>CM010617.1:4885435-5385435 GCA_003430845.1 Xanthoceras sorbifolium | reverse complement strand
TACTGAAGAGGCCAAAGACTTGAAGAGAGAGAGAGTTGCTGACAGAGGACACAAGAGTCACTACAGTGGGTAGTAGTTATATTTTCAATATATATATATATATATAATATATATATATATATATATTCTGTAAGCATGCATATACAGAGGAGTATGTAAATATGTTTTGTAATTAATTATTTTATGGTTTCTGTCTTTCATTTTTTAGAATGTTTGTAACTATTAAATTTTGAATCGTTTTATTTTATAAACTGTTTGTGGAAAGTCGCACTAAACGGCAGAGTGCGCAATTGTTTGAAAATGATATTGAAGTGTTTTTGTGAATTGTTTGTGATTTGAATTTTCTTTGAAAACAAGTTTTGGGAAATCCGAAAAACAAACGGAACTCTGCCGAAATTTTTTGTAAAAGTGTATTTCGATGGGCTCATCGAAAATGGTTTTAAAATTATAAACTATGTGGTTTTCCAATGGTTGGAAGAATTTATTCGATGGGCTCACTAGAAAGTCTTTTTGAATTACAAATTGATATGATTTTTAAATGGTTTGAAATTATAAATTGAATTGAGAAAGTTTTGACAACCCGAGTAGCGCTCCCTGGGTCGATCCAGCCGGGTCGGGTCAGGGGGTGTTACAATTTAAGTGGTATCAGAGCGCGGTTTAGGCGTTTCTGGACCAAAGAGTCTGTATATGCATGCATTGTATTAAGCTACCCATAGGAATGTGTGACTCTAATCTGCAGACCTCTCTTCTGTCTGATATAGGATAAAAGAAATGGAAGGAAGCAGTGATAGACCTGAGAGTCCCGCTAGCGTGGCTGAGGGAGCATCTAGGGAATCCGTAAGCCCGAGAGCGATGGCTGAGTTCTTTCAAAATGTGGCTAGAGCAGCGCCACGAAGATCAGTCATAGAGCGGACTGTGCTAAACACAGACCCACTGATTTCCATGGCAGAAAGGATGAGGATGCATCTGCCGCAGAGTACTGATTTGAGAGGACGAACGAATATTGGAGCAGATGCAACTGCACACCTGAAGAGAGTTGGAGTGTGCAGTATCCTTATTGCAGGAGGATGCATATCAGTGGTGGACCTCCATTATACAGACAGTGCGACCAGAGGATAGAACGTGAGATTCTTTCAGAAGGAATTCCGGAAGAAAATATATTGGTCGCATCTATTTGGATAATTGAGAGAGAGTTATCAACCTGAAGCAAAGGCAGATTGACAGTGACAGAATATGAGCGAGAATTTGTCAGGTTGAGTAAATATGCAAAAGATATGGTGGCGACAGAGGCGGATAAAGTAGACGGTTTGAAGATTGACTGAACGATTATATCCGCCTACAGGTTGTGTAATATTCTTAATTTCTAAGTACCTTCATTTTGAATATAGAATTAGAATGTGGATTAATTGAGGAATGTTACAGGTTGCTGCCTTTAAATTTGAAGATTTTACCTGACTTGTCTCGGCAGCTCTGAATGTAGAGAGAATTATAAAAAGGAAGAGCAGTCCAGAAGAGACAAGAGGGCAGCAAAGAAGAGGGGCGGGCCATCCAGCTCATATCAGCCCCAGAGTAGAAATTTAAGGGACCGCAGCCTAGTGGTCCAGTGCAGTCACAGAGGGGACAGTACCCACAGCTAGGCGCCTGGTCAGTCTGCAACTTCTGTGGCCAGTACCCCTAGGAGTGCAGTTAGGGGACCAGCCCCTGCCTTGTGTGACCATTGTGGACGAAGACATCCTGGGGAATGCTGGAAGCTTACAGGAGCCTACTTGCGGTGTGGATCTCATGATCATTTTCTAAGAGATTGCCCACAGATTAGATCTCCGCAGCCAGAGAGACCATCCCCTACTACTTCCAGAGTAGGAGGCCTAGTCAGGTAGTACCTGAAGGTGGTAGCCACAGAGGAGTGTCAGAGTCAGTGGCCAGACCTGATAGTCGAGCTCCTGCACGAGTTTATGGTGTTAGAGCTCAGGAAGACAAGGATGCACCTGACGTGATAGCTGAATATTGTTTCTATTTTTGATACTACAGCTATTGCATTGATAGATCCAGGCTCTACCCATTCATACATATGTGATGCATTGTTGAAACAAAGAAGTTTGCAAACTGAACCTACTGAGTATGATGTGTTAGTCAGTAATCCGATAGGCCAAAGTGTAGTAGTGAACCGTATATAGAAATTGTCCGATTCGGATATAGGAGTGTGACTTTCCTGGAGATTTGATGGAGTTGCAATTCCATGAGTTTGATGTGATACTAGGCATGGATTGGTTAACTCGGCATAGAGTAGTGATCGACTGTGAACTGAAACGAGTGACTTTAGAACAGCAGATGGTGCAGAAATCACAATGGTGGGTGAAAGGAGAGATTTTCTCTCCAATGTCATTTAGCCACTGCAGCCTGTAAACTGATTGGAAAGGGGTGTGAAGCATATTTGGCACAGGTGGTTGATTCCAAAAAAGTTAATTCTGAAATCCAGAATATACCCACTGTGTGTGACTTTGCAGATGTGTTTCCAGAGGAGCTTCCTGGTTTGCCACCTCAGAGAGAAGTGGAGTTTGTGATTGATGTGGTACCAGGTACGTCTCCAGTATCGATAGCTCCTTACAGAATGGCTCCAGCAAAACTGAAAGAACTGAAGATACAGTTACAGGAATTGCTGGATAAGGACTTCATTAGACCCAGCGTATCCCCTTGGGGAGCTCCAGTGCTGTTTGTGAAAAAGAAGGATGGGTCATTGAGATTGTGCATCGATTACAGGCAGCTGAATAAACTTACTGTCAAGAACAAGTATCCGTTGCCGAGAATCGATGATTTATTTGATCAGCTGAGAGGAGCTTGTGTCTTCTCAAAGATAGATCTGAGATCAGGTTATCATCAGTTGAGAATAAAAGATTCAGATATTCCGAAAACTGCATTCAGAACCAGGTATGGACACTATGAATTTATAGTGATGCCATTTGGGCTGACTAATGCACCTGCAGCCTTTATGGACTTGATGAACCGGGTATTCCGACCATACTTGGATCAGTTTGTGGTGGTCTTTATCGATGATATCCTGGTGTACTCACAGATGGCAGAAGACCATGACAGGCACCTCAGAGTAGTATTGCAGATTCTGAGGGAGAAACAGCTGTATGGCAAACTGAGCAAGTGTGAATTCTGGTTGCCTGAGATTGCATTTCTGGGTCACATTGTATCAGCAGAGGGTATTAAGGCAGATCCGAAAAAGATTGAAGCAATAGTGGAATGGAAGCCTCCCAGAAATGTTACAGAAGTCAGAAGTTTTCTAGGCTTGGCAGGTTACTATCGACGGTTTGTGAAGGATTTTCATCCATAGCAGTCCGTTGATCAAGCTACTGCATAAGAATGTCAGATTTGAGTGGACTGACAGATGCCAGGTAGCTTTTGACAGATTGAAGGCGATGCTAGTTGAGGCTCCAGTTCTGATTCAGCCTGTTTCAGGTAAAGACTATGTGATTTATAGTGATGCCTCACATCAAGGTTTAGGATGTGTATTGATGCAGGAAGGCAAGGTGGTTGCATATGCGTCCAGACAGTTGAAAAATCATGAGCAGAACTATCGATTCATGATCTGGAGCTTGCAGCCATAGTCTTCGCTTTAAAAATCTGGAGGCATTACTTATATGGTGAGAAATGCTACATATACAGATCACAAGAGTCTGAAATATCTGCCTACTCAGAGAGAGCTCAATCTGAGACAGAGACGGTGGATGGAGTTGATTAAAGATTATGACTGTATAATCGACTATCATCCAGGAAAGGCGAATGTAGTCGCAGATGCTCTGAGCAGAAAAGCATTGTTCGCTCTGAAGGCTATGAATGTGCAATTACAGCTGAATTCAGATAATGCATTGGTAGCTGAATTAGTATGCAGACCCAGTTTGATTCAGCAGATTGCAGATAAACAGAAGCAGGATGCTAGAATCCAGATGATATATGGACAGATTCCAGAAGGGAAGCATCCGGAATTTTCAATCAGAACTGTTGGTATTGTGTGTTTCAGAGACAGGATTTGTATTCCAGAAGATGAAGAATTGAGAAAAATGATCATGACAGAGGCACACAGCAGTTCGTATGCGATGCACCCAGGTAGCACAAAAATGTACAGAGACTTGAAAACTCAGTATTGGTGGTCTGGTATGAAGAAAGATGTGGTGGAGTTTGTAAATAGATGCATGACTTGTCAACAGGTAAAAGCTGAACACCAGGCTCCATCAGGATTGTTACAGCCAATAGCAATACCTGAATGGAAATGGGACCGCATCACAATGGACTTTGTCACTGGATTGCCACTCACCCGGAGTAAACACGATGCAGTATGGGTTATAGTGGACCGATTGACGAAGTCGGCACACTTTCTACCTGTCAGAACTGACTATTCCCTGGATCGACTGACAGAATTGTATATCAGAGAGATAGTCAGATTGCATGGAGTACCTGCATCCATCATATCAGATAGAGATCCGAGGTTTACATCCAGATTTTGGAAGAAGTTTCAAGAAGCCTTGGGTACTCGACTGAGTTTCAGTACAGCCTTCCATCCGCAGACAGACGGACAATCAGAAAGAGTAATTCAGGTGCTTGAAGATATGCTCAGGAGTTGTGTAATTGACTTTGAAGGAAGTTGGGCGGATCATCTTCCATTGATTGAATTCGCCTACAACAACAGTTACCAGTCGAGCATAGCTATGGCACCGTATGAGGCATTGTATGGAAGGAAATGCAGGACTCCAGTATGCTGGACAGAGTTAGGGGAGGACAGGTTAGTAGGCCCAGACTTGATTCGACAAACTGAGGAGAAGGTGAAGATTATCAAGGATAGACTGAAAGTTGCTTCTGACCGACAGAAATCATATGCAGATTTGAAAAGAAAAGAGATAGAATATGAAGTCGGTGAGAAGGTGTTTCTAAAAGTATCTCCGAGGAAGAAAGTGCTCCGATTTGGCAGAAAAGGTAAGTTGAGTCCTAGGTTTATTGGGCCATACGAAATCATTGAACGTGTGGGACCAGTAGCCTACAGACTAGCTTTACCTCCATAATTAGAAAAGATTCATAATGTGTTCCACGTTTCTATGCTGAGGAGATACAGATCTGATCCTTCCTACAGAGTTCAGGCCGACAGTATTGAAATCCGACCAGACCTGAGGAGGAACCAGTGCAGATTCTTGATCGGTAAATCAAAGAACTAAGAAACAAAATAGTGCCACTGGTGAAAGTCCTCTGAAGGAATCATAAAGTAGAAGAGGCTACCTGGGAGAGTGAAGAAACGATGCGACAACAGTATCCGCAACTGTTTCATTGAGGTAAATTTCGAGGATGAAATTTCTTAAGAGGGGAAGAATTGTAACATCCCGAATTTCGGATAATTAATTTTATATATGTGAATATAAATTTTGTGATTGGAGGGGGTGTAAATGTAATTAAAAGTAACGGTCCAAAAATGATGCAAGAAAAAGGAACGGCAGTGAGCATCGCGACCTGGTCACCGTGACCACAGATCGCGATGACCTGCTAGCGGTAAAAAATGTGATTTTTGGCAGTGAGCATCGCGACCAGTCACCGCGACCACAGATCGCGATGAACTGCTCACGATGAAAATGTCAAATTCTGGCAGTGAGCAACGCGACCACCAGCGCGACCATGGTACCGCGAGGTGTGCTCGCGATGAAGGTGGTGGAAACGCTCCAGTGAGTACCGCGACCTGGTGGCGCGACCACAGGTCGCGACGACCGAAAAATATATAAAAAAACAATTTAGCTTCCGCGAGAAGCCACAAAACAGACAGGGAAGAGAAAAGAGAGGAGAGACCGAGAGAAAGAAAGAAAGAAGAAGAAAGAAAGAAGAAAGAAGAAGAAAGAAGAAGAAGAGGAAGAAGAAGAAGAAGAGAGGAAGAAGGAAAGAAAAGGTGAAAGAGAAAGGGAAAGGAAAAGGAAAAGAAAATCAAAATCGTAGAAACGCGATTTGTCGATAGAAAAACGGTATCCAGGTTGGTGTACCTCCTTTTTCGAACTCTTTACAAAAAGCATTAAGTATTTTTAGTTTGAATCTGAGATTTATTCGAAGATTTTCATTCTCATGTGTTGATTATATTTTCGTTGAATGATTTTATTGTTGATCGTATTTTCATTACTTCGATTTCGTGGAAATTATTTGTTTTTAAAATTATTGTATAAATAATGTTAATTTTCCCATGAAAAATTTATGTTATTGAACTCGAATGTTTCCGTTAATTGTAAATATAGTGAATATTGAAAATAGTTTATCGTAACGGCCCTAGGATACTTAGACATAGAAATGGATATAGGAGGTTGGTATACCAGTTGGGTTCAGTGAGCAGTACTGCACCGATATTGATATGCTATTGATGATTATTATGTACCTCCTCATGGATTCGTCCAGGGGCAGGGAGACACGTACCTCCTCACGGATTCGTCCTGAGGTTGGGAGACACGTACCTTCCTAAGGATTCGTTCCTGGGATAGGGAGTTATGTACCTCTCTAGGTTCCGTACCCTCGGTCCTAGAGTAGGGAGATACGTACCACTCTTTGGATTCGTCCTAGGGTGGGAGTTCGACCCATATTCCAGTCCTAGTATGTCGAGTATTCTAGCGGGCCAGATTTGAAGTGAATTGAGTAACTTTATTCATTGATTTTACATGTTGATTTTATTCTTGAGGTTAATGTGATTATAACTGCTTTATGGTTTGATTTTGAAGTTAAATTGATTTGTAAATGATTAGAATTGAAATATATATATATATATATATATATATATATATATATATTGTGATTTGTTTTTTTATTAAAGGTTATTTATGATTTTTCATAATTGAGTTTAGTGTACACCCACTAAGCTATATGCTTAGCGCGTTAGTTTTGTTTCTAACGCGTAGGTACCAGGGATACTGAAGAGGCCAAAGACTGAAGAGAGAGAGAGTTGCTGACAGAGACACAGAGTCACTACAGTTGGGTAGTTATATTTTCATATATATATATATATATTCTGTAAGCATGCATATACAGAGAGTATGTAAATATGTTTTGTAATTAATTATTTTATGGTTTCTGTCTTTCATTTTTAGAATGTTTGTAACTATTAAATTTTGAATCGTTTTATTTTATAAACTGTTGTTGGAAAGTCGCACTAAACGGCAGAGTGCGCAATTGTTTGAAAATGACATTGAAGTGTTTTTGTGAATTGTTTGTGATTTGAATTTTCTTTGAAAACAGGTTTTGGGAAATCTGAAAAACAAACGGAACTCTGCCGAAATTTTTGTAAAAAGTGTATTTCGATGGGCTCACTCGAAAATGGTTTTAAAATTATAAACTATGTGGTTTTCCAATGGTTTGAAGAATTTATTCGATGGGCTCACTAGAAAGTCTTTTTGAATTACAAATTGATATGATTTTTAAATTGTTTGAAATTATAAATTGAATTGAGAAAGTTTTGACAACCCGAGTAGCACTCCCTGGGTCGATCCAGCCGGGTCGGGTCAGGAGGTGTTACAATGCTTAACTTGACAAGCAAGCAACGTCACATGCTATTGCTTCTTATGTTGTTACTGCTTATTGATACAAGCACTGTCGAGCTAATGCACACGAGCAAGTTACTGTTTTGGAGTAGTTTGTAACCTCTCAATGGGTTGCTTACAAACTGCTGGAGTATGGCCAACTTGAGCTGATACATGCACAACTGGTGTTGATACTTGCTTAGTTGATGTAATGTCCTTAACAATACCCACCATTGCACATAAAAGCGCAATTGTGTTGGTAGTAGACCCTTCCAGTTGTTGGGAGTAGACGGCTTCCGAAATGGAAGTAGATATCCAGACTGTATTTATATGGTGTAATCACCTGATAGTCCTCTGAAATTTTGCATAGAATAACTGCTTCAAGTAATTAACCAGTAGCTAGGCGACTAGGCCAAAGGGGCTAAATGTTTAAGGTAAAGGTGCATCACTCATATGACATGATGCAATTTTCATATTGTGGAGAGACTATTAACATTTATTATTAATTTTCTTAAAAAAATAAATATAAAAATCAATTCAATGTCCATTAATTTTTTTAATTACAAAAAATCCAAAAATTAAAAGTAAAATTTTAAATAAATATAAAAATAAATGTATATGCATATATTATTTAGATAATAAAAAATCTTGAGGTTAAAAGTACATTGAATTAAATATGAAAGTTAATTCAATTGCACTTATTATTTAGATAACAAAAAATCTAGAGGTTAAAAACACATTTAATTAAACATGGAAGTATATTTAATTGTATTTATTATTTGGATAACAAAAAATCTAGAGCTTGAAATAAATTTAACTAAATATGGAAATCAATTTAATTACATTTATTATTTAGATATCAAATATCTAGAGATTATAACTAAATTTATCTACATATGGAAGTTAATTTATTGGTATTTATTATTTAGATAATAAAAAATCTAGAATTTAAAAGTAAATTTAACTAGATATGGAAGTCGATTTAATTGAATTTATTATTTATACAACAAAAATATAGATGTTTAGAGTAAATTTAAGTAAATATGGAAGTCAATTTAACGTGTATTTATTTTTCAGATTACAAATATTCTAGAAATGAAATATAAATTTTATTAAATATGAAATCAATTTAATATGAATTTATTATTGAGTTTACAAAAAATCCAAGTGAGATTTTTATATTTACTTCCGTTCAAATAACTAATTATAAAGGTTTTAATTCTCTAATGTTGAAGTAATGTAGACTACGGATGGATATCTCAAATACACACATCTCTATTTTTACAAATTCGGTCTAGTCTGTTTCGGTTAATGAATTTGAATTTTAAATATTGTATTGCAATATTAATAATATGTTATATTATAAATAACTTTATTGCCAATATATTAATATATAGTGTTCAAAAACAAATTAATTAAATTTATTAAAAATATGATACGACAATATATGTATATAAAAAACAATTTAGATTAGTAGCTAGTAAATAAATTGGTAAGAATGATATTATTGTGACACGTATTCAGATATAACAAAATAATAAAAGTAAATTCTAGAAGATTCCGAACCTCGAATATTGATATGGATTATAAATATAAGGCTCGAAGAACTTTTTTCCTATCCCTAAAATCAAAATTCATATTCTATTTCAATACTACTCACTTTCAATATTTCTGTAGAAAAAGATTATGGAAAGAAAGCCATTGATAATGAAATTAAAGAGAAAATCGTCTGATATCTCGCAGGTAATCAAATTGATTGTTTTTTTTTTTTTTTCGTTTTTAGTTTATGATAGTTTTCTCCTTTGATTTAATTAAGGACCAAATTAGTTATGGTTTCTTTCAATAGATCATGGAGGCATAAACATGGAATAGTTTGTGTAGTATTATTGTTACTTATATTATTATATCAAATTTATCAAATAAAAAACTATCTTTGATTTTGAAAGAAATTTATCCTAAAATAAGTTCATTTTTATAATTTTTTTTTCTTTTCCTTTGCTTGGAATATTTTTAACAATTTTTATTTATGATTCTAAACTAAATTATTATGTTTTGTACTAATGGATTTTTTTTAATTATTTCATTTTGGTCATTATATTAGTTAATTAATACTTATTAATACCATTATAAATCATAGAAATTTCATAAAATATATAATTTACTCATTTTTAATGCCTGTGATCTAAGATCTTCATATATTTATACCTTTTCATTTGTCGTTATTTAAATAATCAAACTAATTAAGCTAATTAATTACTTAATTAGTTGATAATTAAATTATTAGAATGACAAATTAATTATTTTTAGGTTTAATTGCTATTGTCTTCCCTTCTTTGATTTAACTAAGCCTTATCAAATTGATAAAGCTCTTAACTTTTTACCCAAATTTAGTATTTTTACTAAAGATTTCCAACGCATCATAAATTTTATTCAATTATATACTGTTCTTGATAATAGTTTAAAAAAAAGTTGGAAACTGAATTTGTTTTGTCATATACTTATGGAAATTGTTTTTAGTTAGGTTTCTCTTTATAATAACTTTTAGTTTTTTTTAATTTTATTATAAATTAAATGTTATGTAACTGAAGCCTATCAGTACTATTACTTTATTTATTTATTTTTTAAATTTCACTTACGGTGTTGGCGATTCAAATTTGAGTCATTGTCAGGATGAATGAGCGTTTTTGCCACCAAAACACGTTAGACAATGATTAATGAACCCTTACTTTGACTTCTAATATGTTTGCATATATAATATTTTTCATTTTTCATTTTTATCAAACATCTTCATCTTTTCAATTATTCAAAAAAAATTGTACACATAAAACAATATCAACCCACCTTACTTATTTATCTCTATCTCTTTAACAACAATTATCATTGCCAATCTTGAATGCTACTTTCAATATCAATTACATTAAATTATAAATATATAATATTTGTTTACATGATCTTTTTATTTTTACAAGGAGAAAGTGGATTCAGTGAAAGACCAAGAAGAAATGAGGAAGAAGAGGAGAGAACAAAAACGTCTCGAAAATATAGAGATTGCAGATCTTTCAGAAAAGGTACAAATTATTTCTGTGTAGAAACAAATTATTTCATGATTTTCCACTAATTAATTAATTATTTGTTTCCAATTAACAGATAGACATGATAGGGCTGGAGATTGAGAATGAGGAGCAACTGAAAGAATATCAGAAAAATAAGAGAAAAATGCGTCATGAAAATAGACTCAAACAGTATTGGAAGACTGTGATGGACACTGGTCTCAAAAATAATAGACCAGCAACTTTGATTACTTTGAACAACACCCAACCTCATAACAAGGTAAGAAATTCGTTTTTCAAATCTTTTCAAGAACACTTTTTTAGAAAATTATATGTCAAGGTTTTTTTATTATTAAATTATCTGGTTTTGCATGGTATATTTACAAGGGGAAATTAGAGGATGCAGTGAAGGAAGAAGAAGAAGAAGAAAAGAATAAGAAGAAAGAGCCAGAAGTATCAAACCATATTTCTCTAATTACATTATTCATGGGATCAGAAAAGAGTCGGGTGGGTGCTTCTCATTTCACTAACATCTATATATCTATTTTTATTTTGCATAATTCTCAGTTTTTTTTTTTAAAATTTATTTGTTCCATTCATGAACAGACAGCGATGGCAAGGAGGATCATGAGTAATGAGAAATTAAAGGAACATTACAATAATAAAGTAGAGGAGTTGAAAATGAAAATTGAAGTAGAAAAGATGGACCCTGCCGTTAAAACCCGTATGGAAAAAAGAATACAAAGGTGGGAGATAATGAAGGAGACCTGGGACACCATGAGAAGTGTAAGATATTCTTAAGGATAAAACACACACACACACACATAATGAAGCATTTTGTGTTCTGAAAAACCATCTGTTTGCACTTTTGTTTAAGCTAATGTTAGCAAGGTTTATGATATGCTGCAGAGTACTGATCCTGAGCCTCAAGCAATGTCAGTCTCAGAGGAAGAGAAAAAGTGAAATAAACCAGATAATGAGGAGAGCTCTGCAATGTCTTATTCCTAAAAATATAGTTTATTGACTTTGGTTTTTAAAGCAACCATTTGGTTTCTGTAAAAAGATATATTTGGATTTTGAATATGACATTGAATCTGTAATGTTTTTGTGATGAAGAATACTTCTTTTGTTATAAGAATGCTGATCAAGCTCTATTAGCTTGCTGTGATACTCATCCGCATCAGTTCAAGCCTCAAGCGGCAGCGATGCTTTCATTCATAGTCTTAAATTCACTAGCATTATGCATAGTCTCCATCACGAGTGATCTTGGGCTTCATGGGTAGTAAAGCTCCTGCTCTTACATGGGCTTGTATTCTTATATGGAGCTTCATATTTGTTTTGGCTTCAAAATTCTTCTACTGCCTGTGTGTTGCATGTAGAAATGTTCATAGAAACATTTTGTATTAATTCTTATAACTTGGATTGATAGATGCGTTCTTCTAATACGAGCTCGATGCTGATGTATGTCTCAAAGAATTCATATATTTGACTTTAGAGCTGTTTTGTAATTTACATTTTGTGTTGGCTTTTCTAATAATTAGCAAAAAGTCTCATAGTATTTAAATGAGTTGTTAATAGAGTTTTTAATTAGTAGAGTGAAAAAAGTGTGTAAAGAGGGACAACGAGAGAAAATCCTAATATAGAGAGATTGTGAGGTACAAAATTAAGATCTATAAGGGGGAGAGAAAGCTTCTGGGATAAAAGTAAACTCTTGTAACTTGTTATTCTCATATCTAGTGAAATCGGTGACATCCGTTGATGTAGCCATTTTGATAAATTACGTAAATTGCTTGTGTTGTGTAGTGGTTTGTTTGTTCTTTATTTTGATTGTGTTATTTATATTGTTTAGTATTACTTATTGTATTTGGAAATCCATTTAGACAAAGAACTTGGAATGTATCTGTGTTTGTTTTAGGGAATTGCCTACAAGATATTTGATAATATTCTTAAGTGAGCACTAGTAGAGGGTGTTGTGGCACCAACACTCGATACTTTGTTTGATAGTTTGTCATGGCATGACAGTTTGGGACTCTGCTCAGAGATGTTTTAGCAGACAGAGAAGCAAAGATCTCCAAGCAAAACTTGCTAAATGGTAATATTGTAATGATGATCTTTTGCTATAAAATAGAACACCTCACAGAACTAAATTTATACAATTAATGTCTAGTCGTTATCCAAGCACACCTTGTTAGATCACTTTTAATTATTTTTTTTATATCTTAGTTCTCTCTTTTAATTTTTGCTAGCTTTTTCCCTGTCCATGGCTATTAATTCCAACCCAATTGCTGTCTCAATTCCTTCGTATCCTAGTAACAACTTTGATCCCAATGAAGACGAATCCATGGATTTTCAACTTGGGTTGAATAACAACAAAACATCATCAAATTTTGGTCAAAACCATGTCAATGAGGTCATTTCACAAGCAAACCAACACCAGCCCTTTTTAAGTCCTGGCGAATTCGGTGATGAGAGCCATCATGAGCATGCAATCTCTGATGATGAAGAAGATGGTCAGATCTGATGGTGCAATAACACCATTTACTAGTGTCCACTTGAGAATTTTATCAAACAACTTGTAGGCAATTCCCTAAGCATACAAAAACACCCTTCAAGATCTTGTTCAATAAACTTACAAGTACAACAAATAACACTAGGTAATAAAACAACACAAGCAAGCTAAGAGAAAATAAATCACAATACAATACAAGCAATTTAAGTGTTCATCAAAATAGCTATGTCCACTCACCGATTTCACTATATATGAGAATAACAAGATATAAGAGTTTACAAATTACATCTATTCCACAAATTTACTCTGCTCTCTAGATTTTAATCTTTCTACCTCACAAGCTCTCTTTGTTAGGATTTTCCTTTTTTATTACTCACACACACTTATTTTCGCACTTCTAATTAAAATCTCTCTTAACAACTCATTTACATACTAAGAGATATTTTCACTAATTATAAAATAATCACAAAATTAATTATATGATTTCTTTGAGACATACATCAACAAGATCTGCGGTGATAATCGTAGTCTTACTCGTGACAAAGATAATCCTTACACATGCCTTAAATGCAAAAGTTATGCTAGACATCTCAAATGTATGCAGCCCATATCGCATCTTATCATTACAAGTATGAAACCAAGACTGAGAAGAAGCATAGGCTGGCAGCGAGAAACAGGAAGAAGAATTGTTAAGTCAAGCCAGGAACTCACCGCAGTTCAAAGGAGAAATAGGGAGTGCTGTTGATAATGTTAAGGCACCTATAAAGAGGAGGCAAAGGGAATGCCATCATTCCATCACGACTTTCAAATATTTTCCAACCATCAGAACAATATCCTCTTGGTTTTGGTCATGTCTAAAGTTTCAATGGAAAGATTTAAATATATCTCACCCTTAAATACTTTCTGATAAGTTAGTGATCCGATGACATCAAACTTTCTCCACGCAATCCTTTTCTTCCTCTTTCAATTATTTTCCTTCTAATCCCACTTCTCTGTTCCTTTGCCTCATTCTTCTTTTTCAACAACTATAAACATAATATTTTGTATGAAATATCATATTATAATTTTGGAACAAATGTTTTTGTCATTTATGCATGACGTGTGAAACATGTACATGTATTTATAAGTAGAAATGTAGAGACTTCAAGGAAATTTAATAAATTCTATTAGAAGTAAATAAATTCATCATATTCTGAAAAATCCGTCATATAATCTAAACATTTTGAACAAAAAAATAAATATTGGAGGAAAAATTTAGTATAGTAATTATGAAAGAAAGTGATGAAATCATCCTTTATAAAGCGTTATGTAAATAAATGTGTTTCCATCGTTTAATCAAATGATTTTCAGAGTTCCTGTAAGTGCTTGTTAATCTTTAATCATTTTCTTTGCGAAGCTTAATTTAATTTTAATATGTAGGTTTTACTAATTAATTGTTGTATATTATGACAAAATATACAAGTTGGCTCTTTCTGGTTGTTGCCCTTTATCAAATATAAGTAGATGTTTGATTGTTTCATATTTTTCATAGCATCAAAAAACTATTAATGTAATTAAACAATGTTTCATATTGTGTGGAGAGACTTTATAAATTAACTAAATTTAAAAATTTATTTAATATGCAGCTATTATTTAGATAATTAAAATCCTTGAGATTAAAAGTTAATTTAATTACTTTTATTATTTAAATAACAAAAAAAAATGAGGTTAAAAATAAATTTAACTAAATATAGAAGTCAATTTATTCGTATTTGTTATTTAGATAATAAAAAATTTGAGGTTAAAAATAAATTTAACAAAATATGGAAATCAATTTAACTACATTTATTATTTAGATATAAAAAATCTAGAGGTTAAAATTAAATTAAACTACATATGGAAGTCAATTTATTTGGATTTATTATTTAGATAACGAAAAATCTAGAGCTTAAAAGTAATTTAATTAAATATGATAGTTGATTTAATTGTATTTATTAATAAATTTAAGTAAAAATGGAAGTTAATTTAACATGCATTTATTATTTAGATTACAAAAATTTCAGAATTGAAAAATAAGTTTTATTAAATATGGAAGTCATTCAAGTCACTAATTATAAGTTGAAATTCTCTAACGTTGAAGTATTGTAGACTACGGCGGATTAGGGTAACAAATTTATGGAAACATGACAAAAAAATCAAAATGAGATATCACATGATAATCTATTAATTATCGACTCATTATTATAATTATAGTAACTTTAACTACATAGATTTGTAATATATGATTTTCATGTAATTAAAAAAGAAAAAAAAAATCAAATTATCAAATATTAAACGTTTAAAATATTTAAAACTAATCAACAGATTTAAACTCAAATTCAAATAAGTTAATTGTGTATTTTATAATCGACTTCACATTTAAAATGCAGCTTTGATAATTCGTTTTACTAAAAAATGTTTTTTATTAAATAAATAATTTGATATACATCAAAATAAAAGCTTTCCCGCCACACACTTGTATTAAATTTCTTTTAAAAATTAAATCGATTGTTTAACTGTGGTATTTAAATTCAAATTGGTTCAATTTACAAGTTTTTCAAAGGCTCTCTAATGGTGTTCTATTATATTTTATAGCGAGTATTACCGTTGGATCATTTCCAAACAATTAAACTCACATTGTAAAATTGGAAAGATAAGTTTTGCTTATATTGTACTAATGTTAGTGACACTATATAATCATATCCACCAAGTTTTATATTCTTCATGAAATGGTGGTTGGTTAAGTGTAGAAATTATATTATTCTAAAAAATATTTCAATGAGAAAGGGAGGAAAATACGTGAGAATTTCATCATAATTGGATCAATAACTTATCAGAATTCTAAATCCGCTACAACAACATCCTGGTACGTAACTCGTGCTATAATTTATTTGAGTTTTGTGTAATTTTATTTTAGAAAAAAATTATATTATTTATGAACGTGTTAATATTGTGTAATTCTTTTAATTTTAATTATTGTATCTCTGTGTTATTTATTTATTCGTTCTCAATAGGTTTTGTTTTTTGAGTTAATTGTTTGCTTTTTCACAATGTTATTTGTTGTTCCAACAAAGTCACATGTAGAGTCATTCGTCTTAAAGACATCACTCAACTGAGCTAATAATTGACATTTGTCAATTCAATTGAAATAAAAATGTTGGGATCTTCGATCTAAAGAGCAAAGGAAATTACAATTTTAACATGAAAAATAAAAATAAAATAATGTATTTAATCAGTCATAAACTTAATGAATTCATATCATTCTCTGTACTGATCTCAAATATTTAAAGATAGTACACTTTATTTAAAAACAAGAAAAGTAAAAAAAAAAATACAAAATAAATTTAAACAATTCATTACAGATGTCACCGGATATGTAGCTCGGCACAAAGCACATGAGAGGATATCAATCCAAATCTTTTTAAGGATCCTCTCTTGATACGTAATCACTTGAACTTACAAGGATCTCATTACATGTGACCATTAGTATCACTAATTTCTTGTTTCTGAAGACTATGACAAACAATAAAATTACTTTGCCTTTGTGTTTTGGCTGATAATGGCAATTTCTCTACTGTAAAAATCTCGGGGGAATTGCAATAACTCCTCGTGTATATAAGTGAAATTGCACAAAAATCTAAAATTATATGATAATAGCACAAACTCCCCTTTGACCCGTTGACCAACTATTGAAAACCATTTAAGTAACGGTGGTTATTAAGGGAGGAGGCGTAAAATCGTCTTTATACCTTATATTCGATAATTAAAAAAAAACAAAAAATATTGAAAAAAAAGACGACGAAGAAGAAGAAGAAAGAAGAAGAAAAACAAAAAAAAAATCTGGAAAAAAAAAAAGAAGAAAGAGAAAAGAAGAAGAAGAAGAAGAAGAAGAAAGAAGAAGAACAAAAAAAATCTGGAAAAAAAAGAAGAAAGAGAGAAGAAGAATAAAGAAGAAGAAAAATAAAAAAAAATCTGGAAAAAAAAAGAAGGAAGAGAAAAGAAGAAGAAGAAGAAGAAGAAGAAGAAGAAATAAGAAGAAAAACAAAAAATCTGAAAAAAAAAAAGAAGAAAGAGAAAAGAAGAAGAAGAAATCTAGAAAAAAAATGAAGAAGAAGAAGAAGAATTTGAAAAAAAAAATTCAAAAAAAAGGAAGAAGAAGAAGAAGAAATAGAATTTGAAAAAAAAATTTGAGTTGATTGTGGTTGATTGATGAGGAATAAAGAATTTAAAAAAATTTGATTTATTTATTTATTTTTTTGAAGAAGATGATGATGATGATGATCTGAAAAAAAAAAAAAAATTTGAGTTGTGGTTGGGTTGATGAAAAATAAAGAATTGGGAAAAAAAATTAGGTTTATTTTTTTTTATTATTTGAAGAAGAAGAACAAGAACAAGAACAAGATTTGGAAAAAAAAAAAATTTAAACAGTGCACAAAGGGTAAAATGGATATTATACCATTTCCATCCAATTTAAACGGTTTTCAATAGTTGGTCAACGGGTCAAAGGGGGTTTGTGTTATTATCATATAATTTCAAATTTTTGTGCAATTTCACTTATATACACGAGAGTTATTGCAATTCCTCCAAAAATCTATTTGTATTTGTTTCTTTACACATATCTAGTCAATCTAGCCCGTATACCACCTTACATCAACCCCATCAAATTAGAACACAAAATCCAGCACTCACTCTGCTAGAAGAAGCAACCCAAATTGAAATAACAAAAAAGAAAATTTTCACTTACCTTTTTGCATTTTTAAAATTTGAATTTATTAAACACTCAGCAGTACAGCTCTACCAATTTGGCATCTGTTACAATAATTCATCTACTTATTTTATTTCTTCCACGTGCATCTGCTGCAATAATTTATGTACGTGAAACGTGATCGCTCAGTAGATAGACTTAGCTTTTATGTCTCCCATCTCCCAAACATAATTTTTCTATCTTTTGACCTACCAATTTCAAATACCGTGAAATGTTCTGACATTTGTTTAATCCATCAATTTCAACGATCAATGAAAATAGTCTCTACTTTAATTGAAATAACACATGAACCTGTGAATGTTCATATTTGCTAAGGAAAAAGAAGTTTGGTAAAAAGGGAGGGGTGACCCTAAAGCTAGACATGTCAAAAGCGTATGATAGGGTTGAATGAACTTTTCTAGAAATTGATGAGAAAATTAGGTTTTTCTTAAATCACTCCGCAATGTGTGCCTGTCCCACCTAAGCTTTTCACCAATAATTGTCTCCATTGACGGCTTCCATCCTATACTATAATAATTAAAGGGGAATACACGACACCATTGGTAGAAGACATTAATTCTAGTGTATATTCTTGGGTTGCAAATATTGAACGATAGCAAATATTGAGACCCCAGATTTTGGGTCTACGATGCAAAATATGTTGATTTACTACCAAACATGGTAACCTACTGTTTGGAAAATTATTAGCGATTTAAATAAAAATAATATAATAATAAGTAAAAGCTGGTGACAATATATAAATGTGAAAATCTGATCATCCAGATTAGTAACACTGTTCTTGACAATGAAGAGCAAAAGCAATGTTGCTTGTGTTTAAAGCAATGTATAGAGAGAATTGTGTGATCAATAGAAATGGTTGAGTTTCATTATTCTGAATAATAATATTCAAGAGCTGTACAAGGAATATATATACTTGAAGAACAACCGGCTATTGATCTCAGCTCACCAAAACAAACTTGGCTGCAAGTTGCCAACTTGTATAACAAAATTCTACTAATCTATAACAGAATTCTAACTATTTTTGTAACAACCTCAAGCTAATTCATAATCAAGTCTATAGTGATTATAATCAGCTTGATGTGGACTTATTAATGAGCTGTAGAGTGTTATTCCAGAGTGGTAAGGTGAGCTGCTATGTATCATATCTTTGCTGTCCATGATTGAGGTATTGTTGGAAACGTTGTTGCATGGCAGACCATTATTGCTTGCTGTGATGACTGTGTGTTGCAAGCCTTCTTACTTTGTTTGCATACTTGAATTGAGTCTTCATTGTTGACAATTATGTATATCTCTCACAATATAGACAACAAGATGGTGACAAATGGCAAGATCGAGATAATAGATACAAATAAAACAAACCCTAAGAGGATTTGACCTAGGTCACCCTTTAAAGTCCTGAGGCCATTTCATCGAATTAGGTGGTGGTCTTAACAACACTTGGTGAATGGTGACCTAGGTACTATAGTAATCCCCTCAGCTAGCAAATCAATCCCCTCGAGTTGTGAAAAGAAGGATCTAGAAGCATTAAGTATGAGCTGAAATCCATAAACACAAAAAAATGAGGGATAGCTATAAAATCAAACGAGAAGGTGACCTCTGCATGCAAAGACACGACTCTTTACCTTTAATTGCAATCCTGCAACGACATCAATCCTTCACCTTTGACTGCAATCCTTACGGACCTAAACATATGAAAAAATTAAAGGGGTTCCTGTGGAAAGTATGTCAGACGCAATTCCCTGGGATCAAAAAAGAACGCGACACATGTAAAGGTGATAAGGTTGCAGAGCTGAAGTAGATAACCGAGGTTAGACGACCAAAAATGGGTCTAAAAGATGAAACGAACGTGTTAACCAAGAAAAACGACGTGGAGCTATTAGAACCAAGGGCAAGAAGTCTATATAAAGCACACCCAGCCCTAGCAAAGGTAACTCAACTTTGGTCTGGAAAACTCTAGCATGCAGATGGATCCCTGGTGGATACCTTTTAAAAATACTAGAATCTATGCTTTCCATCGACCATTTCTTAACCCATTTCACCTCATTTCTATTATATTCTACCTTAGATCTCCCTTTTGACTTGAGCATTGGAGGGTTTTTGCCGGTAAAACACCAGTGACCCCTGACTTATTATTCTATGTTTTCTCTCATGAAAAGGTACCAAACAAGTAAACTAAGATCAATACTCTCTTCTGAGCTCACTGTCTTCGAAGGCAAACCCTTTCGCAAAACCATTGCTCTTAAACGATTCTCAGAAGCTTACTCGTAAAACCATTTTCTTGTGTCAACAGTTGGCGCCATATGTGGGGACGGGTACAAAAAGCTGTCTTCCACCTAGGAGCTGAAGCATTTCACTCCTCTTTCATAGGTCGGGTTTTGCCCTAATTTTTCCATATAAATATCTATGTAATGTGAGGGTTTCGTGTGGGAGAAAATAGACAAAACATAAGTGAGAAAGAAAGAGTGCAAGAGAGACAATATACACAGAGAAAAAAAAAACAGGAGTGAGTTTTTTGTGTGTATTCTTGTAACCATTTTTCATAGTGGATTGAGTGCTGGTGCGCCCCGTGATGTAGGAATCAGTTTGATTGCCAAACTACGTAAAATTCTTGTGTGCTTCTTTTCTTCATATTTATTATTGTGTTTGTGCTTCATCTCTTGTTAGTATACATCCAGGACATATTTCCGCATTGAATATATGGTCATAACTCCCAACAAATATGCACATCCACTCATAGCTCAAGTGGTTAGTACACCTCTCTCCCACCTCAGTGGTGAGGGTTCAATTCCGACCATGTATATTTACTAGCATGTGTGGGTACTTTTCTCTCCTTATTGTGGGAGTAGATGTCTCCCGTTATAAGAGTAGATATTCGATCGCCCATTTAATGATTGATCTCAACAATTATTAATTTTATAATTGTAGCCCCTTTAAAATTTTTTTTAAAAAAACTCTGAACAAAGGTCTCACTCAATTTCCTTATATAAGGTGACCCAAAGCTCTTCTTGAAAGCACACAGCTTTCTGTCTTCTTTAATTTTCTCAGTTAATAAGTTTGTGAGAATTAACTTCCTCAAAAATTAAGCCAATATGTCTCTGAAAGGTAAGAAGGAGACTGAGATAGAAATCAAAGCACCAGCTGACAAGTTCTACAATTTCTTCAAAGGCCAAACCTATCATGTTACCAAAGCCACACCTACCAATGTACAGGATGTTGAGGTTCATGAAGGAGACTGGGAATCTCATGGCTCTGTCAAGCTCTGGAAATATACTGTTGGTAAGCCACTATTATAATATCTTTTGACTTGTATAAGTATTGGGCTAATTTCAGTTTCATATGATCTAACGATGACACTCTTATTGGAAAAGAGTGATTTTTTGAATTTTTTTTTATTTCTCAGCAATTGCAAATGAATAATCTGATGAAAATGGGCAAATTTATTAAGGTTAAATTTCAGGGGTCTTCTATTCAAGCATACACATAGATTAAAAAAATGATTTGAAATTTGTCAAAAACCTTTGTTTATAGGAGAGGTTATAGATGAAAAAAGAAAAAAGAAAAAGATATTATTATTAGTGGGGGTGTATTGAATTGATCATATGACATTCAACATTGGTGGACAAGTTGTGTGTACCAAACCAAATCTCGAGGCCCAATAAACCAAAACAGACAATATCTTGCGTTATGACAGTTCAAAACCCTAATTTATTGATATATTTAATTTCAAGTTCATATATTTAATGTTAAGATTATCTTTAGGAGTGTTATACTTCAATTATAGACAAATGCATATAGGAATATTAAAACTATTAATTATGTATTAGCAACTTGCATTAACCTTATTAATTATTCAACATCTTATGATGAATCATAGAAGGGAAACAGGAGACGTACAAAGAGAGAGTTGAATTAGACGAAGCAAACAAAACGGTGTCTCTTGTTGGCTTGGAAGGTGATATTTTCAAGTACTTCAAAAGCTGGACGACAGTCTTTAAAGCTATTCCAAAAGCGGATGGGAGCGGGAGCGTGGCAAACGTGACGATTGAATATGAGAAACTGCACGATGCCATTGCGGATCCAAAAGCGTATATGGAGTTTCTGACTAGCGTTGTCAAAGATGTTGATGATCATATCATGAATCCTGAGGCATGAAAAATGGGAGCTAGCGTTTCCAGCTCTGATATATATGGGCTGCTACTGGTTGTGTAATGTTTTATTATGATAAGCTGGGCTTGAGTTTTTTTATGTATGGTGTACTTAAAATGTTAAATAAGTTGTGACAGCTCTCTTGCTGCAACGATATATATGGCAGCTCACACCTGCTTCCCCTACTCTAGTACGTATTTTATGAAGTTTGTATGGTGTGTTAATAAAATTGGTGTTTTATTTGACTAATCTATATGTCAAAAGCTTTGAAAAAAGGTTTTTGGTTGTTTGAATCTGCATCAACCGTGTGATGAAGTGAGATTTGTAAGTGTTTGATACTAATACCAAAGTGTTTGTTGAAATGCTCCAAAGAGCTAGCTAGTAAATGAGAAAATCTGATGAGCGAAGAAATACTCACTTCATTGCATAAACGTGTTTCATTTACAAGATATTACATATACTCTTACACTAAACTAATAAAAACACATTCTTCACAGAATTCTAACTACGATAACAGAATTCTAACTAACATAACAAGTTTTACTGGATTTAGGGAGAGCCATTAGATCATCCACATGGACAAATGGCTGTACAAGATTAGTCACACAATTCTCTTATCTCCAGTCCAGCTTCTTGCTAGATTGATAAAGCATTTGATGCTGAGTTGGTCTGCTCACAGAAGCAAGCAGTGTGGTACATTGCACCTGATATTACATTGATTCACATACCCCTGCAAACGAAACTGGGGGAGATTGCACCAAGTTTAGCTTATTTCGAAGGAAAAGGAACTGTGCGACAGACAAGGCTTTGGTAAGCACATCAGCCTTCTGCAAAGATGTAGGGACATATTGCACAACCATGGTTCCAGCAGCTCTCTTCTCTCTTATAAAGTGGACCTCAACTTCAATGTGCTTAGTACGATTGTAAAATATTGGATTGTGAGCCAAAGCCCCAACCCCCATATTATTACACCACAAAATAGGAAATGCTGGAAGCACTACAAGAAATATGGTCTTTTATGATGATTGAAGTTTGTCGGTAATGACTAAGGACCGTCGGAAATACACATTTCCGATGAAAAAAATTCGTCAATCTTCGTCAGAAATGATATGGTCGAAAATAATATTTTTTTGACGGACCGTCGGAAATATAGCTTTTTCGAGGGCAAAGAATGGTTAGAAATGATAAAAATATACATCAATAATATTATGGCAACCAATTGTTAAGATAATATTTTTGACCATATTTGTCAATGGAAATAATTCGGTTATTACTAAGGAACTGTTTGGTCGGAAAATAATATATATCATCGACGGCTATTATGATTACAAAAACTTGTCTTTTCAAAGAGTTTCACTGTCAGAAATAATTTATTACTGAGAGATATTGCGATTGGAAATAAAATATTACCAAGGAAGATCATAGTCAGAAATAATATATTATCAACAAGATTTGCAGTCAGAAATATTATATTACCAAGGAGCTTTACAATAAAAAATAAGGTAAAATTGAGAAAAATAACCGTCAGAAATAATGTATCACCAAGGAGCATTAAAATCGAAAATAATGTATTATTGATGAGATTTATAGTTGGAAATATTGTTTTACTGAGTAACTTTGTAGCTGGAAATAATGTATCAATGAGAATAATTATAATAAAAAATATTATTGAGAAATACTATGCTATTACCAAGATACATCACATTTGTAAATAATGTATTATCAAGGACATTCGCAAGAAGAAGTGCAGCCTGCTTGTTAGGATGATATTTCAAGGCAGTCTCCTGGTAGAATTTTCTTATATGATCCTCGGTGGCAAGATATCTTAAATGGCTCAATCCCAACAATGCATAATGATCTTGTTGATTGCCTTCGGCACTTGACTTCTTTTTACGTTTACTATTGTATGAATCATATGATGGGAAATATGCCTGCTCTTTATCATTGGGCGCTTTCTCATCATCAACATCTTCATCAGCATCTTCCTCACAACCAAAGAGCATAAGAGCAGCAGCATGAAAAGAATGGCCAGTAGGTTCATATTTTAAAGCCTTCACAGGAAGGCAATTTGAAGAAACATAGATTGGTTGCCCATCTATAATCTCTTGTGATTAGGAAATTAGACGATAACTTGCATGAACTACCATGATGCTTTAAGACTCGCAAAACCCAGAAAAGACAGAATATTGATATCGATATACAAAACCAGCTTAACACCACTTTAGTACCCCTTTTATATGTACGAACTTCACAGACCACCAAACTGCAATTATAACCAATCTTCAATTAGTCCAGGTCAAATCAATATAAAATGTAACCACTGGTATGCAAGGCTAAACCATCACATTGATTATACAAGACATGCCATAGCAACGGTCTATAGTCCCACAACCATTATCAACTTAGTAATTGGAAAGCCTGACCCATTAAGCATATATAGTATAAAAATGAAAAAAACAAAATCAACATGGAGTTTGAAGCACTTTGGTTGATTTCTACCACTCATATGTGTAAAAAAAATACTTCAGTAGTTTATATGAATTTTGTTTTTCACAAAACATTTGTATAGGTAACATAAAACATCAAAGTAGTAGAACAAGGAAATCATGCTTCTAAAAAAACCACAATAAGACCTCATCAAGTATACAAATAATTAACATATATCTATGAAAGTAAACGATCAATTAAATCAATATAATTGATTTATGTTATCATAATTACACTCCCAAAAACTTTTAAAAATAGAAAAGTAATCATCAATCCAATAATCACTTGATCAGCTACTCTGCACCGATCCTCAATTCAAGAAAAACAGCATACAAAAATATCGCACATAGAGAGGGAGATACTTACTGATATCAGCACGGCACCAGCAGCAGCTGTGAGAGGTGTGTATGATTCTCATAAGAGCAATGAAAGTAAAAACACAGTAGTAGCAGCTTCCAAAGGCACAATAGTAGCATCTTGTAATGTTGCAGATTTAGCAGCTTGCAACAGATCAGGTGGCACAGCAAGCTTCAGAACCAGGTTGCCATGCAACAACGTTCAGAGAAATGATAGCGTATATGATAGCTCACCTTACCACTCTGAAGTAGCATTGTTTAGTTCATTAATGTGCCCACAACAAGCTGATCATAATCATCAGAGACTTGATTATGAATTAACTTGAGTTTGTTACAAGTTAGTTATATATTCTTCACCACTTACAGCTGAGTTTGTTAAAGATGTATTGTACTCATTGAGTCGGTTATAGTCCATGTATATATACTGATTGTAAAGGTATTTGATCCAATTATTCAATGAAATAGAAATGAACAATTATCATTGATCACACATCAATCCATATTCGTTACTTCTCTTTCTCAAGGAACTCTGTTATTGTTCCTCTTCATTATCAAGAACAACATTGAATCTGTTAAATTAGATTCTTCACATAGTATCAGAGCGCAAGACACACGTCCATGGCTGATCCACGTTCATTTTCTTTAAGCTCTCAGATTAACATCAATCTTCCAACAACAATGGCACAAATCGATTATTCCTCACTTGCCAAAACCTGGAACTCCAATATATCTATGAAGCTTGACAAAACGAATTACATCTATTGGAAGACTCAAGTGATGCTTGCCATTAGAGCTCTTGATCTCAAAGATTATATCTCTAGTTCCTCAATCATTCCAGAAGCTTACATTGAAGTTCATACTCATTTTGAAGGAGAAGGATCGGTGATACAAAAACAGGTAAATCCTGCTTACTCAATCTAGAAAAAATCTGACCAAATATTATTGTGTTGGCTGCTTGGAATTCTCAGTCAAGGTGTATTGGGACAAATCACGCAATGTAGAACGTCTCTTGAGATGTGGTCGAAGCTGGAGAGAGTATATTCACAGCAATCTTTGGCGAAGATTCTCCAACTTCGTCAACAACTGCAAAACATCAAGAAAGGTTCAAATTCTATTTCTAATTTTGTTCTTAAGATCAAGAATATTGGTAATTCTCTTATGGTAGCTGGAGAAGAGGTAAGTGAAAGAGATCTATTAATGAGCTTGATGAATAAAGTAGGCCATGATTATGATTTGGTTGTTGGGCTTATATCCAATCAACATCAAACCATGACACTAGAAGATGCACAATTCCTTTTTCTGATGCATGAACAACGACTAGTGCACCTAGAGTCACCTAATCCATTAGCACATTTTGCTTCAAACAATCCTAACGTCCAAATAGTGCTGGAAACAAAGGCAGTGGCTCAAGCAACTACAGAGGAAATAGATCTAGAGACTGAGGAGGAAGATACAATGACAGATCTTCTCAAAGGATTTATTGCCAATTGTATGCTAAACCAGATCATGGAGTCTTGCAATGTTATAGGCGTTTTGATAAACAATTTCTAGGACCTCCTCCTCCAGATTCTCAAGGTAATCAAGCTATCTTGGCTATACAACAAGTTGGATCTAATGTCTATGAGTCTGGATAGATTCCTGTTGCCTCAAACTACCTTCAAGGACCTGTGCAAGAAAGCAACAATAATCAACAAACAATAGTATACTATACCACTCCTGATTCAGTGAATGATCAAGCATAGTATGTAGATAGTCGAGCCACAAACAATGTCATAGCCGACCTCAACAATCTTTCTCTCAAGTCTGAGTATCGAGGTAATAACAAACTTATTGTTGGTAATGGAAGTCGTTTGGTTATTTCCGATATTGGTGACTCTAAAGTTGCATCTCACACTATGCCTACACACCAAGTAAAATTGAATCATATTTTACATGTTCCGTCAATTACAAAGAATTTACTTAGCATTTCAAAGATTACTAAGGATAATGATGCTCTTGCTATTTTTGATGTAAATGGTTGTGTGATAAAGGATCAGAAAACCAAGAGGGTTCTTTTTTAAGGAACACCTGAGAGGGGGCTTTATCAATTGAAGTTGGGCACACCAGGTGCTACACAGTTGCAGTCTCATATCTACTACAAGCACCCTTCTTATAATGATGTACATAATGCATCTAATGTCATTGCAAATTCATGTAATAATAGAGACACTAGGTTGTACTCTACTGCTGAACCTTGTAATGTTTTTAGTGCTGTGCTTGAAGGGAGTTTTAGAAAAGTTTTTGATTATCGTATAACATGCGGAATTGAGTTTCAAAATTTTTTCTTATATTGAAAACATTTTTCAATCAGGAACGAGTTCCTGTATATACACAGAAAAAAATTTCATGAACTACATACCTTTTTCTTGATTTTCCTTTTACTGATTCCTCGATCTACCACCAGATCTTCCGAGTTATGACCCACGGTCTGACAACATGTGTGTGGGCACATTACTGCAAGAGATGGAGGTTACATGAAAAGAATGCTGGCCGAATCCTGCAAAAGAGGGGAGAGTCAGAAAAAACTTTTTTTTCTTTTTCTCTCTTTGGTGGCCGAACTATCTTTCTTTTTCACTTGTGTGCTAGGTTAGGTTTTTTCCTAATTATATAACACTTATATAGTAGTCCTTTAGGGTTTTAGTTTGACCAAGTCAAAATAGGATTTTAAATCCTATTTATTTTTAGTATCCCTAAAGACTTGAGCCTGTGACCTTTTGGACTATTAAAATAATCTAATTATTTTAATTTTTTTGTCCTAGTCATTATTTAATCACATGACCTCATATTTAATAAATAGAATTAATAATTAATAATTAATAATTTCTATTATTTTATTAAATATTGAATTAATTAAATAATCACATTATTTAATTATTCTCTTTTATTTAAATCGCATTACTTTCGTAACACTATTAATTGGACCATCCAATTAATCTACCATGATCCTCGTTACCAACACCCATAAGGGCTAGCAAAGGGACCTAATGGACCCACAGTTTTGAGCTCCAATAATACTTAGTAATATTAATTAAAACTCTTTAATTAATATTTCACGATTATTAACCTCGAAGTTATTCCACTAAAAACCCGAGGCTGTACTCTCAAAACTGTAGACGTGTTTATACAATCTGAAGTCTCAGTGTCCATTGATATAGTTAATTGCATATAGTGTGATCCTCCACAAATAGTTCATAAATAGAGCTGGGTCATAAAGTCTGTTATACCCCTCTAGAAATATCTTTTTCTTTAAGTACCATTGATTCTCTAATGAACAATTAAATCCTGTCTTCTTCACGGAAGAAGGAGAGCACTCATAATCGTTCAAGCCCCGAATCAACCCTTAAGGGAACTACTCATCTACTTCAATAAAAAAGGAGTGGATTCCACTATTGTGTACAAACCTTCCCAGCCACAAGCCAAACCGCAGCTCCAAGATACGGAGGTATTGGTCGAGATTCTCATCAACCTCACTTATGGTAAATCAAAGGCCACGATCTAACCTGAAGGAGTCGATAAGACACTCAGGATTAAGATCACCTATAAATAGCCATCGTTTATCGATTATATATGAATCTCATCTACTAACGGATCTTGGTGAGAGATTCATATAAATCGTGGCCCAGTCCTATATGATCTCATCATATAAGGTGCCTCCATTCTCATGTCAACTACATGAGCGATCTAGGATAAGACCACCGTACTTTACAGAATGGACCGCAGCAGTAGATCAATCACAAACAAAGTACCCAGCTTTGTTCGCTCTCTACGGACTCTTTAGATTGCACGTCTCAAAATGAATCCTCTCTGTATATGACCATCATATACTCATTATGAGATTACATCTTGCAATCTAGGATGTTCTTGCACAATACGAATGTATTACTGAATATAAAACATTTTATGAACTTGAATGATAATCTGAATAATTCTTATTGTTGTCTTTAACCATTTACAATTACAAGCTTTAGGGTATAAATCCCAACAGTGCTTGCTGCCAAAAACAATTAAGCTATTTGGCATGCAAAGCTTGGGCATCCAGCCCCTCTTATATTGCAAAAGGTCTTACATGCTTTACATTTTCCTTATAATGTCAATGCACCATCCTTTTGTGATTCTTGCAAGCTTTGAAATTGCATAAACTCCTTTTTACACTATCAGAAATTCGAGCAACATCTCCATTGCAGCTGGTTTACAGTGATGTTTAGGGACCAGCTCCCTTATTATCTGTGGATGGATATAGATATTAGTTGTATTTGTAGATGCCTTCACACGTTTTACTTGGTTGCATCTACTTAAACTCAAGTATGAGGTTCTATCTAAATTCTTTCTCTTCAAGAAATTTGCTGAATTACAACTTAGTGAGAAGCTTAAGTGCATCCAGTCAGATATGGAAGGTGAGTTTACTGCTCTTATTCATTTTCTTCAAGAGTGTGGTATACAATATAAGTACTCTTGTCCACACACACACACACACACACACACACACACACACCAGCAAAATGGTATTCTCGAAAGAAAGCATAGGCATGTTATTGAAATGATACTTACTTTGCTTGCTTATGGAGGTATGCCACTCAAGATTTGGTATGATACTTGTTGTACAATAGTCTTCTTGATAAACAATTTGCCAACTCCTTTGCTTAAGTTCTTATCACCCTTTGAGAAGCTTTACAAACAAAAGCCTAATTATCAATTCATGAAATCTTTTGGGTGTGCTTGTTTCTCATACTTGAGGGATTACAATAAACACAAGTTAGATTTTCACTCTAGCAAATGCGTTTTCATTGGATATAGTCTTGTTTATAAAGGGTATTGTAGACCACGAAATGAGGTGGGACGAAGATCGGGGCACTACAACTTGCAAAACAAGAGTCGACGGGTCGACAGGAGAACTTGGACACCGGGTTGGTGCCGGCCAAAGATACTCCGACGATCAAGTTAGTATGAGAGTCAGAAAAGATGTAAAGAATGAAGAACAAGGAGTAAGATAACTTCCTGATCGTTAATGGTGGACGGCGGAGGTTGGACGGATACGACGGAGTTGGCCGTGGAAGGCATTGGCCGGTTGTCGAAAATCGTCTGTGGACGGCGGTCCTAAGGGATTGGTTGATGGAGTCAAGTTTGCAAGTGATGCTGAGTGCTTGAAAGAAGTGAATTTCGTGAACCCTCACTTTGAGTGGGGGTTGGTTTATATAATGGGTCACCTACCCGTTGGTGGGCGAATTACCCTATCCCTGATTTCTCAGCATGGATCAAGTGGGACGTGATTCCCTCCCTTGACTTGGTCTTTCAGAGTTCAAAAACCTGATAAGGTTTGACTTAGTAATCTTCGACGTAGAGGATGAGTATGGTCGAGCGACGTTATCATATAAGTTCAAGCCTTCACTGGATGGTCGAGAGAACCATCATTTTGCCTTAAGGTCAAACGACAGGAGTGTCTTGTTGGCTTGGTTTAAGCCTTAAGGTGAGTCGTCTTGAGACCGGTGAGCTATGTCGAGCGATATAGTCGAGCCATGGGTAATTTCGAGCCATTCTATCGACACTATGGAGACGCTGAAGTAGCAAGTGGGGTAGTCGAATGACACTTGGTGTGGATATCGAGCTATAATGCCTGTGTTTAGACAGTTGGATCCTTTATCAACTTAAGGTTGAGCGACACAATTGTCTTTTAGTCAATTTTGGGCCTTGTGAGAGCTCGTAGTTTGGGCTTTTAAGTCTCGTAGGGCTTGGGCTATTTTTGGGTAGTACATCTACTTATTTAGTCAAATGACTTTCAGAGATCCTATAATGTGCGTGTTCATATGATGGTTTAGAAAATCTTTAATCATTTTCTTCAGTTGACTTACATTATAATATCTAGTAAAAGATAAGGACATTTAAACACCTGAATTAGAAATAATTTAAATTCAAAAAAATAAAAAATCCATGGAGGAGGGTAGCTTCCTCTATGGATTTAACTGTAGAGGAGGTTCGCCTCCTTCGTAGATTCGTCTGTGGAGGATCCTCCACAGGTCTGAATATGCGGAAGAGGCCCTTTCTCCACAGTTTGATTATGGAGGAGGTGAGTTATTACTCAATTATAACATTATTGCTATATAATGTAAATGTAAATTCATCAAGTGCTACAAAAGATATAACAAACTCATCTTGTTATTATATTCTCATACAAGCCGATTTTATAACGTGATGTTTTGATCGTATTTTTTTTTCATGAGTATAATTTAAGATAATATAATTGAGATGTAAATCAAATTCTTTTGAACAATAGGATGACCAATGGTCATTTATAAATGCTTGTACATAAGAACATGTAATATTAGGAGTAAAATTACCAAAAGTTTATTGCCTTGGTGGTTGGAGGAGTCTTAAACTCCTTCAAGCCACCAAGGTTCAACACCTAGGTAGTATATATAATATACCTGTAAAATGTGAGCTAAACAAGTAAAACTAATACACTACACAATGAGCTTCACAACAATACTTAATAACGCACATCCACTTGTAGTAAAGTGGTTAGTGCACTTCCCTCCCACCTCAGTGGTGAGGGGTTCAACTCCCACCATACACATTCCAGTATGTGTGTGTAGTTTTTTCCCCTTATTGTGGGAGTAGATGTCTCCCGTTATGGGAGTAGATATCCGGGCCGCGCGTTTAGTGATTAATCTCGGCAGGTCCCGGCAGTTATTAATATTGTATTTGTACCCCTTTCACAAAAAAAAAACCCAATACTTAATAACTACAATACAAAAACACCATTGGAGGGAAACTCAAGCTTCATTTACTATTGTATTTTCTGATACAATAAAAAAAATACCATAATTAGATTACTAAACCTCCTATTTATACACACCCGCGTTGCATACACTTTGCATGATCATACATGTAACAAACTTGTAATTAAGTCCTAACTGAATTCTTATAATTAAGGACAGCTAATCAAACTGCCACATGGACATTGGTGATAAAGATAATCAGCTTGTGTTTCCATGTTATCCAGCTGTGAACCTTTTATCATTTGCATGATCATTCATCTTTTGACAATACTTAACTTGACAAGTAAGCAACGTCACATGCTGCTGCTTCTTATGTTGTTGTTGTTTATTGATACAAGCACTGTCGAGTTGATGCACATGAGCAAGTTGCAGTTTAGGAGCAGTTTGTAACCTCTCAATGCGTTGCTTACAAATTGCTGGAGTATAGACAACTTGAGCTGATACATGCACAGTTGGTGTTGATACTTGCATAGCTGATGTAATATCCTTAACATATCCCCGCAAGCTGAATTAAGGTGACTTAATAAGATTCAGCTTGGATCGAAGGAATTCAAAAAAATGGCTAAGGAAGAGCCTTTGTAAAGATGTTAGCCTTTTGAAATTCAGTGGGAACATACTGCACAATAAGCAGCTTAGAGGCAATCTTTTCTCGGATAAAATGTACATCTGTTTCAATATGCTTTGTTCTAGCATGAAAGATAGCATTTTGGGCAAGGGAAGCAGCACTAGTGTTAGCATACTAAACAACTGGACATTGAGCAACTTGCAGCCCCAACTCAGAGAATAAAGACTGAATCCAAAGAATCTCAGTACCAGCCTATGCCAAGGCTCTATACTCAGCTTATGTGCTACTTCGAGCTACAACCGTTTGCTTTTTAGAGCTCCAACTGATGAGGTTGCCCCCTAGAAATACACAACAGCCACTAATGCTCTTTCAATCATCAATACATAAACCTCCAAATGTATCTCAGGAGCTAGACTAAATAACAAACCAAAAGAGATAGTTCCTTTGAGATATCTAAACAGCCGTTTGCAAGCTTTTTAGTGTGCTGCAGATGGGGCAGCCAAGAATTGGCTGAGTTTATTCACTATAAAACTAATATCATGCCTAGTATTAGTGAGGTAGTGTAACGCCCCAATAGTGCTCCTGTATAAGGTAAAATCTGAGAATAGAGAACCTTCAAACTTGGAAAGCTTGGTGCTGGAGCAAAAAGAGATTGAACAAGGTTTACAATCAGACATATTTTTCTTGTGCAACAGATCATGCATATAATTAAACTGACACAATAACAAACCATCTGCTAATCTAGAGGCTTCAAAACCAATGAAAAAGTTGACAGCCCTTAGAGATTTAAGATTAAACTTCGAATTCAAAACAACAATGGTTTGTTGAATGAGAGCAGGGCTACTTCCTGTGATGAGATTATCATCCATGTATACAAGGAGATATAGCACATGATGCTTATCCTTCTTGATAAACAAAGAAATATCAGCTACAGAATTGTGAAAACCAAGTTGCAACAAGGCTGTTTTCAATTTAAAAAACTATGTTCTTGGTGTTTGTTTAAGCCCATAGAGAGTTTTATAAAGTTGACAAACATGAGTAGGCAGCCGAGCATTGAAAAAACTAGGAGGCTGCTCCATATATACAACCTTTTTTAACTCTTCATTTTAAAAAACATTGTTTATATCTATTTGTTGAATATCTGATGCATTGGAGACAGCTATAGTAAATATAATGCGAATGGTTGATGCCTTTACAACTGGACTAAAGGTATCAAAGCAATTAATACCTGTCGTTTGATGAAAAATTTGGCAACTAACATTGCCTTGTACTTGTGAATTGAGCCATCTTGATGGTATTTGACCCTAAATACCCACTTGTAGCCCACCAAATTGACAGTTGTTGCAGCTGAAACCAAACTCCAAGTTTGATTCTTTAATAAGGCTTGATACTCCTCTTACATTGCTGAGAACCAACAAGGTTGTTGAAGAGCTTCTTTTACTGATTTGGTAACCAATTCAGCAGCTAGAGTAGTAAACTTGCATAGAGAGGAATAAGCTGTAGGTCTCAACACCCCAGACTTTCATATGGTAATCATAGGATGAGAGTATTTTGGAGGCTATTGAGATGGGTTGGGAGCAGATAAATCAATATACCTAGAGGGTGCAGAACTTGAGGATGCAACTGGAAAAGCTGCAGGCAATACACTAGTGCCTTAGAGAATGGGCTTTGTAGAAATAGGGGTGACAAGTTCAGGTGAAGCAGAATGCAAGACTGAAGTGGGCAGGCTAGCAGGTAGTGTTTGAGGCAGTGAATACAAAGTAAACAAGTTGATGTATGAGAATTCATTCTCATTAAAAACCAGATTCCTTGAGATATAAATTCGGCCTAAAGGGTGGAGACATTTGTAGCTTTTTTGCTGTAGATAATAACCAATAAATAAGCACTTACTTGAATGAAAATCAAACTTTTACTTTGAATAATGTTTGAGATAAAGGAAGCATGAGTAGCCAAAGACTATGAAGAAGGTGTAATTACATGGTCGATGGAAAAGGATCTCAAAAGGGGATTTCATTTTCAGAATTGGAGAGGGTAAGTTGTTGATTAGTAGCACAACAGTTTGAAAGGACTTACACCAAAAATGGAGTGGCATTTGAGCATGGGCAAGAAGTGTCAAACCTGACTCAATAATATGCCGACGCTTCCTTTTAGTTATGTCATTTTGTTGGTGAGTATATGCACAAAAAGTCTGAAAATGAATGTCAAGCTTTGTAAGGTAAGGCATAAGAGGTTTACACTCAGCACCTAAATTAGCTTGCAAACACTTGATCATATGGCTAGATTGCAACTTAACAAAGATCTTAAATTGCAAGAAAATGTTAATAACATTTGATTTTAACTTCATAAGATAAAACCTTGTAAATCTTGAGTAAGAATCTACAAAATACTACATAATACAATATCCCTCAACTGATGGCATAGGGGCTGGACCCCAAACATCTGATAACAGCACTTCAAGTGGTGCATGAGCTTTGTGAGTAGATAATTGAAAGGGTAGTTGATGAAGCTTTCCAAGCTTGCATGAATCACAAAACTAATATGATTAGAGGTTCCTTTTAAATGAAGTTTATGCATTATATGCTTCAAGATTAAAGGAGCTGGGTGACCAAGCTTTTTATACCACATATTCTCATTCTCCTGAGCTTTGAACATATGTTTTTGTACATTATTTGAACAAGTAGTTGCAATAGGCTGAGTTACAATAGGTGTTTGAACTAGACTCTGCTTATGTGAGGCAGTTAGACTAGTTTTATTTGAAACATTCAAAGCTGGAAATAAAGAAGATTGATCAACATCTTGTCTGGATTGAGGGACCGACGCATTGTGCCTCCTATCACACACAAAATCAAGCTTGTACAGACCATCCTTGAGGACCCCCGTGAGTAGAATTGCCTTGGTATTCTTGTCCTTTTATATGACATCATTGTTAATAAACTTAGCACAAGCATAATTATCAAATGTGAACTTGGAAATGCTCAACAAGTTTTTTGTAATAGTTGAAACACACAGAACTTTGTGAAGAATCAAACACTTAGTCATGTTAAGAGAGTGAGTTGTAATATTACCAACATGAGAGATATAGAGCTGTTGACTGTTGCCAACTGCCAACTGCCAACCTGTCAGCTCTATTATATTATGTACTAATTAACAGGTTATTGAAGTCTGATGTTACATGATTTGTGGCACCACTATTAGCATACCATGTTGGATCACACACAGTTTCAGGTGTTACAATGTAGGCTGTAGATTGATTCACATGTGCTTGGAATTGAGGTGGATTTCCTCATTGAAAATGTGATGAATTGCCTCTTTGATTAACAAGTGATGGCTGTTGAAATGCATTAGACTATTAATAGATTCTGATTATTCTTGACATAGGACCTGTCAAACCTGTTGTAGCAAAACATAGCTGAATGACCTCCTCTACCACAGATTTGATAAGCTGGTATGTTGCCATTGTTGTTCCACCTTCTACTATTTTTGCATCTTCCTCGATCTTTACCACCTCCTCTTCCATTTGATGACCCTCCATTTCCTCTTCGTCCCTGTCTATTTCCTTGATTGCTAGCAACATAGTTGGCACTAGGAGTTGTTAATTGACTTGAGAAAAGGAGTCCAAATGTGTTATTCTTTGCTCATGAATCATCAATAAGTATTGAACTTCTTGTAAGCTCATGTATTGTTTTTGAGAAGATATGAGAACAATAACATGATCATAATCATGACCTATGCCATTCAGAATATGAAGCACAAGATCTTGATCTTTAACAATCTCTCCAGCAGTCTTCAAACCATCACCTAACGCTTTTACTTTTAACACAAACTCACTGACTTTCAGATTTCCTTTTGTTATATTTTGCAATTTTTGCTTCAATTGAAGCATTTTGGCCATTGATTGCTAAGAAAACAGATTTTAAAGCACACTCCACACTTCTTGAGATGTAACACAGTTTGTTATTTCCCTTATGATACTAGGATGAACCGTAGAATACAACCAATATAGAAGCAACTTATCAGACCTCCTCCACAGTTTATACTCCTTATTTTTCAACAACTTCTTTTTCTCCATTACTAGAACAGATTTCAACAAATTTACGAGGTATAAGTTTCAAACTTGAAATGAAATCGTCCAACTCATAAGCTTGTATGACTGGTAACACTTGCGCTTTCCAATGAATGTAGTTGTCTCGGTCAAGCTTTACAGGAAGATTGAAGTTCAAGGTTTTAGCAATAGAGTTGAACTCGATTGAAGCAGACAATCGTGAGGTGTGATCACCTCCTCTGAGTGTTGAAGAATTGCTAGAATCTGTCATGGAAGATCAGTCATTGTATGGCTCTGATACCATGTAAAATGTGAGCAAAACAAGTAAAACTAATACACTACACAATGAGTTTCACAACAATACTTAATAACTACAATACAAAAACACCATTATAGGGAAACTGAAGCTTCATTTACTAGTGTATTTTCTGATACAATAAAAAAATACGATAATGAGATTACTAAACCTCCTATTTAATTATACTCACCCGAAGTACACACCTTGCATGATCATACATGTAACAAACTTGTAACTAATCAAACTGTCACATGGACATATGTGGTAAAGATAATCTGCTTGTGCTTCTATGTTATCCAGTTGTGAACCTTTGATCATTTACATGATCATTCATCTTTTGACAATGCTTGTAACATCCCGGATTTTGGATAATTAATTTTATATATGTGAATATAAATTTTGTGATTGGAGGGGGTGTAAATGTAATTAAAAGTATGTTTATTTTTATGATTTCCAGGTGGACCAGATGGAACGGTCCAAAAATGATGCAAGAAAAAGAAAAATCGAGGCAGTGAGCATCGCGACCTGGTCACAGCGACCACAGATCGCGATGACCTGCTCGCGGTGAAAAATGTGATTTTTGGTAGTGAGCATCGCGACCAGTCACCGCGACCACAGATTGCGATGAACTGCTCGCAATAAAAATGTCAAATTCTGGCAGTGAGCAACGCGACCACCAGTGCGACCATGGTACCGCGAGGTGTGCTCGCGATCAAGGTGGTGGAAACGCTCCAGTGAGTACCGCGACCTGGTGGCGCGACCACAGGTCTCGACGACCGAAAAATATAAAAAAAAAAAATTTAGCTTCTGCGAGAAGCCACAAAACAGACAGGGAAGAGAAAAGAGAGGAGAAACCGAGAGAAAGAAAGAAAGAAGAAGAAAGAAAGAAGAAAGAAGAAGAAAGAAGAAGAAGAGGAAGAAGAAGAAGAAGAGAGGAAGAAGGAAAGAAAAGGTGAAAGAGAAAGGGAAAGGAAAAGAAAAAGAAAATCAAAATCGTAGAAATGCGATTTGTCGATAGAAAAACGGTATCCAGGTTGGTGTACCTCCGTTTTCGAACTCTTTACAAAAAGCATTAAGTATTTTTTAGTTTGAATCTGAGATTTATTCAAAGATTTTCATTCTCATGTGTTGATTATATTTTCGTTGAATGATTTTATTGTTGATCGTATTTTCATTACTTCGATTTCGTGGAAATTATTTTTTTTCGATTATTGTATAAATAATGTTGATTTTCCCATGAAAAATTTATGTTATTGAACTCGAATGTTTCCGTTAATTGTAAATATAGTGAATATTGAAAATAGTTTATCGTAACGGCCCTAGGATACTTAGACATAGAAATGGATATAGGAGGTTGGTATACCAGTTGGGTTCAGTGAGCAGTACTGCACCGATATTGATATGCTATTGATGATTATTATGTACCTCCTCATGGATTCGTCCAGGGGCAGGGAGACACGTACCTCCTCACGGATTCGTCCTGAGGTTGGGAGACACGTACCTTCCTAAGGATTCGTTCCTGGGATAGGGAGTTATGTACCTCTCTAGGTTCCGTACCCTCGGTCCTAGAGTAGGGAGATACGTACCATTCTTAGGATTCGTCCTAGGGTGGGAGTTCGACCCATATTCCAGTCCTAGTATGTTGAGTATTCTAGCGGGCCAGATTTGAAGTGAATTGAAAAGTGAATTATTGAGTTTAGTGTACACCCACTAAGCTATATGCTTAGCGCGTTAGTTTTGTTTCTAACGCGTAGGTACCAGGGATACTGAAGAGGCCAAAGACTGAAGAGAGAGAGAGTTGCTGACAGAGACACAGAGTCACTACAGTTGGGTAGTTATATTTTCATATATATATATATATATATATATATATATATATATATTCTGTAAGCATGCATATACAGAGAGTATGTAAATATGTTTTGTAATTAATTATTTTATGGTTTCTGTCTTTCATTTTTAGAATGTTTGTAACTATTAAATTTTGAATCGTTTTATTTTATAAACTGTTGTTGGAAAGTCGCACTAAACGGCAGAGTGCGCAATTGTTTGAAAATGATATTGAAGTGTTTTTGTGAATTGTTTGTGATTTGAATTTTCTTTGAAAACAAGTTTTGGGAAATCCGAAAAACAAACGGAACTCTGCCGAAATTTTTGTAAAAAGTGTATTTCGATGGGCTCATCGAAAATGGTTTTAAAATTATAAACTATGTGGTTTTCCAATGGTTGGAAGAATTTATTCGATGGGCTCACTAGAAAGTCTTTTTGAATTACAAATTGATATGATTTTTAAATGGTTTGAAATTATAAATTGAATTGAGAAAGTTTTGACAACCCGAGTAGCGCTCCCTGGGTCGATCCAGCCGGGTCGGGTCAGGGGGTGTTACAATTTAAGTGGTATCAGAGCGCGGTTTAGGCGTTTCTGGACCAAAGAGTCTGTATATGCATGCATTGTATTAAGCTACCCATAGGAATGTGTGACTCTAATCTGCAGACCTCTCTTCTGTCTGATATAGGATAAAAGAAATGGAAGGAAGCAGTGATAGACCTGAGAGTCCCGCTAGCGTGGCTGAGGGAGCATCTAGGGAATCCGTAAGCCCGAGAGCGATGGCTGAGTTCTTTCAAAATGTGGCTAGAGCAGCGCCACGAAGATCAGTCATAGAGCGACTGGCTAAACACAGACCCACTGATTTCCATGGCAGAAAGGATGAGGATGCATCTGCCGCAGAGTACTGATTTGAGAGGACGAACAGAATATTGGAGCAGATGCACTGCACACCTGAAGAGAGATTGGAGTGTGCAGTATCCTTATTGCAGGAGGATGCCTATCAGTGGTGGACCTCCATTATACAGACAGTGCGACCAGAGGATAGAACGTGAGATTTCTTTCAGAAGGAATTCCGGAGAAAATATATTGGTCGCATCTATTTGGATAATTTGAAGAGAGAGTTTATCAACCTGAAGCAAAGGCAGATGACAGTGACAGAATATGAGCGAGAATTTGTCAGGTTGAGTAAATATGCAAAAGATATGGTGGCGACAGAGGCGGATAAATGTAGACGGTTTGAAGATGGACTGAACGATTATATCCGCCTACAGGTTGTGTAATATTCTTAATTTCTAAGTACTTCATTTTGAATATAGAATTAGAATGTGGATTAATTGAGGAATGTTACAGGTTGCTGCCTTTAAATTTGAAGATTTTACCTGACTTGTCTCGGCAGCTCTGAATGTAGAGAGAATTAAAAAGGAAGAGCAGTCCAGAAGAGACAGAGGGCAGCAAAGAAGAGGGGCAGGGCCATCCAGCTCATATCAGCCCCAGAGTAAGAAATTTAAGGGACCGCAGCCTAGTGGTCCAGTGCAGTCACAGAGGCCAGTACCCACAGCTAGGCCTGGTCAGTCTGCAACTTCTGTGGCCAGTACCCCTAGGAGTGCAGTTAGGGGACCAGCCCCTGCCTTGTGTGACCATTGTGGACGAAGACATCCTGGGGAATGCTGGAAGCTTACAGGAGCCTACTTGCGGTGTGGATCTCATGATCATTTTCTAAGAGATTGCCCACAGATTAGATCTCCGCAGCCAGAGAGACCATCCCCTACTACTTCCAGAGGTAGGAGGCCTAGTCAGGTAGTACCTGAAGGTGGTAGCCACAGAGGAGTGTCAGAGTCAGTGGCCAGACCTGATAGTCGAGCTCCTGCACGAGTTTATGGTGTTAGAGCTCAGGAAGACAAGGATGCACCTGACGTGATAGCTGATATTGTTTCTATTTTTGATACTACAGCTATTGCATTGATAGATCCAGGCTCTACCCATTCATACATATGTGATGCATTGTTGAAACAAAGAAGTTTGCAAACTGAACCTACTGAGTATGATGTGTTAGTCAGTAATCCGATAGGCCAAAGTGTAGTAGTGAACCGTATATATAGAAATTGTCCGATTCGGATATAGGAGTGTGACTTTCCTGGAGATTTGATGGAGTTGCAATTCCATGAGTTTGATGTGATACTAGGCATGGATTGGTTAACTCGGCATAGAGTAGTGATCGACTGTGAACTGAAACGAGTGACTCTTAGAACAGCAGATGGTGCAGAAATCACAATGGTGGGTGAAAGGAGAGATTTTCTCTCCAATGTCATTTTAGCCACTGCAGCCTGTAAACTGATTGGAAAGGGGTGTGAAGCATATTTGGCACAGGTGGTTGATTCCAAAAAAGTTAATTCTGAAATCCAGAATATACCCACTGTGTGTGACTTTGCAGATGTGTTTCCAGAGGAGCTTCCTGGTTTGCCACCTCAGAGAGAAGTGGAGTTTGTGATTGATGTGGTACCAGGTACGTCTCCAGTATCGATAGCTCCTTACAGAATGGCTCCAGCAAAACTGAAAGAACTGAAGATACAGTTACAGGAATTGCTGGATAAGGACTTCATTAGACCCAGCGTATCCCCTTGGGGAGCTCCAGTGCTGTTTGTGAAAAAGAAGGATGGGTCATTGAGATTGTGCATCGATTACAGGCAGCTGAATAAACTTACTGTCAAGAACAAGTATCCGTTGCCGAGAATCGATGATTTATTTGATCAGCTGAGAGGAGCTTGTGTCTTCTCAAAGATAGATCTGAGATCAGGTTATCATCAGTTGAGAATAAAAGATTCAGATATTCCGAAAACTGCATTCAGAACCAGGTATGGACACTATGAATTTATAGTGATGCCATTTGGGCTGACTAATGCACCTGCAGCCTTTATGGACTTGATGAACCGGGTATTCCGACCATACTTGGATCAGTTTGTGGTGGTCTTTATCGATGATATCCTGGTGTACTCACAGATGGCAGAAGACCATGACAGGCACCTCAGAGTAGTATTGCAGATTCTGAGGGAGAAACAGCTGTATGGCAAACTGAGCAAGTGTGAATTCTGGTTGCCTGAGATTGCATTTCTGGGTCACATTGTATCAGCAGAGGGTATTAAGGCAGATCCGAAAAAGATTGAAGCAATAGTGGAATGGAAGCCTCCCAGAAATGTTACAGAAGTCAGAAGTTTTCTAGGCTTGGCAGGTTACTATCGACGGTTTGTGAAGGAGTTTTCATCCATAGCAGGTCCGTTGATCAAGCTACTGCATAAGAATGTCAGATTTGAGTGGACTGACAGATGCCAGGTAGCTTTTGACAGATTGAAGGCGATGCTAGTTGAGGCTCCAGTTCTGATTCAGCCTGTTTCAGGTAAAGACTATGTGATTTATAGTGATGCCTCACATCAAGGTTTAGGATGTGTATTGATGCAGGAAGGCAAGGTGGTTGCATATGCGTCCAGACAGTTGAAAAATCATGAGCAGAACTATCTGATTCATGATCTGGAGCTTGCAGCCATAGTCTTCGCTTTAAAAATCTGGAGGCATTACTTATATGGTGAGAAATGCTACATATATACAGATCACAAGAGTCTGAAATATCTGCCTACTCAGAGAGAGCTCAATCTGAGACAGAGACGGTGGATGGAGTTGATTAAAGATTATGACTGTATAATCGACTATCATCCAGGAAAGGCGAATGTAGTCGCAGATGCTCTGAGCAGAAAAGCATTGTTCGCTCTGAAGGCTATGAATGTGCAATTACAGCTGAATTCAGATAATGCATTGGTAGCTGAATTAGTATGCAGACCCAGTTTGATTCAGCAGATTGCAGATAAACAGAAGCAGGATGCTAGAATCCAGATGATATATGGACAGATTCCAGAAGGGAAGCATCCGGAATTTTCAATCAGAACTGTTGGTATTGTGTGTTTCAGAGACAGGATTTGTATTCCAGAAGATGAAGAATTGAGAAAAATGATCATGACAGAGGCACACAGCAGTTCGTATGCGATGCACCCAGGTAGCACAAAAATGTACAGAGACTTGAAAACTCAGTATTGGTGGTCTGGTATGAAGAAAGATGTGGTGGAGTTTGTAAATAGATGCATGACTTGTCAACAGGTAAAAGCTGAACACCAGGCTCCATCAGGATTGTTACAGCCAATAGCAATACCTGAATGGAAATGGGACCGCATCACAATGGACTTTGTCACTGGATTGCCACTCACCCGGAGTAAACACGATGCAGTATGGGTTATAGTGGACCGATTGACGAAGTCGGCACACTTTCTACCTGTCAGAACTGACTATTCCCTGGATCGACTGACAGAATTGTATATCAGAGAGATAGTCAGATTGCATGGAGTACCTGCATCCATCATATCAGATAGAGATCCGAGGTTTACATCCAGATTTTGGAAGAAGTTTCAAGAAGCCTTGGGTACTCGACTGAGTTTCAGTACAGCCTTCCATCCGCAGACAGACGGACAATCAGAAAGAGTAATTCAGGTGCTTGAAGATATGCTCAGGAGTTGTGTAATTGACTTTGAAGGAAGTTGGGCGGATCATCTTCCATTGATTGAATTCGCCTACAACAACAGTTACCAGTCGAGCATAGCTATGGCACCGTATGAGGCATTGTATGGAAGGAAATGCAGGACTCCAGTATGCTGGACAGAGTTAGGGGAGGACAGGTTAGTAGGCCCAGACTTGATTCGACAAACTGAGGAGAAGGTGAAGATTATCAAGGATAGACTGAAAGTTGCTTCTGACCGACAGAAATCATATGCAGATTTGAAAAGAAAAGAGATAGAATATGAAGTCGGTGAGAAGGTGTTTCTAAAAGTATCTCCGAGGAAGAAAGTGCTCCGATTTGGCAGAAAAGGTAAGTTGAGTCCTAGGTTTATTGGGCCATACGAAATCATTGAACGTGTGGGACCAGTAGCCTACAGACTAGCTTTACCTCCATAATTAGAAAAGATTCATAATGTGTTCCACGTTTCTATGCTGAGGAGATACAGATCTGATCCTTCCTACAGAGTTCAGGCTGAAAGTATTGAAATCCGACCAGACCTGAGGAGGAACCAGTGCAGATTCTTGATCGGGAAATCAAAGAACTAAGAAATAAAAGAGTGCCACTGGTGAAAGTCCTCTGGAGGAATCATAAAGTAGAAGAGGCTACCTGGGAGAGTGAAGAAACAATGCGACAATAGTATCCGCAACTGTTTCATTGAGGTAAATTTCGAGGACGAAATTTCTTAAGAGGGGAAGAATTGTAACATCCCGGATTTCGGATAATTAATTTTATATATGTGAATATAAATTTTATGATTTCCAGGTGGACCAGATGGAACGGTCCAAAAATGATGCAAGAAAAAGGAACGACAGTGAGCATCGCGACCTGGTCACCGTGACCACAGATCGCGATGACCTGCTCGCGGTGAAAAATGTGATTTTTGGCAGTGAGCATCGCGACCAGTCACCGCGACCACAGATCGCGATGAACTGCTCGCGATGAAAATGTCAAATTCTGGCAGTGAGCAACGCGACCACCAGCGCGACCATGGTACCGCAAGGTGTGCTCGCGATGAAGGTGGTGGAAACGCTCCAGTGAGTACCGCGACCTGGTAGCGCGACCACAGGTCGCGACGACCGAAAAATATATAAAAAAAAATTTAGCTTCCGCGAGAAGCCACAAAACAGACAGGGAAGAGAAAAGAGAGGAGAGACCGAGAGAAAGAAAGAAAGAAGAAGAAAGAAAGAAGAAAGAAGAAGAAAGAAGAAGAAGAGGAAGAAGAAGAAGAAGAGAGGAAGAAGGAAAGAAAAGGTGAAAGAGAAAGGGAAAGGAAAAGGAAAAGAAAATCAAAATCGTAGAAACGCGATTTGTCGATAGAAAAACGGTATCCAGGTTGGTGTACCTCCGTTTTCGAACTCTTTATAAAAAGTATTAAGTATTTTTAGTTTGAATCTGAGATTTATTCGAAGATTTTCATTCTCATGTGTTGATTATATTTTCGTTGAATGATTTTATTGTTGATCGTATTTTCATTACTTCGATTTCGTGGAAATTATTTGTTTTCGATTATTGTATAAATAATGTTGATTTTCCCATGAAAAATTTATGTTATTGAACTCGAATGTTTCCGTTGATTGTAAATATAGTGAATATTGAAAATAGTTTATCGTAACGGCCCTGGGATACTTAGACATAGAAATGGATATAGTAGGTTGGTATACCAGCTGGGTTCAGTGAGCAGTACTGCACCGATATTGATATGCTATTGATGATTATTATGTATCTCCTCATGGATTCGTCCAGGGGCAGGGAGACACGTACCTCCTCACGGATTCGTCCTGAGGTTGGGAGACACGTACCTTCCTAAGGATTCGTTCCTGGGATAGGGAGTTATGTACCTCTCTAGGTTCCGTACCCTCGGTCCTAGAGTAGGGAGATACATACCACTCTTAGGATTCGTCCTAGGTGGGAGTCTGACCCATATTCCAGTCCTAGTATGTTGAGTATTCTAGCGGGCCAGATTTGAAGTGAATTGAAAAGTGAATTGAGTAACTTTATTTATTGATTTTACATGTTGATTTTATTCGTGAGGTTAATGTGATTATAACTGCTTTATGGTTTGATTTTGAAGTTAAATTGATTTGTAAATGGTTAGAATTGAAATATATATATATATATATATATTGTGATTTGTTTCTTATTAAAGGTTATTTATGATTTTTCATAATTGAGTTTAGTGTACACCCACTAAGCTATATGCTTAGCGCGTTAGTTTTGTTTCTAACTCGTAGGTACCAGGGATACTGAAGAGGCCAAAGACTGAAGAGAGAGAGAGAGTTGCTGACAGAGACACAGAGTCACTACAGTTGGGTAGTTATATTTTCATATATATATATATATATATATATATATATATATATTCTGTAAGCATGCATATACAGAGAGTATGTAAATATGTTTTGTAATTAATTATTTTATGGTTTCTGTCTTTCATTTTTAGAATGTTTGTAACTATTAAATTTTGAATCGTTTTATTTTATAAACTGTTGTTGGAAAGTCGCACTAAACGGCAGAGTGCGCAATTGTTTGAAAATGATATTGAAGTGTTTTTGTGAATTGTTTGTGATTTGAATTTTCTTTGAAAACAGGTTTTGGGAAATCTGAAAAACAAACGGAACTCTGCCGAAATTTTTGTAAAAAGTGTATTTCGATGGGCTCACTCGAAAATGGTTTTAAAATTATAAACTATGTGGTTTTCCAATGGTTTGAAGAATTTATTCGATGGGCTCACTAGAAAGTCTTTTTGAATTACAAATTGATATGATTTTTAAATTGTTTGAAATTATAAATTGAATTGAGAAAGTTTTGACAACCCGAGTAGCGCTCCCTGGGTCGATCCAGCCGGGTCGGGTCAGGAGGTGTTACAATGCTTAACTTGACAAGCAAGCAACGTCACATGCTATTGCTTCTTATGTTGTTACTGCTTATTGATACAAGCACTGTCGAGCTAATGCACACGAGCAAGTTACTGTTTTGGAGTAGTTTGTAACCTCTCAATGGGTTGCTTACAAACTGCTGGAGTATGGCCAACTTGAGCTGATACATGCACAACTGGTGTTGATACTTGCTTAGTTGATGTAATGTCCTTAACAATACCCACCATTGCACATAAAAGCGCAATTGTGTTGGTAGTAGACCCTTCCAGTTGTTGGGAGTAGACGGCTTCCGAAATGGAAGTAGATATCCAGACTGTATTTATATGGTGTAATCACCTGATAGTCCTCTGAAATTTTGCATAGAATAACTGCTTCAAGTAATTAACCAGTAGCTAGGCGACTAGGCCAAAGGGGTTAAATGTTTAAGGTAAAGGTGCATCACTCATATGACATGATGCAATTTTCATATTGTGGAGAGACTATTAACATTTATTATTAATTTTCTTAAAAAAATAAATATTAAAATCAATTCAATGTCCATTAATTTTTTTAATTACAAAAAATCCAAAAATTAAAAGTAAAATTTTAAATAAATATAAAAATAAATTTATATGCATATATTATTTAGATAATAAAAAATCTTGAGGTTAAAAGTACATTAAATTAAATATGAAAGTTAATTCAATTGCACTTATTATTTAGATAACAAAAAATCTAGAGGTTAAAAACACATTTAATTAAACATGGAAGTATATTTAATTGTATTTATTATTTGGATAACAAAAAATCTAGAGCTTGAAATAAATTTAACTAAATATGGAAATCAATTTAATTACATTTATTATTTAGATATCAAATATATAGAGATTATAACTAAATTTATCTACATATGGAAGTTAATTTATTGGTATTTATTATTTAGATAATAAAAAATCTAGAATTTAAAAGTAAATTTAACTAGATATGGAAGTCGATTTAATTGAATTTATTATTTATACAACAAAAATATAGATGTTTAGAGTAAATTTAAGTAAATATGGAAGTCAATTTAACGTGTATTTATTTTTCAGATTACAAATATTCTAGAAATGAAATATAAATTTTATTAAATATGAAATCAATTTAATATGAATTTATTATTGAGTTTACAAAAAATCCAAGTGAGATTTTTATATTTACTTCCGTTCAAATAACTAATTATAAAGGTTTTAATTCTCTAATGTTGAAGTAATGTAGACTACGGATGGATATCTCAAATACACACATCTCTATTTTTACAAATTCGGTCTAGTCTGTTTCGGTTAATGAATTTGAATTTTAAATATTGTATTGCAATATTAATAATATGTTATATTATAAATAACTTTATTGCCAATATATTAATATATAGTGTTCAAAAACAAATTAATTAAATTTATTAAAAATATGATACGACAATATATATATATATATATATATAAAAAAACAATTTAGATTAGTAGCTAGTAAATAAATTGGTAAGAATGATATTATTGTGACACGTATTCAGATATAACAAAATAATAAAAGTAAATTCTAGAAGATTCCGAACCTCGAATATTGATATGGATTATAAATATAAGGCTCGAAGAACTTTTTTCCTATCCCTAAAATCAAAATTCATATTCTATTTCAATACTACTCACTTTCAATATTTCTGTAGAAAAAGATTATGGAAAGAAAGCCATTGCTAATGAAATTAAAGAGAAAATCGTCTGATATCTCGCAGGTAATCAAATTGATTGTTTTTTTTTTTTTTCGTTTTTAGTTTATGATAGTTTTCTCCTTTGATTTAATTAAGGACCAAATTAGTTATGGTTTCTTTCAATAGATCATGTAGGCATAAACATGGAATAGTTTGTGTAGTATTATTGTTACTTATATTATTATATCAAATTTCTCAAATAAAAAACTATCTTTGATTTTGAAAGAAATTTATCCTAAAATAAGTTCATTTTTATAATTTTTTTTTTCTTTTCCTTTGCTTGGAATATTTTTAACAATTTTTATTTATGATTCTAAACTAAATTATTATGTTTTGTACTAATGGATTTTTTTTAATTATTTCATTTTGGTCATTATATTAGTTAATTAATACTTATTAATACCATTATAAATCATAGAAATTTCATAAAATATATAATTTACTCATTTTTAATGCCTGTGATCTAAGATCTTCATATATTTATACCTTTTCATTTGTCGTTATTTAAATAATCAAACTAATTAAGCTAATTAATTACTTAATTAGTTGATAATTAAATTATTAGAATGACAAATTAATTATTTTTAGGTTTAATTGCTATTGTCTTCCCTTCTTTGATTTAACTAAGTCTTATCAAATTGATAAAGCTCTTAACTTTTTACCCAAATTTAGTATTTTTACTAAAGATTTCCAATGCATCATAAATTTTATTCAATTATATACTGTTCTTAATAATAGTTTAAAAAAAAGGTTGGAAACTGAATTTGTTTTGTCATATACTTATGGAAATTGTTTTTAGTTTTAGGTTTCTCTTTATAATAACTTTTAGTTTTTTTTAATTTTATTATAAATTAAATGTTATGTAACTGAAGCCTATCAGTACTATTACTTTATTTATTTATTTTTTAAATATCACTTGCGGTGTTGGCGATTCAAATTTGAGTTATTGTCAGGCTGAATGAGCGCATTTGCCACCAAACCACGTTAGACAATGGTTAATGAACCCTTACTTTGACTTCTAATATGTTTGCATATATAATATTTATAATTTTGTCATTTTTATCAAACATCTTCATCTTTTCAATTATTCAAAAAAAATTGTACACATAAAACAATATCAACCCACCTTACTTATTTATCTCTATCTCTTTAACAACAATTTTCATTGTCAATCTTGAATGCTACTTTCAATATCAATTACATTAAATTATAAATATATAATATTTGTTTACATGATCTTTTTATTTTTACAAGGAGAAAGTGGATTCAGTGAAAGACCAAGAAGAAATGAGGAAGAAGAGGAGAGAACAAAAACGTCTCGAAAATATAGAGATTGCAGATCTTTCAGAAAAGGTACAAATTATTTCTGTGTAGAAACAAATTATTTCATGATTTTCCACTAATTAATTAATTATTTGTTTCCAATTAACAGATAGACATGATAGGGCTGGAGATTGAGAATGAGGAGCAACTGAAAGAATATCAGAAAAATAAGAGAAAAATGCGTCATGAAAATAGACTCAAACAGTATTGGAAGACTGTGACGGACACTGGTCTCAAAAATAATAGACCAGCAAATTTGATTACTTTGAACAACACCCAACCTCATAACAAGGTAAGAAATTCGTTTTTCAAATCTTTTCAAGAACACTTTTTTAGAAAATTATATGTCAAGGTTTTTTTATTATTAAATTTTAATATAATGTGTGGTTTTGCATGGTATTTTTACAAGGGGAAATTAGAGGATGCAGTGAAGGAAGAAGAAGAAGAAGAAGAAAAGAATAAGAAGAAAGAGCCAGAAGTATCAAACCATATTTCTCTTATTACATTGTTCATGGGATCAGAAAAGAGTCGGGTGGGTGCTTCTCATTTCACTAACATCTATATATCTATTTTTATTTTGCATAATTCTCAGTTTTTTTTTTTTTTTTAAATTTATTTGTTCCATTCATGAACAGACAGCGATGGCAAGGAGGATCATGAGTAATGAGAAATTAAAGGAACATTACAATAATAAAATAGAGGAGTTGAAAATGAAAATTGAAGTAGAAAAGATGGACCCTGCCGTTAAAACCCGTATGGAAAAAAGAATACAAAGGTGGGAGACAATGAAGAAGACCTGGGACACCATGAGAAGTGTAAGATATTCTTAAGGATAAAACACACACACACACACATAATGAAGCATTTTGTGTTCTGAAAAACCATCTGTTTGCACTTTTGTTTAAGCTAATGTTAGCAAGGTTTATGATATGCTGCAGAGTACTGATCCTGAGCCTCAAGCAATGTCAGTCTCAGAGGAAGAGAAAAAGTGAAATAAACCAGATAATGAGGAGAGCTCTGCAATGTCTTATTCCTAAAAATATAGTTTATTGACTTTGGCTTTTAAAGCAACCATTTGGTTTCTGTAAAAAGATCTATTTGGATTTTGAATATGACATTGAATCTGTAATGTTTTTGTGATGAAGAATACTTCTTTTGTTATAAGAATGCTGATCAAGCTCTATTAGCTTGCTGTGATACTCATCCGCATCAGTTCAAGCCTCAAGCGGCAGCGATGCTTTCATTCATAGTCTTAAATTCACTAGCATTATGCATAGTCTCCATCACGAGTGACTCTTACATGGGCTTGTATTCTTATATGGAGCTTCATATTTGTTTTGGCTTCAAAATTCTTCTACTGCCTGTGTGTTGCATGTAGAAATGTTCATAGAAACATTTTGTATTAATTCTTATAACTTGGATTGATAGATGCGTTCTTCTAATACGAGCTCGATGCTGATGTATGTCTCAAAGAATTCATATATTTGACTTTAGAGCTGTTTTGTAATTTACATTTTGTGGTGGCTTTTCTAATAATTAGCAAAAAGTCTCATAGTATTTAAATGAGTTGTTAATAGAGTTTTTAATTAGTAGAGTGAAAAAAGTGTGTAAAGAGGGACAACGAGAGAAAATCCTAATATAGAGAGATTGTGAGGTACAAAATTAAGATCTATAAGGGGGAGAGAAAGCTTCTGGGATAAAAGTAAACTCTTGTAACTTGTTATTCTCATATCTAGTGAAATCGGTGACATCCGTTGATGTAGCCATTTTAGTAAATTACATAAATTGCTTGTGTTGTGTTGTGGTTTGTTTGTTCTTTATTTTGATTGTGTTATTTATATTGTTTAGTATTACTTATTGTACTTGGAAATCCATTTAGACAAAGAACTTGGAATGTATCTGTGTTTATTTTAGGGAATTGCCTACAAGATATTTGATAATATTCTTAAGTGAGCACTAGTAGAGGGTGTTGTGGCACCAACACTCGATACTTTGTTTGATAGTTTGTCATGGCATGACAGTTTGGGACTCTGCTCAGAGATGTTTTAGCAGTCAGAGAAGCAAATATCTCCAAGCAAAACTTGCTAAATGGTAATATTGTAATGATGATCTTTTGCTATAAAATAGAACACCTCACAGAACTAAATTTATACAATTAATGTCTAGTCGTTATCCAAACACACCTTGTTAGATCACTTTTAATTTATTTTTTTTATATCTTAGTTCTCTCTTTTAATTTTTGCTAGCTTTTTCCCTGTCCATGGCTATTAATTCCAACCCAATTGCTGTCTCAATTCCTTCGTATCCTAGTAACAACTTTGATCCCAATGAAGACGAATCCATGGATTTTCAACTTGGGTTGAATAACAACAAAACATCATCAAATTTTGGTCAAAACCATATCAATGAGGTCATTTCACAAGCAAACCAACACCAGCCCTTTTTAAGTCCTGGCGAATTCGGTGATGAGAGCCATCATGAGCATGCAATCTCTGATGATGAAGAAGATGGTCAGATCTGATGGTGCAATAACACCATTTACTAGTGTCCACTTGAGAATTTTATCAAACAACTTGTAGGCAATTCCCTAAGCATACAAAAACACCCTTCAAGATCTTGTTCAATAAACTTACAAGTACAACAAGTAACACTAGGTAATAAAACAACACAAGCAAGCTAAGAGAAAATAAATCACAATACAATACAAGCAATTTAAGTGTTCACCAAAATAGCTATGTCCACTCACCGATTTCACTATATATGAGAATAACAAGATATAAGAGTTTACAAATTACATCTATTCCACAAGTTTACTCTGCTCTCTAGATCTTAATCTTTCTACCTCACAAGCTCTCTTTGTTAGGATTTTCCTTTTTTATTACTCACACACACTTATTTTCGCACTTCTAATTAAAATCTCTCTTAACAACTCATTTACATACTAAGAGATATTTTCACTAATTATAAAATAATCACAAAATTAATTATATGATTTCTTTGAGACATACATCAACAAGATCTGCGGTGATAATCGTAGTCTTACTCGTGACAAAGATAATCCTTACACATGCCTTAAATGCAAAAGTTATGCTAGACATCTCAAATGTATGCAGCCCATATCGCATCTTATCATTACAAGTATGAAACCAAGACTGAGAAGAAGCATAGGCTGGCAGCGAGAAATAGGAAGAAGAATTGTTAAGTCAAGCCAGGAACTCACCGCAGTTCAAAGGAGAAATAGGGAGTGCTGTTGATAATGTTAAGGCACCTATAAAGAGGAGGCAAAGGGAATGCCATCATTCCATCACGACTTTCAAATATTTTCCAACCATCAGAACAATATCCTCTTGGTTTTGGTCATGTCTAAAGTTTCAATGGAAAGATTTAAATATATCTCACCCTTAAATACTTTCTGATAAGTTAGTGATCCGATGACATCAAACTTTCTCCACGCAATCCTTTTCTTCCTCTTTCAATTATTTTCCTTCTAATCCCACTTCTCTGTTCCTTTGCCTCATTCTTCTTTTTCAACAACTATAAACATAATATTTTGTATGAAATATCATATTATAATTTTGGAACAAATGTTTTTGTCATTTATGCATGACGTGTGAAACATGTACATGTATTTATAAGTAGAAATGTAGAGACTTCAAGGAAATTTAATAAATTCTATTAGAAGTAAATAAATTCATCATATTCTGAAAAATCCGTCATATAATCTAAACATTTTGAACAAAAAAATAAATATTGGAGGAAAAATTTAGTATAGTAATTATGAAAGAAAGTGATGAAATCATCCTTTATAAAGCGTTATGTAAATAAACGTGTTTCCATCGTTTAATCAAATGATTTTCAGAGTTCCTGTAAGTGCTTGTTAATCTTTAATCATTTTCTTTGCGAAGCTTAATTTAATTTTAATATGTAGGTTTTACTAATTAATTGTTGTATATTATGACAAAATATACAAGTTGGCTCTTTCTGGTTGTTGCCCTTTATCAAATATAAGTAGATGTTTGATTGTTTCATATTTTTCATAGCATCAAAAAACTATTAATGTAATTAAACAATGTTTCATATTGTGTGGAGAGACTTTATAAATTAACTAAATTTAAAAATTTATTTAATATGCAGCTATTATTTAGATAATTAAAATCCTTGAGATTAAAAGTTAATTTAATTACTTTTATTATTTAAATAACAAAAAAAAATGAGGTTAAAAATAAATTTAACTAAATATAGAAGTCAATTTATTCGTATTTGTTATTTAGATAATAAAAAATTTGAGGTTAAAAATAAATTTAACAAAATATGGAAATCAATTTAACTACATTTATTATTTAGATATAAAAAATCTAGAGGTTAAAATTAAATTAAACTACATATGGAAGTCAATTTATTTGGATTTATTATTTAGATAACGAAAAATCTAGAGCTTAAAAGTAATTTAATTAAATATGGTAGTTGATTTAATTGTATTTATTAGTAAATTTAAGTAAAAATGGAAGTTAATTTAACATGCATTTATTATTTAGATTACAAAAATTTCAGAATTGAAAAATAAGTTTTATTAAATATGGAAGTCATTCAAGTCACTAATTATAAGTTGAAATTCTCTAACGTTAGACTACGGTGGATTAGGGTAACAAATTTATGGAAACATTATAGAAAAATCAAAATGAGAGCACATGATAATCTATTAATTATCGGCTCATTATTATAATTATAGTAACTTTAACTACATAGATTTGTAATATATGATTTTCATGTAATTAAAAAAGAAAAAAAAAACTTTTATCAAATTAGCAAATATCTTTACATTTATTAAACGTTTAAAATATTTAAAACTAATCAACAGATTTAAACTCAAATTCAAATAAGTTAATTGTGTATTTTATAATCGACTTCACATTTAAAATGCAGCTTTGATAATTCGTTTTACTAAAAAATGTTTTTTTATTAAATAAATAATTTGTATTAAATTTTAAAAATTAAATAAAAATTTTATAATCGCCTTCACATTTAAAAGCTTTCCTGCTACACACTTGTATTAAATTTCTTTTAAAAATTAAATAGATTGTTTAACTGTGGTATTTAAATTCAAATTGGTTCAATTTATAGGTTTTTCAAAGGCTCTCTAATGATGTTTATTATATTTTATAGCAAGTATTACCGTTGGATCATTGCCAAACAATTAAACTCACATTGTAAAATTGGAAAGATAAGTTTTGCTTTTATTGTATTAATGTTAGTGACACTATATAATCAAATCCACCAAGTTTTATATTCTTCATGAAATGGGGGTTGGTTAAGAGTAGAAATTATATTATTCTAAAAAATATTTCAATGAAAAAGGGGAGAAAATACGTGAGAATTTCATCATATACGTAACCCGTGCTATAATTTATTTGAGTTTTGTGTAATTTTATTTTAGAAAAAAATTATATTATTTATGAACGTGTTAATATTGTGTAATTCTTTTAATTTTAATTATTGTATCTCTTTTAGTTATTTATTTATTCGTTCTCAATAGGTTTTGTTTTTGAGTTAATTATTTGCTTTTTCACAATGTTATTTGTTGTTCCAACAATGTCACATGTAGTAGAGTCATTCATCTTAAAGACATCACTCAACTGAGCTAATAATTGACAATTTTAACATGAGAAGATATCAATTGAAATAAAAATGTTGGGATCTTCGATCTAAAGAGCAAAGGAAATTACAATTTTAACATGAAAAATAAAAATAAAATAATGTATTTAATCAGTTATAAACTTAATGAAATAAAATATTTAAAGATAGTACACTTTATTTAAAAACAAGAAAAGTAAAAAAAAAAAAATACAAAATAAATTTAAACCATTCATTACAGATGTCACCAGATATGTAGCTCGGCACAAAGCACATAAGAGGTTATCAATCCAAATCGTTTTAAGGATCCTCTCTTGATACGTAATCACTTGAACTTACAAAGATCTCATTACGTGTGACCATTAGTATCACTAATTTCTTGTTTCTGAATACTATGACAAACAATAAAATTACTTTGCCTTTGTGTTTTGGCTGATAATGGCAATTTCTCTACTGTAAAAATCTATTTGTATTTGTTTCTTTACACATATCTAGTCAATCTAGCCTGTTTACCACCTTACATCAACCCCATCAAATTAGAACACAAAATCCAGCACTCACTCTGCTAGAAGAAGCAACCCAAATTGAAATAACAAAAAAGAAAATTTTCACTTACCTTTTTGCATTTCTCCCTCCTCTTCTACTAACAGCCTCACACAACCGGCATGGCAATGTGTCGAGGCTTGTTGCACGTGTTTTTACATAGTTACCAAGCACACCGCATCTCCTCCATGCATGGTACTCTGCGTAGGCTACAGCCTTACCTTTTTGCATTTCTCCCTCCTCTTCTACTAACAGCCTCACACAACCGGCATGGCAATGTGTCGAGGCTTGTTGCACGTGTTTTTACATAGTTACCAAGCACACCGCATCTCCTCCATGCATGGTACTCTGCGTAGGCTACAGGGTTGTTTGCAAGAGCCTTCACATAAGAAGCCAGTTCTTCCATGGAGCTAAATTTAGTCCCATCTATGATGGAATGTGGCGGGATGAAATCCCAAACGTTTGGCGCACCGAAATAGATGGGAATCGCACCGGAGTCTAGAGCATAGAATAGCTTCTCTGTCACATAACTCTCTGTCACGGTGTTTTCAATGGCAAGTACAAACTTGTAGTGAGACATGGCACAATGTAAATGGTCCCACCATTTTGGCTTGAGACTGGCATCGTTGGTGCACTCCGGGTAGAGAGAAAGAGCCATGTCTGGGCCACCAACATTGTTCAAGCACTTACCAAATGAATGGTGAGGCAGCAAGCTGAGTAGACTTTTGGCTAATCGGTTTCTTTGAGGAAGACAACGTGATGATGACCAATAAACAAGTGTATCCTTCAAATGCAGAAAACAAATCGAGTTACGAATACAAATGTTCTGTTTACTGGGAATAACATATTTTTGGCAGAAACATCAGTAGAAGCTATCAAAACAAACAGACAGCTACAAGTTAAAAACACTTACATTTCTTTTATAAGATGACACGTAATAATTTCGACCATTGTGGAAGAGTGCACCGGCATAAGTCGACTGGACATCATCTTCGGCATGATAACTAATAAATATATCCTCTAAACCTGACTTCTTCCTCCCAGCCTCAAGATCCATGTAAACACGAAGTGGACCTCCCTTGCGTCTCTGAAAAGCACAAGGGAAAGATAATTTGATGCTAATATCAATGGTAGCAGAAACATGAAGTAGTTTAAAGTGACAAGCGAATACTGTAAAAGCTCAAAAACAAGAACTGGAGAAAGAACATGATAACGATAATGACTAGTATATTGATAGATTAGTTGTTCTAAAGATGCCAGGATAGTGGTTGTGATCATCCTTTGCTTGCATGATCCTCTTAAGCACATCTTATTATATGTGCATCATTTACCAAATTTGTAAGCAACCATACATTTCACACCATTGAAACTGGTTGATCAGGAAAACTAATATGGCGAAGGTTTCACAACAAGACAAGGAATAAAAAAAAGGAGCATTGTCATTCTCAGTCAAATAAATCATTGATTATATATCAAAATTCTAACATCAGTTATTTTGAGTAAATTCAAATATCTCTATCCATACATGACCACTACCAGTGGCTTAAGAAACCCAATTCAAATTACAGATTACAATTAATCAACTATCCACGGACCACAATCATTCCCTCAGCGAAGAATAATTATGACCAAGAAAAAGACTTGTGTTAACATGAGCCTTTGTGGGTTTCTACACATGCGTGCATATAAATACATCACATGTACATAAATGCATAGCATGGTGTGTATGCAGAGAGAAAGAGAGTTCATTCATAATTGTCATATCAAATAATTTCTCTTGTACTTGTTTTTCAACATCTTACCTCCCTTTAAGCCAAGTACTGATATATTAGTAACTCATATTCTACGGTTCTTGTCCTAATAAACCCTGAATAGATGTGAAATTCCTAATCAAGCTACAAATGGTTTCAACTCCACAAACAATGTCCTCATATCCCTATAATATTCAGAAATCAGAAATCATCATTAAGAGGGGAGTGGGGTGGTGTCTAAATTCATTGTATGATCCATCCCCCTTAATCCATCCAAAAATGCTCTGCTTCCTCCACCATCCTACGAGAAGAAAATTTGAATAACTAGATTTATGACAAAAAAGTTTTATCTTCGATGATATAATGTATTTATTTATTTTTAATATAAGCTCAAGGATGGAAATTTACATATAGAATGCAGTGGGTAAATATGAATCACTATGCACTCAATGTCCATCTAAATGAATGTTACTTTGTGAAACAAATTACAATGACATAATATATGTTCTTTTCTAGCAACTTTTTTACTATATTCCTATGGCATTACCAAATGCATTCACTGAAAAATCTATAAAAACTTTTCTTCTATTTGCTAAATGTAGAAACATCTGAGTAACAAAGTCAGAAGAATTTAGGGGTTTATACTTTCTATGAAGGCTCAACTTGCTACGGATGAAAAGGAAAGAAACAAATTGAATCGTACACAATGCTTTTCTGAAAATTTTATATAACTTCGTACGATTTTCGTTAAGATTATCTGATACTAACACAAATGACTGCTACTCCGATGCCAAGACATCAAATCAAGCATCCTTCCACATAAATGGAAGCGCATTTATAAGCTTATATATATTCCACAAGTTCAAAGCCAAATCATCTTAGAATATGCCTATAGTCAATGCCTCAATCTAACCTCATTCCGTAAAACCTTTAACTAAGTTAAAGAAACTCCAATGTCAGCTTCGAAATCACTTCTCACCTTTATCCACCAACTCTAGAACTCGGTATCATCAGCAACCCTAAATTAATGAAAACAATATAATAAAGATCTCCTACACAAATCCTCCCCATGTAAGCTATTTTTCTATAGATCAATCGATAACATAGCAGATCACAAAAACAGAAAAACAATTAAATAAACAAATCAATAGAATTGCAACATTTAGTTATGTCCAAGACTATAACTATTAATTGATAACATAGCAGATCACTAATTCACTATTCATATAATTCGCGAAATCATCTTAGAATATGCCTATAGTCAATGCCTCAATCTAACCTCATTCCGTAAAACCTTTAACTAAGTTAAAGAAACTCCAATGTCAGCTTCGAAATCACTTCTCACCTTTATCCACCAACTCTAGAACTCGGTATCATCAGCAACCCTAAATTAATGAAAACAATATAATAAAGATCTCCTACACAAATCCTCCCCATTTAAGCTATTTTTCTATAGATCAATTGATAACATAGCAGATCACAAAAACAGAAAAACAATTAAATAAACAAATCAATAGAATTGCAACATTTAGCTATGTCCAAGACTATAACTATTAATTGATAACATAGCAGATCACTAATTCACTATTCATATAATTCGCGAAACGAACAACAAATACATTTTAAGGAAAAATTCCAGAGTACCTGAAGCGGAGGCGTGGTGGTCTCGAACAACAAAGCGTCAGGTTGATCAGCAAGAACGGAAGATTTGGTCCACAAACAGCTCAACCCACATCGACACGAATACAAATTATCCAAATTATCAGGAATCCAAGTCCACCCTTTGACCAGAACATTGACGTGGTCTATCTTCAACTCGCCACAATCACCACCAACGTCTTGCAGAGAAGCAGGAGACCCGGGTCGGGTCAAACTCTCGTTGTGCCTCTCTCTGAACCGGGCACAGCCCACCTGCGAGTCCCATCTCGAGAAGGCGCTCAAGAGATCGGTGAACGGTGCCGGCGCCGACTTTTCGATACTGGGCAGTCTCGAATCGGCGTTGAACAGCGATTGTTGTTGTTCTTGTCGTTGTCGTGGTTGGTGGTGATCGATTGAGGTCGAGACAGATGGGAATTCGAGGAAGCCAGAGAAGAAGAGGATCACGAATGTGAAGAACAACATAAGTGTGATTGTGAGTGTGTTCAATGGCTTCAATTGCATGTTGAGACTGCAATTTCAATTGGATTTTTTTTTTCCTTCGCTTTCTCTCTCTTGAAAAATAGAGAGAGAGAGAGGGATCGGTGGATTTTGAATCTGGGAAAATTGAGAAACTTGGGAGAATTTGTTTGGACTTTTGCAGTTTCGATTCGACTTCACATTTTTTTTAACGGGTGCAAGCGAAGAGAGGATCTAGCATGAACTTCAACGACTTTCACTCTTTGTTTTGTAATTATTTATATAAGGATTAATTTCACTAACTTCCCCTAAGTTTATTTATAGTAGCAAGATTTGAAACAAGTACTAAAAACTAAAATAAACATCCCTACCTGAAGTCAACGCCGTGAAAATTAACAATTGATTTTGGAAAAGACGAAAATGCTGCTACTTGGAAAAGATGAAATATTTTGCCTCCTGCGACGTCATCCAAAATAGATTTATTTATTAAAATATTTAAATTATTTTTTTATTCTCCCTAAAAAAATTTAAATTAAATAAAAAATAAATAAATATGGAGATGATGACTATCTTTATCTCCATATTAAGCTCCATCAAATGGAGTGATAAGCTCCGCCTCATATGGAGGTTGCTATTCAACACTGATGGAGCGATGACACAATATCAAAAATGGAGAGTAAGATTGTAATAATTCTCGATCTAGCCCAAGCCAGAGGTGTTTTGATCTGATTGGGACGAGCTTAGACCATTTAAAATGTGGTTCGCGTTGGGGCGAGATAAAATTGTTTAACCCAGTTTATAATTGGGTTGGACATGCGTCAAATCATTATGTCCCGTCTCATTTGACCCAGTATTTTATGTATTTATTTTTAAAATATTAAAATATAAAAGGAAAAATAAAACTCTAAACTATTTATTTTTTTACCTAATTCTTTATACTTAAATTTTTCATCTTGATTAATCAATTTAATAACTTAAATTTTCTTTGTTGTTACAGGTTTGTGTTTAAAACAATCCATACCTGAATTGTGGATATCGAAGATGTTGGATGGATTTTTAAATTGAATCTTTGATTTTTTTAATATATTGTTAATCTTATAAAAAGTTAATGAATTTATATAATTTAGGTTATTTTGTTGTTTGTACTTTATATTTGAATTTAAGGATTATTGAACTTAAGTGTTGTATTTATTGAACTTAAATTTTATGTAAGTTGTGGTTTTATTAAATTTAAGTGCATGTGAATTAATATTTGTTCCACTTTATCTTTAATTTCAATTGCATATGAAAATTTATTTAATTTGTGGGTGGAATATTTTTTTTTTATAATAAAATTACAAAATGAAACGGGTTAGTACAGGTTCGGTATGGATTACCTCGTCCTATATGGGTTCAGGTTTGGAGTGAAAATTGAAAATTTGTTCAGGGACGGGTCGAGTGTGAAGTATCTTGCCCAAAACAGATTTCGAAAATGGAACATACCAATTTGATACGGATCTAATCTATTGTCATCCCTAATGGAAAGTGACCTCCATCACTTTCCATATCTGATGGAGCGTCGCTTAATTAAAAATAGAGCGAGCTCTATCTGATGGAGCGTCATTCCATCAGATGGAGCAGATGTAGCTCGCTTCTCAAATTGAGCAGATCTACTATATTAAATGGAGATATGCCCTACCTCTTATGGAGTAGATCTATGAGATTTTTTTTTTAGTTTTGTATTGGTTGATTATGTTGAAATGGAGTTAGGAAGAAATGAATTAGTAAGTGATAATGTTAGAGATGGAGATGAAGTTGATGATGGTAAAATTGATCTAAACATTTGTGATGATGTTGGTGATAGAGTTGAACTTCATTTGGGCAGAAATATAATTATAGTAACTTATATGATTAGTTTATAATATTTTTTAGGTAGATATATAATTACAAAACATTTTAGGATCAATATAGAATTTATTTATTTTGTTTGAAAAATGAAAAAAAAAAACTAAAATATCCTCCTCCCTTTAAGAGTTAAAAAATAAAATCCTAGGGATTGTTTGTTTTTTCCACTTATAGTTTAATGGGTCTGAAATAGACAGATTAAGTTGTTTTATTTATTTTTTTAAGTGGTCAAATGCTAAAACACAATTTAAAATAAAAAAATTAAAAATCATGACTTATCACTTAACACCTAACCGCCAAATTATAATTATAATATTTCTTCTATAATTACTATTGTTACATTAATATATTTTTAAATTTATTTTTATTAAGATGTTTCTATATTAAAAAGATAAATGATTATCACTTTTATTTAGTAGTTAGAAAGAAAAAAAAAAAATGTCAGGCTTCAAGCTTAAGTTATTGTTCAGTCTTTAAAAAATTTAAGCATATTAAATCTTTAAATTAAAAAAAAAAAAGGGCCCCTACTCATATTCAAATTAAAACTTAAAACATCTTGAAACAATCAAAATTTATAAGCATTCATATGAACAAGAATATTATAGGAACTCTCAAAATATTTTGATATAACAAGTAGATAATAGGTTACAAGTTTATTTATGTAACGTTTTATAAAGGATGATTCCATAATTTTCTTTCATAATAAATATTATAATAAATTTTGCCTCAAATAGTTCTTTTTTTTTGTCAAGCTGTTCAGATGTCATAGCGGATTTTTCGGGATATGGTGAATTTATTTTTAGTAAATAGCTGTTGTTAAATTTTCTTGAATTCTCCACATTTATTCTTATAAATACATGTAAAAATCAACTATAATGCATATTTGAAAAAAAAAAAAAAAATTTGTTCCAAGTTATAATATGATATTTCATATATATAAATATTATGCTTATAGTTGTTGAAAAAGATCAGATGAGGCAAAGGAACAAGCAAAGTAAGATTAGAAGGAAGAGAACAAAAGAGGAAGAAAGCGACCATGGAAACAATTTGATATCATCGAATCAGTAACTTACCAGAATTTATTTAAGGGTGAGATATATTTAAATCTTTTCATTAAAATTTTCTATTACATTGACTTCATATTTGAATGATGGAATCAATACATGAAAAAACTCTTCAATTATTTTTTTAAGAGTAATTATAAAATGATATATCTATAACATAAAATCCACAGGGTACACCATCACTAGAACTCCCTTGGTTGTCAGCATCAAATGGTACCTTCTACTTCTGCAACTGGCTAGCCAAGCCTGCATTCTTTCTGCAACTGGCTAGCCAAGCCTGCATTCTTTGATGAGAGTGGGAAATAGGGGGCCGTTATCGGGAATAGTGGGAGAGTCTCTTTGTTGACGACAGACTTGGGTGGGTCCTTCATCATGACGGTGGATGAGGATACATGAGAAGACAGTGGTACTGGTGATGAGTTCAAAAAATCATCAACACAATGGAAAGGAATCTCAAACATATGCAGGCCCATCTACTAAGCATATGGTGCCAGTACAGCAGCAGGCCATTCCTCAACTGATCAACATCAGCGTGATGATCATCAACATGAGCAACAACAATTCAGAAAATGCAATCGTGATTGGATGGCAACCATCAGCAATTATGCTGGCATGGGATGGGAGGTTGTTAGAAAAGCTTATAAATTCTAGGAGCGTGTATTTTTTGTATAGTCTGATTATAAAATACCTGTCAATAATATTCTTTGTAATTCGAGTTTTTTAATAAAAGAAATATGTTGTATTCTCTAAAAACTTGTCCAGATTTTATGTAGCAAACTGTTTTGTAGTAAATATATTAATTATAGAATGATGTGTTGATATTGTAGTTACAAATTAACTTAACACCAACAATAAAGTTAGACAAATTTCGAAGTAGTGTAGCATTCCTCCTCCGTCCTCATGAATCCATGATAGGGTCTCCATTACCACTTGGATTTTTTATTTTTTAAATAATAAATACATATTAAATTGACTTCTATAATTAGTTAAATTTATTTTTGATATCAAATTTTTCGTGTTATCAAAATAATAAATGCATATTAAATTGATTTCCATATTTAGTTAAAATTATTAGTCTTTAAATTTTAATAATTAATGGATAAAGATTTCCTCATTTAGTTATTTATGTATTTTTTTTTAAAATTTGTTCTAAATGTTCGGCCCCTCCAAGTAATTTATTTAAAATTAATACTGATGCGAGCTTGAATGTTCGGAGGGGTTGGACTGGGGTGGGGATTGTGATTCGTGATCACTCTAGATCAGTGTGGGCTTCGAGTGCTAGCTCAGAGGTTTGCTGCTAGGTTCTCAATTTTGGTTGCCGAGGCTCTAGCTATTCTGAAGGGCCTACGGTTTGCTAAAGACATATGTTTGCTGCCAGTTGAGTCTGATTCTCTTGTTGTTGTTTATGCAATTAATGGTGCTGTTGTTTTTCTTTCTGAAGTTGGGCTGGTGGTCCATGATATTGTTGAGCTTTTGAGCTTGCGTCCTGGTTCTAGGATACAATTTGTGCCTCATTTAGCTAATATGGTTGTCCATATGTTAGCTAATTTAGCTTTTAGCTTAGACACTGATTGTTTTTGGGCTGGAAGACTACCGTGTGTGTCTTCGTGATGTTTTTGCTTCTGATAATCAGGATCTTGGTTAACTGTTGGTTTCTTTAATAATATTGGTTTGTTTAAAAAAATAAATAATAAATAATAAAATAAAAATTTATAGTTAATGATACAAAGTCTCACCATAATATGAAACGTTATACAAGTGATGCACCCTTTGTCTTAGACACCTAATACCTTTGTTTTTTTAAGTACAATTACAAGATTAACAATTGTCGGGACCTATTAAGAATACGTATAATAAGACTTAAACCCTCGCCATAGATGGAAAGTGCGGCACTAGTTAATTTCTTGAAAAACTTTTTTATGCCAAATTTTACACCTTATATTATTTGTAAAATGATCTACAAACACTATTACACTTTAAAACTTTTATCATCGGAGACCAATCTTCCTATAGTTTGAAAATATTATTTTATAATCCAAATATAATATCTTAAAATTATAAGCAAAAACCATTTCATCATAGGATCACATTATAAAAAGTGGCATTTACATATTACAAAATATAGATAGCAAATTAGTAATGGGAATTTAGCAAAATTGCTCAAAAATAAATTCTAAATTGCAAAAGTACCCACCCATCACTAACTTTTACAACCTCTACCCAAACCCTTTTTTTTGGACAAAATTGCCCTTACTTTTACATTTGACTCTATTTCACTATCTTCTTCTTCTTCTTCTTCTTCATCTTCTTCACTTTCTTCTTCACCCGTTCTTCTCTTCTTCTCTTCTCTTCTTCACATTTTGTTATTTTTCCTCTCTTATCTTCTCCATAAATCACTTACCCAACCTAAACTAAGAAAATCTCAATTTCTCATCTTCCGAAACTCCGATATTTGCAAATAAAAAAATATTCATCTCACAAAGTTATCTCTTGAAAAATTTCAAGGTTAGTGTTAAATTTTTTTTTTAGTCAATGCACATCTTTATGGGTTTTCAATCAGTTGTAGGCATTTCATATTTGTTAATCCTCCATCAAAAAAAATGAAGAATGGACTTTTATAAATTTTTTTTTAATCATGCCGGCCCGATGGTTTTTGGCCCGATGGTTTTTGTCCCAATGGTTTTTCATCATGCCTTCATCATATTTTTTCATCATGCCGGCCCGATGGTTTTTGGCCCGATGGTTTTTGTCCCAATGGTTTTTCATCATGCCTTCATCATGTTTTTCCATCATGCTGGCCCGATAGTTTTTGGCTCGATGGTTTTTCATCATGCCTTCATCATGTTTTTTCATCATGCCGGTCCGATGGTTTTTGGCCCGATGGTTTTTGGCCTAATGGTTTTTCATCATGCCTTCATCATGTTTTTTTATCATGCTTGCCCGATAGTTTTTCATCATGCCTTCATCATGTTTTTTCATCATGCCGACCTGACAGTTTGTTAACATGCCGGCCCGACAGTTTTGATAGTTTAATTTAATTTAATTTAATTTTTAATTTAAGTTTAATTTAATTTTTATTTTTTTTATGCAGTAATGAGTATGGATGATGTACAATTGATAATTAACTGGAATGGACATTGGGTATGTGAACAAGGTGTTTATTGGTATGATGGCAAGAGATCAAAATGTGTGTTATTTTCAAGAGATGTAACTTTTGCTCAACTATTAGATAAAGTGTATAATGTCACTGGGATTGACAGAAACAGCTTTCGAGTCATTATAAAGATGGTTGCTCATACCATCCGCCCAAGCATGCCTATAGAGATAAGTGATGATGATGATGTTGTAATATTATTACATCAAAAAAATGTTGACCCTTTAGTTTATATAACCGTGTTTGAGATTGAGCATAGTGATCGACAATTGAAGCAAGAATGTTTTCCAGAGTCATCTAATCAACAACACCATCCCATCAATTTTCATATTTATTCATCGAAGGGAAGTAACTATATTTGGGAGGGCTACACACCAAATTTAAATGATGTTATGGTTGATAATGAAGTTCAATTTGTTGATAATTTCAGTAACGAAGCTAGAGATAGTGAGAAGTCACAAGATGTTCAGGGTGTTCGAAACAGTAATGAAGAGTTGGTTCGAGTCACGTCTGTAATGTGTTCAATTGATGATGTTGAAGTAGCTTCGAGAGCTATGCCAATTCTGATTGCAAATGGGGAAGTCTTTGATAGTAAAAAAGAGTTGCACTCCCAATTAAGAAGGTATGCTGCTGCAAATCGTTTTAATTTGAAAGTGTGGAAGTCGGATACTTCACGTTTTGAGGTACGTTGTGCTGTTGGAGATTGCAAATGGCAGGTACATACATTCAAGGTTACAAACACTGATTTTTTTCGGATTACGAGATTTGACGACAAACACAGTTGCTTAATGGAGAAAAGGTTTTCATGGAATAGAAAGGCTAGTGCACAGTTTATTGGACAGCATATCAAGGAGAAATTTCGTGATGGTCGTATCTACAGACCAAAGCAAATTATAAGAGATATCCAAAATGAATTGGGCATTACATTAAATTACCACAAAGGATATCGGGCTAAACATATTGTTATGGAAGAGGTACACGGATCAGCTGAAGTTTCTTTTAGTATGTTACCTTATTATTGTCACATGTTAGAGGAAATAAACCCAGGGACAATGACGAACATTAAGACTGATGATGAAAATAGGTTAATGCATGTGTTCTTTTCCATGAAAGCGTGCATAGATGGTTTTAATGCTGCCATTAGACCAGTTATTGCAATTGATGCTACGTTTCTGAACGGTTCATATGGTAGCATCTTGTTTGTGGCTGTATGTCAGGATGGGAACGACCAAATATTTCCTTTGGCATTTGGTGTTGCGGATTCCGAGAATGATGCTGTATGGAGTTGGTTTTTATCTTGTCTGCATGATACCATTGGAGAGGTTAAAGATCTTGTTTTTGTATCTGATAGGAAAAATAATATTGTCAAAGCTATTGCAACAGTTTTTCCAAATACATACCACGGTGCTTGTTTCATACATTTAGAACGAAATATGATTTCCATTTATAAGAACAAAGATCTTTCCATACCATTTTGGAAGGCAGCCAAGGGCTACAGAGTTAATGATCACTCATTTTACATGCTACAGATGTCCAACATTAGCGTTGGAGCTCATCAGTATGTTGTTGATGTTAGAGAAGAGAGGTGGTCCCGAGCCTTTTGTCCGAGAAAAATGTACAACATTATGACTACTAATATTGCTGAGTCGATGAATAATGTAGTCAAAGATTTTCGAGAGTTACCCATTGTTGCTATGATTGACCGTATTCGAGATATGATGCAACGTTGGTTTCACGATCGACGTACAATGGCTGCTTCTTATGATACACAGTTGACAGAAAGGGTTGAGGCACTTATTGGGGTTAGTGATGAATCTGCGCAACGTATAAAGGTGTCCCCAATTGCATTGTATTAGTTTGAGGTGCACGATAGAAAACAAAATGGAATAGTTGATTTAGAAAACCGTACATGCAGTTGTAGAGAATTCGATCTTGATCAGTTTCCATGTGCACATGCTTTAGCTGCCATAAAACATAGACGATTACATTACACAACATTCACCTCACCATACTACTCGACTGCTTATCTGCTTTCAGCATACAGTGGTGAGATTCATCCAATAGGCCATTAGGGTGACTAGTTGGTCCCAGCTGAGGTTGCAAATACAATTGTTCTGCCACCTGTTGCCCGACGCCCACCAGGTCGACCAAAGAAACAACGTATACTTTCGATTGGAGAAGAGATTGTACGCAAAAGGTGTAGAAATTGTTAGCGCTACGGCCATAACAGCCAAATATGCAAGAATCCTAAAGTATCTGAACCAGGCACATAATGATATACAAGAAATTGCTGTTTTATTTATGATTTTCCGTTTTATTGTATGTAATTACATTTTTATTTCAATCATTGCAGCATATGGACAATATAATTAACATTGTTGTACTACTTCCATTTAATTTTGCAACACCCAATGACCCGACCCGCGTTAGAAACTTTGAAAACTATATTCGTATTTGGAAGACATTTTAATCAAAAGTTATGAGAATTTTGCTAGAGTTTCCTCTGTTTTTCTAGCTATCCAAAACCTGATTTACCAAAGTCACAATTTAACAATATATGTATACACTTCAAATCACATTTCTCAATCATTTGCACATCCTTCCGTTCGATGCGACTTTTCCAATCATTTTATCAAAGCAAAAAAATTAACATTTCCAAAATTTACAATCATTTTTCAAATAATGTCAATGTTATGTACAATAATCTTTACATTGTCAACAATCAATAAAATTCACATAAATAATAATTTGGAAAAAAGTACATGTCATTGTTCATCGTCTAGCCGTGTAGAGTTTGCAAATATTTCAATAGACATTTTCTTTCTGAGAGCTTTCATTTGCTTCGCATTGAAATCAACCTTCTGTCTGTGTGCAACGATATATTCAGCAAACATAAGGGTAAATGCACTACAGTGACCACTACAATAATTTCAATATAACAACACCGTCAATTATTGAATCAATTAAAATAACAATCAGTATAAAAAGATAGAGTTCAATTTGACTTACGCTCCGCGTTGTTGTGGAACAGTATCAAGAACTAGTCTCTTGCAAGCGAATGGAGTGACCTGTACTTTTCTCCCCTTATGTTCAAAATAACCTCCGTTATACATAAGTGAGGGCAAAAGATGTGCAAGTGGGGAGACATCTTGCTCCCAAAAAGATGGTTCAGTGTCCTGACAAAGAGAATCATACACCCGTACTTTTCTTTCAACAAGATTAACTACCGCTATGACCCAGTGGTAACCATCGACGTTCACAGGCATCAATAACTACATTAAACACATAATTGTCATTTAACTTATATAGATATTGAACTGTTAAATAGCTGCATGATTACACTTACATTATCGATCTCCCACCATGGCCGAGACCCTTCAGGTCGTTCTTCGCGAACATACCCAAGGTAATAATCCTCCTATTTGAAGGTAAGGGGATCGTAGGCCTCCTTCGATATGGTTCCATTTGGGTCTTTCAGAAGTTTTTTCCATATATGTTGAAGGGTTGTCTACAAGAATTTAAAATATCAGTATATTATTTATAATAAATTCATGGAAAACATTTAAATAATTTTGATTTACATTACAACTTACAAAGAATGATGGATCAATCAAGTTGTAATTTTGCGAAAATATTGTCGGATGTAAAAGCTGGCGCCTCCGTAATACTGCCATATAAGCCTTAATGTGCTGTTTTTTGGTTAGATCAAGAACAAAATATTGCAACCTCGACTCATCATAAGTAACAATGGAAATTAATAACATTACAATGAAATTAACAAAATAATTACAATTTATTTACTTACCCAGCTTTCGAACCAGTCGGTCGCATTTTCAAACGTTTTGAAAAAATCAGGAGTCGCATCCATTTGTTGTCCAATGTAGCACCTGCATATACGGTATAATATTTGGAGTAAATGACATTAAACATTACAAGGGTTAACCAAGTCTGAAAATAGGTGATGAACTTAAATTATGTATGTTTACCTAGCTTTGTTATTCTTTTTGAAAGCCTCGTACTCAGACTGTACTTCCGAGTGAACCGGTTTTAAAGGGTCGAACTGAATAGGGTTTGCAGTTTGTATCCTTTGCTTTTTTGGTCTAGTTAGGTCCACGTAAGGGCTAGTTACGAATGCAGAACGCTTACGCGTCCTCATTTTATATCTTACGGCGAATGCTTTTTTCTCAAGAGCAACGACACTCTCATTACCTGTGGCACTGACAATATTCGGCAAGGGAGAATAAATAGCAAGCTCTAGGTATTGATCGGGTTCCTTTGCCTTCTCCTTTGCAACATCATTTTTAACATCAGTTGTATCGTTTACGTTGTTAGTTGTATCAAAGAAGTCGTCACTCTGATGCAGTGAATACAAAAATATACAGTTAATAGAATATAAAAAAGGAAATAACAAAGTTCGACATGATTAAAAAAAATAAAAATTACCTATGGCACCTTATTTGTAGTTTCAAATTGTTCATTACTGCCTGCTGCCTTGCAAACAACTTCTATCAATTTTTCAACTCATTTACGCATCTCATCCCGTTCTGTTTGTAAAGTTGCAAACTCTTTGTCAACTTTGTCATTGAGTGCGGTCATAGAAGTCTGTAGAGACTTTACTTCTGTGTGTAGGCCATCCATTTTTTTTTATGAAGATCTTGTTAGTCCTATCATAATGTAGTGGGAAGTTAAATTAACATTTACATATTATTTACTGAATAATACAATTAAGGGACAATACTGGGTACATACCGATCTACTCTGTCCAGAGGTCGCTTTTCTTGTATTTTAGCTTTCTTATCTTTCGATTGTCGTTGCTCTTCTTCATCAATATTATCACTCTGATTCTCATCACAATAGTCATCATCTTCCTTATCATCAATCTCTATATCTGGGGCACACAGATTATTTGAGATGCTAGTCTTCTCCAACCCCGTGAAATATGACAAATTCAATTTTTCATCTGTGGGTTTCAAAGTTTGAAACGTGGAAATCTAACCAACAAAAAAGAAAAACATACAAGATAGAGTTATAATAAATTTTATATACCTAATATTACTCTGTTAATTTACTTCATACCTTTCGCCTTATGAAAATCTCATTTCTCAAAATCTCAAATCCAGGAGTCATTTTGACTTCCTAGTTCAGAATACGAGGGGCTGTACGAGACACTCTGCTAGCATAATTCATCTTTGAGTACAGCGGAATCGCTTCAATAGCCCACACCTAGCAAATAAAATAAAAAAAATCTTTCAATAAGAGTTTTAAAGAATTTAAGGGTAAAAAATGTTAAACACATAATATTACCTGAAAAGCATACACAAATTCATACAAGTTGATCTTCTCTACTGTATGGTTAGGATCATTTTTCGTACGCTCCATAAACCTCTGATCTCTACCTTTGCAACAAGTCAATAATGAATTGAATGTCCTTGAATATACATAGGAACTCCATGGGAACCGATTGAATTCTTCTAAATTATCCACTAACTTCATTGCCCAATATTCAATGTTATTCCTCAAGTTCTTTCCAAGCAATGTCATATCTAAGATCAGCAACAAAGCTAATTTAATCATATCATCATCAGCATCATTTTCTTCCTCGAGACCATCTTCGAACAAACTTTGCAATTTGAGTCCAGTCACTTTTTTGGCTCCCTTAAAATATTTCTGGCGAATTCTGTCGACATCATCTTTCTTTGGCTTTGTAGTAGGGACAACTGTATCCCCAAGACGTAGACCGCTCACGAGACAAAACGCGTTTGCACTAAACCATATTTTATTCCCACCACTAAGAAACCACATTTCATTTTCAGCATCTTCAACATGACACTCCCACAACAAAATGTGATGACAAAATTGACCAGTGAAGCAAATTTCATTAAGATCTAAAAAATACCCAAAGCACATTCCTCTTAGTTTTTGTTGTTGTCGTTCTGTCAGCTTACTCTTAATCAATCCGATGCTTTCCCATTTACAATATGTCGTCAATTTGGCATGAAAAAAATCTTTTTCCTTAATTTTCATTGAATCAATAAACTTGTTACTTGCTATTGATTATTAGCCTGCAATAAAAAAAGATTTCGAATTCATCAACAAACTAAAAAATATAACGCTTATGAAATATAGATTACTTACATAATTAACCAAGTAACATAACAAACAATTAAATCCTAATCTACAAATACATAACATAGCCATTAATAGTTACACATCACTAACCTCCTCTAAAATCCATCCAAGTAGTTATAGAAACTGAAGCAGGGTAATTATGTAAGTAAATTCAATTTTTCAGGGTCACTGTGGATGGTTTAATTTCATCGGGCCACTGTGGCCCGATGTTTCCATTTCATCGGGCCATAGAGGCCCGACGGTTTCATTTCATTGGGCCATAGAGGCCCGATGTTTCCATTTCATTGGGCCACAGTGGCCCGATGAAATGAAACTAATTTCCTCCCAAACAATCAGATAATAATGAATTGAATTTACAATGTGTGAAGAAAAATAAGAAAAATCAGTGAAGAAATATATGTACAAGATTTGGTTGTCTCTGGAAAGTTGCGAGGGAAGAAGAAGACACGACTACGGTGGAAGAAGAAGATGCGGTTGCGGCGAAAGAAGAAGGCAGTTGCGGCGGAAGAAGAACTTGAGGCGGCAGAGGAAGAAGTCGATGCGGCGGATGAAGAAATGACCTGCAAAAAACCCAAATTCGGTGGAGCAACAACAAAATGAAGAATAGTAAAATGAAAATCACTATTCTGGTAAAGTGAAAAAAAGTGATGAGTGGGGTAAGTTTAAATGAGGGCAATTTTGTCCAAAAAAAGGGTTTTGGTAGAGATTGCAAAACTTAGTGATGGGTTGGTACTTTTGCAATTTGAGATTTATTTTTGGGCAATTTTGCTAAATTCCCATTAGTAATTAAGTAATTGAAAGAATTTCACAAGGAGTGTTTAGTTAAAATTTTGACCCATTTTGAATAAATATGTTTGCTATGGTTTTAAAATTCTAAATAAAAGGCAACAAGCAAAAGGGGCCAACTTATATATTTTTCTTCTAGTAATAATTAATTAAACCTATTGCTATTCAAATCAAATGCTAAAACATCTTGAAATAAGGAAAGAAAATAATTAAAAAATTTAAGGCAATTATCAATTTGGTCCCTAATTTTTAAAAAATTATTAATTTTTTAATACAGTTTCGTTTAGTGGTATCATTGGGCCCTAACGTTTTGGATATGTATCATTCTGGTCACTTTGACTAATTTTCTAACGGTCAAATCTCACAGAATTGGTAAAAAGATTGATTTGCCCTTGACTCTATTTAAATGAGACAAATTACAATTTTAACCTCAAATTTAAAAAAAGATTATTAATAATTAGAAGAGTAATATGATTATTTTTATTAATTTTTAAAAAATAAAATTAAAAAATTTTAATTTTTTTTAAAATGAACCTCTACCTTCAAATTTGGACCGTACATCAGATCTGATGGACAAATCTAGACCGCCCTCTTCTATGGATTCATAGAACCCATAGAGCTCCCCTGCCGCCAAAAGGCGGAGGTGGGGCAAGGCTCCGCGAGGGAGGTTGAGCTTCCCCCAATAGTTATGGGGAGGTCAAGCCTCTCCCATGACAGGGGACACCTTCCTGTTGGCAAACGGGGCGGCGCCTCACCGTCGCCCTTCTCGTTTGGCAAACAGGGATCGTGACGGGGATAGGTCGACCTCCCTGCCTCCCCCGTTCGCCAAACAGAAAGGATCCATCCATGTATGGATGAAGCTCCTTCCATGCAGAGATCTCTATGAATGAGAGACGGTCCAGATCAAATCTGGACTTTTATAAATTTTTAATTTTTTTTTTAAAAAATTGGTCCATATCCCATCTGGACCGTCCATCAGGTCTATATTCAATTTGGATATTTTCTTTATTTTTTAATATTTATTTTTTAAAATATATCTTAACCGTCCATCTCAATTTTTTTTTCTGTGTTTTTTTTAACTTTTCTTAATTTATATTTTAATTAAATTTGTTTTTTATAAGATTTTATTTTACCTATATTTTTAGTTTTTTAAAAAAAATTAAAATTTTTTTAATTTATTTTATTTTAAATTTTAAACTATGGGTAGGTATGTCATTTCACCAAAAAAGTTACTGTTGACACATTGATAGGTTTAAAGACAAAAATATCCCTGGAACTGTTAAGTTTGACTAACGGTTGACTCACAGAATGATCAAATTGATACATTTACGAAAACTTAGGACCCAAGGGAATCAATAAATAAAACTACCTTAAAAAATTGACGATTCTCCAACAGTTAGGGACTAAATTGATAATTGACCAAAATTTTATAAGCACTAATATGAACAAGAACAGTAGAGGAACTACGTACCGCTTTTGATTTAACTAGTAGACAAAATCTATAACTCAATGAATGGTAGTCCACATTAGAAAACACGTTTATTTACGTAATGTTCTTATAAATGAGAATTTCATCACTTTCTTTCCTAACGCTGGTCAAGATTTTTATATTATACAACAGATTTTTGAGGATATCATAGATTTATTTTCTTCTCATAGAATTTATTGAATTTCCTTGAAACCTCTACAGTTCTTCTTATAAATACAAGTAAAGGTTCCATCCATCAGATATTGCATGCTCACGATGGCTTTGATCACCAAGCAGGCCAAGACTCAAAGAGGGCTGGTTGTCACGGCCTTAGTATTTTCTAAGCCAACCGTGCGGCACTTAACACACTTCCTCCCGTCGAAGAGGTTAAGTCAGCCTTAATCCCCACGAGCTAGGCAAGTAACTTGCTAGCAAACTCAAGAAAGCTTGTAGGAAGAGAGAAGAGAAGAGAACACAAGTGTTTGAGGGAATACTTGAATGCTTGCATGCTTTTCCAAGATTTCTTGGATTTCTTGGATGATTTGTACAAATGAGGGGTGCCATCTATTTATAGGCACCAAAGAACATTCTAGGTCCCTACCTATCTACAATGTTCTAGACAATTCTACAATGTACAAGAAATCCCTACAATGTACATGTTCTAGAGAATTCCATGTCTTGAACATCCTACAAGTCTCTACAACATTCTAGAATGTCCCAAGAGCTAGACTTCTCTAGGAGTTTCCCCATCCTTCCAGGTTGCTCCACAAGGTTCTCCATTTTTCCGGGTTGTTCTGGAAGGTTCTAGAAAGATCGTGACATTCTCCCCCACCTAATCCGGCGACGTCCTCGTCGTAGTCTCCTTGTGGAACTCCTCGATTTGTTTTGCAAACTACCACAAAGCCTCTTTCGGTTCCCAAGTAGCTTGACTCGTAGGAAGTCCCTTCCACTTGATTAGGTACTCGCTACTTCGGGGAACACCCCTTTTCCGCACAACTCGATCCGCTAGGATCTCCTCCACTTCCTTGTCGTAGGAGTTTACAACGGTAGTTGGCGCCCTTGATGATTCTCCTCGGCTGGGGTCTTCCGTGTCCGTATGATAGGGCTTCAAATGACTCACATGGAAGACTGGATGGATTTTGAGCCTCGGAGGTAATTCAACTTTGTAGGAAACTTTTCCTACCTTCCTTAAGATCGGAAAGGGTCCTTCGTATTTCCTCACCAAGCCCTTATGCACCTTCCTGAAGGCCTTGAATTGTTGGGGCAACAACTTGACAAGCACCAAGTCTCCCACTTGAAATTCCACTCGTCGCCTCTTCTTGTCCGTCCATTTCTTCATTTTCCGCGCGGCCTTGTCGAGATAGGATCGTGCTATATCGGCTTGTTCTTGCCAATCCTTGGCCAACTTATACGATCCTGGACTCCTTCCCGTATATCCCACCATTACTGTCTGCGGAGTGAGGGGTTGTTGGCCCGTCGCCAACTCGAAGGGACTATGGTGGGTCGCCTCACTCCTCTACAGGTTGTAAGAGAATTGGGCCACATCAAGTAACTTTGCCCAATCTCGCTGGTTGGCACTCACAAAGTGCCTCAGGTATAGCTCCAACAAGGCATTCACTCTCTCTGTTTGCCCATCCGTTTGTGGGTGAAAGCTTGTAGAGAAATGCAACTTTGAGCCCAACAGGTTGAAAAGCTCGGTCCAAAATTTCCCTGTGAAGCGCTGGTCTCGATCGCTAATGATCGTTCTTGGCACACCCCAATACTTCACTACATCCCTTAGGAATAACCGAGCTGCTTGCTTCGCCGTGCAATCCGTAGGGGCAGCAATGAAAGTTGCATATTTTGAGAATCGATCGACCACCACCATGATCGATCCGCATCCGTTCGACTTCGGTAAGGCCGAAATGAAGTCCATGGTGACACTCTCCCATGGTCTCTCGGGGATGGGTAACGGCTCTAGCAATCCTCCTGGCGATTGCTGCTCGTTCTTGTCCTGTTGGCATACAAGACAAGTCTTCACATAGGCCTCAATATCATCCCTCATGTGCGGCCAATAGTAGGTTGCCTCGAGTAAAGCCCTTGTCCTCTGTTGCCCCGGATGTCCTGCCCACTTTGTATCATGGCACTCATTGATCAAGTTCTTCCGCAGGTTTCCAAATTTCGGGACATACAGCCGGTTTCCCACGGTGTAGAGTAAGTCATCCTGCACCCAAAACCGTTTGGTCTTCCCATCATTGGCTAACCCCATGAGACTCTTACCCAGTGAGTCGCATTGTAGCCCCTCCTTGATGAGACTGATGACTTCTCCCTGTGGCGCACTCCTCATAGTTGCAAGCTCCGCCTTGCGACTCAGTGCATCTGCCACCAAATTGGCCTTCCCGGGCTTGTACTATAGCGTATAGTCGAACTCAGCTAGGAAGTCTTGCCATCTAGCTTGCTTTGGGCTTAGTTTCTTCTGCATCTGGAAGTAGCTAGTGGCGACATTGTCTGTCCGAATGATAAAGTGAGAGCCGAGCAAGTAATGTCTCCAAGTGCGAAGGCAATGAACAACCGCAGTCATCTCCTTCTCTTGAACGGTATACCTCCGTTCCGTATCATTCAGCTTGCGGCTCTCGAAGGCTATAAGATGCCCATCTTGCATTAGAACTCCTCCAATGGCAAAGTCAGAAGCATCCGTTTGCACTTCATAAGGTTTGGAATGGTCCGGAAGGCTCAATACTGGCTCCTCCGTTACCGCCTTCTTCAATCCTTCAAAGGCTTCTTGGCACTCTTTCGACCATTCCCATGCCTTGTTCTTCTTCAACAGATCCGTGAGTGGAGCTGCCCTTGCTGAATACCCCTTTATGAATCTCCGATAATAGTTAACTAGGCCAAGGAATGACCGTAGTTCAGGCACCTTTGTAGGAGGATCCCATTCACAAATGGCCTTGATCTTCGCTTCGTCCATCATGAGCACACCATCTTTGATCTTATGCCCCAAGAAGTACACCTCCGGTTGGGCAAAAGAACATTTCTCCTTCTTGACGTAGAGCTCATTTTCCCTCAGAACTTTGAAAACAGCTTGTAGGTGTCGAGCATGCTCCTCGAGGGTGTTACTATAGACCACGATGTCGTCTAAGTACACCACCACAAATCGATCCAGGTAAGGATGGAAGATCTTGTTCATAAGTGTGCAAAACGTTGGTGAGGCCGAATGGCATCACTAGGAACTCATAAGCACCGTAACGTGTTACACACGTAGTCTTTGCTTCATCGCCTTCCGCAATCCTCACTTGGTAATAACCCGACCTTAAATCAAGCTTTGTAAAATATTGAGCCCTACCAAGCTGATCAAACAAGTCAGCAATCAAAGGAATAGGGTACTTGTTCTTGATGGTTACCTTGTTCAAAGCGCGATAGTCGATGCACAATCGCATGGACCTTTGGACGGTTGAATGTAGCCTGCATCCAACAAGTCCTTTAGTTGCTTCCTCAATTCTTCCAACTCTGGTGGCGCCATCCGATAAGGGGCCTTGGCGGGTGGCTTTGTCCCCGGCTCCAACTCGATCTGGTGATCCACCTCCCTCCTAGGTGGTAGTTTCTTGGGCAACTCCGCGGGCATGACGTCCTTGTACTCCTCAAGGACCTTCTTGATCTCCCTAGGTAGCTCCTCCGTTGGAACTCCACCCTCATCATGCTTTACCGCGACCAAGTATGTCACTTCCCCCTTCTTAAGGCCTTTCTTCACTTGTAAGGCCGAAAGATGAGGAGTCTTCGACCCGGATTTGGCGCTGGCTGCAATAATGCAAGGAGTATCCTCTAATATAGCAACAGAACGTAGAAAGGGTAAAGGAACTACCTTGACTTGTTCGAGGAAGTCCATGCCGAGCACTACCTCGAAGTCATCCATGGGCGCGACTGTCAGGTCTATCTTCCCATTCCAATTACCCATACTGATGCTTACTTCTCGAGCCATACCAATAAGCGGTCTCGCCTTAGAGTTCACCGCCTTTAACCATCCGGTCTCCTTGGACACCTTCAGTCCAAGTCTCCTTGCCTCCTCCTCCGAGACAAAGGAGTTTGTAGCTCCCGTATCGACCATGACGCGGGTAGCTTTCCCATTGATGTGTACGTTCAAGTACATCAGACCCTGACTCCCTCGGGTCTTTGGGGCTGATTGGGCTTTGATGGCTGTGAGAATGCGAAGAGAGCCCATGTGAGATTCCTCCATCTCCTTCTCGCGCTCATCTACCAACGCATTGATAGCCTTGCGCTTTGGGCACTCTCTTGCCCAATGAGGACCGTCGCAAAGGAAACAGTTGGTCTTCGGCTTGATGTCTTTCTTGCCTTGACCTTCCTTCTGCTACCACTTGTCACGGCCTTAGTATTTTCTAAGCCAACTGTGCGGCACTTAACACACTTCCTCCCGTTGAAGAGGTTAAGTCAGCCTTAATCCCCACGAGCTAGGCAAGTAACTTGCTAGCAAACTCAAGAAAGCTTGTAGGAAGAGAGAAGAGAAGAGAACACAAGTGTTTGAGGGAATACTTGAATGCTTGAATGCTTTTCCAAGATTTCTTAGATTTCTTGGATGATTTGTACAAATGAGGGGTGCCATCTATTTATAGGCACCAAAGAACATTCTAGGTCCCTACCTATCTACAATGTTCTAGACAATTCTACAATGTACAAGAAATCCCTACAATGTACATGTTCTAGAGAATTCCATGTCTTGAACATCCTACAAGTCTCTACAACATTATAGAATGTCCCAAGAGCTAGACTTCTCTAGGAGTTTCTCCATCCTTCCAGGTTGCTCCACAAGGTTCTCCATTTTTCCGAGTTGTTCTGGAAGGTTCTAGAAAGATCGTGACATGGTGCTGGTTTGCTCGTGAAATGACATGGTTTAGACCAAAAATTGACGATAGATGTTATTCAGGACATGTTGATCATCCATGGATTAGTCTTCGTAGAGACCAAAATTATTACTAGTATATGACAGAATTCAGGCGACAATTGGGTTGGAATTCATAGCCATTGACAGATAAAAAGCTATACAAAATTGAAAGGGAGAACTAAGAAATGAAAAATTGAAGGAGATCTAACCGATAATTGTGTGGTGAAATTTGTTTTTCGGGGTGTTCTTTTTATAGCAAACATTACAATTAACTAAGTAATGAACCACCCTGTGTTTGCTTGGTGATCTTTGTTTCTCTGACTGTCAAAACATCTCTAAGCAGAGTCCCAAACCACCTAAGAAGCAAAAAGTTTCTAAGGATATATAAAGATGAACTAGATGTTGAAAAATTAAATGCAAATCTGCAAAAGTTTTAAGATTCTATGAACATTTCGTAATGCAATATACAAGCAGTCCAAGAATTTTGAAGTCAAAACGAATATCGAGTTCCATGTAAGAATACAAGTCCATGTAAGAGCAAGAGCTTTACTACCCATGAAGCCCGAGACAACCTAATCTCTTTAAGTTTGCTGATGGTTAGGGCCTGAGCCAAGTGATCACTCGTTATGGATACTATGGACATATATTTTTCAACATTTGAAATTTTATTTTTAATGAATTTGTAATGCTAGTGAGTTTAAAATGTTATAGATTCAATATCATTTTCAATGTAAGGAATGTACAGTTCACTAATGATACAGCTCATATAGCACTTGCAGATGAATCACCGCGTGCAAATGCATCAGCTGTGCATCAATGCAGCTTCGTTGAAGCTCAATGTCCAACAGTTGTAAAAGCACAGAAGGTGCTTGATAAAAAACCTCACAGGTATGTAAGGATTTCAGATTTGTATTTGAGAGAATTCTCTTGTATATTTCCTTTAATTATTTACAGTAACAAAATGCACTGAATATATACACAATTACACACCAATTGGGCATGCACAACCAAATTCCTAACAAACTAGGCTGCTGGATTCTAACAACACAGCCACATCAGCATTAGCCTGAGTCAATAGGAGTAAGCTTAGGTACACTATCTGTTGATGATTACAGCAGGGGTTGACACAAATGTCCTTGCATCAGCTAAGGCTAAGTATTGGTACCAGTTGTGTGACCATCAGCTAATTGTTGCACTATGGTTGCGGCTGCATATGATGCAACAGATGGTTAATGATTGCTTGGTCTAACATCACCCTCAAAGTGAACCGTGGAGAGATGAAGTGGTTCAACTTTGCCATGAGAAAATCAAAACGAGACTGAGCTAAAGGCTTAGTGAAAATGTCAGCTCGTTGGAGGTCAGTTGGGACAAACTGAACCTTAAGCTGCCCAGCAGCAATTTTCTCCCTCACAAAGTGCACAACAATCTCGATGTGTTTAGTACGGGCATGAAAAACAGGATTTTGTGCTAGGGCCCCGGCACCAGTATTATTACACCATATGATAGGGGTGTGAGAGATAGGAACGCCTAGCTCCTTGAAGAGAGAGGTCAACCACAAAACCTCAGGGGCAGCTTGAGAAAGGGCCCTATATTCGGCCTCAGTGCTGGATTTGGCCATAACTTTATGCTTTCGAGAGCTCCAAGAGATGAGATTATAACCCAAGTACACACAAACACCACTAGTGGACCGCCTATCATCCAAGGAGGAACCCCAATCTGTATCACTATAAGCAGAGACAGTGAGGTTGGAGGAGGAGCTAAATAGCAAGCCAATATGCAGGGTGCCCTTGAGATAACGCAGAATGCGTTTGCAGGCCATCACATGCACATCAATGGGCGAGGAAAGGAACTAGCTGATCTTGTTCACTGAGGATGCAATGTTCGGCCTGGTGTGTGTGAGGTATTGGAGAGCCCCAATAGTGTTGTGATATAAGGTAGGATAAAAAAAGAAGCACCCACATAGAGAGACATGACAGTACTGGGACTGAGAGGAGTGGAGCAAGGCTTCGGATTCTACAGCTGAGTCTTGAGTAGTAGATCCGAGATACACTTAGACTGAGTTAAGTAGATACTGGCTAAGGATCGAAAGGCTTCAAACCCTAAAAAATAGTCAACCGATCCTAGCACTTTGAGAGCAAAGGCTGATTGTAAATCAGCAATAGTGTGAGAGATTAAGGCTGGACTGCTCCTTGTAATGAGGATGTCATCCACATAGACTAGAAGAAACAAAATGTGAGAGTTAACATGCTTAATAAATAATGAAATATTAGATTCAGCATTAGTAAAACCGCAGCCTAGGAGAGCATGTTTAAGCTTGTGAAACCACGCACGAGGTGTTTGCTTGAGCCCATACAATGCTTTGTGCAACCGGCACACATGGTGAGTGTGAGAAGCACTAGCAAAGCCCTCAGGTTGCTACATAAAAACAATTTCATCAAGTTAACTATTAAGAAACGCATTGTTAATGTCCACCTGCTGAATATCCCACCCATAGGAGGCTGCTAAGCTAAAAACAATGCAAATTGTGGAAGATTTGATGACAAGGTTGTAGGTGTCAAAGAAATTTATGCCTTGGCTTCGATGGAAGCCCTTAGCAACTAGTCTAGCCTTATACTTGAGCACACTTCCATCAGAATTATGCTTGATTCAAAAAATCCATTTATTACCAACCACATGCATAGAAGGACTGCTAGGAACTAAGGATCAAGTATGGTTTCGAAGCAATGCATGATACTCAATTTTCATGGCTGCCAATCAGTGGCTGTGTTGCATAGCAACCTTCACAGACCTAGGTTCTGTTTCAGTGAGATAACAGATAGGATAGCAGGTGGCTGAGTAAGTTTTGGGTTTAAAAATCCCAAGTTTGGAGCGAGTGATCATAGGGTGAGTATTTGTTGATATAGGGACATGTTGAAGGATATTTGGGGAACTGCTAAAAGAGGGAATAACAGATGGTAAAGTAGAAACTGAGTGAGGGGCAGAAGGTGATGCATGTGGTGACATATGCAGAATAATCATGAAGATGGTGTAATGTCGAACCAGTTCAAGACAAAGGTGCAGTAGTAGGACATATAACAGTAGGAGAAATAGGGTGAAGGACTGATATAAGCAAGCTAGAAGAATATGGAGATAGGAGGACCAACTGAGAGGAAGGGAAAAGAGATTGATAGAGGAGGTCATGTTCATGAAAAATGACATGCTTAGAAAGATAGACACTACCCGAGGAGTGAAGACATTTGTATCCCTTGTGATTTAGACTATAGCCTATAAACGCACACTTAGAGGTGTGAAAGTCTAACTTGTGTGATTGAAAAGGCCTAAGTTAGGGGTAACAAGCACTTCTAAAAACTTTAAAATATTGGTAATTGGGTTTTTTTGTGAAAAAGGACTTCATAAAGAGATTTGAGGTGAAGTGATGGTGTGGGCAGATTATTAACTAGTAAAACAACAGTAGAGACCTCACACCAAAATTTTAGTGGCAAACTAGCATGGGCTAAGAGGGTTAAACCTATTTCAACAATATGGCGATGTTTCCTCTCGGCCACACCATTTTGTTGGTAGGAGTGAGGGCAAGACATACGATAATGAATGCCCATTGATGTGAGATGTTAGGCAAGGGAAAAAAATTCTCCACCCATGTCAGATTGCACAGCCTTAAGAGTGGCACCAAACTGAACCTCAACAAATTGTTTAAATTGAATGAAGACAACAAGTGTATCAGATTTGAGTTTCAATGGAAACCACCAAGTATATCTACTAAACGAATCTATAAAGGACACATAATACCTATGGCTTGTAGAGGAGAGCATAGGGGCAGAACCCAATAGATCGGTATGAATCAATTTAAAGGGTTTTGTGCAGATAGATTTAGACTGAGTAAAGGGTAATTGATGATGTTTACCTAGTTTGCAAGATTCACAAAAATGTATATTAGACAACTTGAGAGGTAAATGTAAAGATTTCATAACATTTTTTAAGATAAAAGAGGACGGATGGCCAAGTTTGACATGCCAAAGATTGGCTACAACAGATTTTGTATTATTTGCAGCAATAAAAGCACTTACAGGTGCTGAACTAGTACATTGATCAATTAAAAATTAGACAAGTGTGCAGACACAGAATGATTAGGGGCAGCAGACTTCTTGATAGGGGAAACAAGACTTGGTAGTTGATAGAGACCTCTCCTAAGTGGACCATGAAGCAACACCTTCTTCGTGGCCTTGTCCTTTATCATAAAACCATCATCATGAAATTCAGCAAATGCTTGGTTGTCTTTTGTGAGTTTAGATATGCTCAATAGGATTTTAGTGATGTTAGGAAAATGTAAAATATCATTAAGATGCAATGATTTGGATGGTAAAAGAGGAGAGGTAAGAGAAGTGTTACCAATATGGGAGATACCTAGCTGCTACCCATTGCCACAGTAAGTCTATTGTCACCTCTGTATTCAGATTTCAAAGAGAGGTTGCCAAGATTTGAAGTAACGTGGTCAGTTGCCCCATTGTCCATATACTATAACTGATCCTAAACAGAGTCTGGAGCAGCATAGTAGGCAGAGAATATGCTTGTTGTGGAATATTGGATAAAGTAGAGGACAACTGCTGAGGAAGAGCTTGGTATGGCTATTGCCATAGTGGAGGAGCACCAGTCCAGGTTTGATCAAACCTCCTGTAGCACTGCAAGGCTCCATGGCCAGGTTTGTTACATAGTTGACAGCTAAGACGATTAGTGTTGTTCCATTTTCTGCCTCTACCACGACCTCCTCTATTTTGCCCAGATCCTCTATTGTTGGATCCTCCTCGGTTATAGCCATGATGGATAATGTTAGACACAAAACTTGTAGAGGCTCCATATGTGTCAATGTTGGAAACAGAATTAAGTTGTTCCAGCCTTTGTTCATGTACCATTAACATGTATTAGACATCCTCAAGTGACATAGACTGAGGTTGTGAAGAAGCAAGTATCACAACTAGATCATATTCGTGCCCGAGGCCACTCATAATGCTGAGAACCATATTGAACTCAGTGATATTCTGTCCAGCAGCTCGCAGTCCTTCTCCAAGAGTTTTAATCTTTAAGATGTACTCACTAATGGACATATAGCCTTTCCTGGTGTTTTGCAGTTGATGCTTGAGTTACAGAACCTTGGCTATGGATTTTTTAGAATAAAGTCTCTCCAAGGTTGATCAGGCTGCAAACGATGTTGGACATTTAATGACTTGCCCTATAATTGCTGGACTTAGTGTTAAAAATAGCAAGCTAAGAAGTAGTTAGTCTGCTTTGCGCTATGAAAGATAGGCGCTATTAAGAATCATGGTTTTCTCACCAGATTCAGTAGCTATAGTTTCAATGAACTTAGGTGGACAAGGTCTAACACCTGTAACAAAGTCATCGAGCTCAAGGGCTCTTATGGCAGGCAGAACTTGTGCCTTATAGTATAAAAAGTTGCTGGAATCTAACTTAATAGAGATATGAAAGTTTAAGGTCTTTGCGACTTGGGTGAGATCAATGGGAGCTGGTGTTTGAGTAGCCATAAAGAGAGTGTTTGAGTGAGTCGGTGTTTGGGCAGTGCTGGAATCCATCATGTTGAGTCACTAGTAGCTTTGATACCATGAAAGCACAGAAGGTGCTTGATTAAAAACCTCACAGGTATGTAAGGATTTCATATTTGTATTTGAGAGAATTCTCTTGTATATTTCCTTTAATTATTTACATTAAAAAAATGCATTGAATATATACACAATTGCACACCAATTGGGCATGCACAACTAGCTGGCTGAGAGCCAACTGGTATAACTAATTCCTAACAAACTAGGCTGCTGAATTCTAACAAACACAACCATATCAGCATTAGCCTGAGTCAATAGGAGTAAGCTTAGGTACACTATCTGTGATGATTGCAGCAGTGGTTGACATAAATTTCCTTGCATTAGCTGAGGCTGAGTATTGGTACCAGGTGTGTGACCATCAGCTGATTGTTGCACTGTGGTTACGGGTGCATATGATGCAACAGATGGTTGATGATTGCTTGGTCTAACAAGTTGAAGTCCAGCTTCCAATAAAGTCAAGAGCTCAACTTAATCTAGTTAGATGGCTATTATGATGATTGAATGATTAGTGATGTTGATCAACTGATAATCAACTGATCAATCATAAAGTTGAGAAGGTACAACTTTCATTATTGTGAGGATAAGCTCACTCAAGCTTTGCTTGCATAAAAGACAGTTACAGCTATCTGAAAATTCTGTTATGAGTTAATGGTGTTGATCTAAGTTTGTTAGAGATCAACAGCCAGGAATTTTTTTTACTCTTGTATATAAACTAGCTGATGATTCAGCTAATGAATTCAATGAGGGCAGTTATGAATTTCCCTCCGAAAACCAGAAAATCTTTCTCATGAAAACTCCATTAATGTAGCTCAAGAAGCTTGGAAACTTCTCTTCTAGCATTTGATCAAACACTTTGGCATTTTGATCAAACACCTTCCTTCTCATCTTATTACATAGATTTCTTTTAATCTTTACATTGTATCTGAGCTTCATTGACTCACGTCAATATATCTTCAAGTAATTCTTCTCCTCAAGAATTCAATCCAATTCTGCTTGTGCAACAGGAATCTACCTTGGATTTTCAGCCTCTAGTAAAGACACTGAACTTCAATTTACGTCTGAAACTTGACAAAACTATATATGTCAATTGGAAAGCTTATGTCATCTGTACAATCAGAGCCTTGGAGCTCAAAGATTATATTACCAGCTCTCAATCTCCACCTCAACAGTACAAAGAGATCGTAGATGAGAGTGGAGTTGTCAAGCCAGTTCAGATCAATTCTAACTACATATTCTGGAAAAGAGCAGACCAGTTCTTGCTTTGTTTGCTACTATCCACCGACAGTCTAGGAATTCTTGCAAAGATAAACAAGTCTAAAACCTCTCTTGAAGCTTGGCAAATACTTGAGAGGTTATATGCTCAACAATTAATGGTAAAAGTTCTCCAATCAAAACAATAATTACAGATTATTAAAAAAGGATCTCTATCAATAACCGATTTTGTATTGAAAATAAAAGCTATTGGTGATTCACTTGAGATTGCTGGACGCATAATTACATATCATGATCTTGTTTTAAGTGTGTTGAATGGCTTAGACACGAGTATGATTATATAGTTGTGTTAGTTTCCTCACAAGAATTGACCATGACCTTGCAAGATGTGCAGTATTTACTCATGCTACACGAGCAGCGAATAGAACAGAATACAAAAGGAAAGACAAGCTTACTGTTGGGAATGGTAATCAACTCTCTATCTCTCATATTGGTAGATCTTTATATTTTTCTCACACAAAACCGTTGCAACATATTGCTCTAAATTATATGCTGCATGTTCCTAGAATCACCAAGAACCTATAGAGTGTTTCTAGACTTACTAAAGATAATCACTTAGTTGCTGAAGTTTATGGTGATTATTGTGTGTTTAAGGACAAGAATTTGGGGACAGTTTTGCTATAAGGAACACTCAAGAATGGTCTATACAATCTTAATCTCACCACAAGTGCTTCTTCTTCACATCCAAGTTTTCATGCTTATACATCCTCTGTTAATCCACTTACTGCAGATTCTTCATGCACTAATTCCGTTGAACATCATTCTCTGTAGCATCTCCCTTTTAATATGTAAATAACAATAGGTTTGATGTTGTACTTGTTGCTCAAGCCAACTCTAATCTTTGGCATGCTAAGTTTGGTCATCCTTCTCAAGCTGTACATTAAAATGCACTTAAAACAATGCATTTCAATACTAATATCACAACTGCTTTCTTTTGTGATTCCTGCAAATATGGTAAACTATATAAACTACCTTTTTCAGTTCACTCATTATCAGTCAGGTCTCCTCTTGAGTTGATATACTCAGACATTTAGGGACTTTCTCCTTTTGCATCCACGGATGGATCTAAGTACTATATAGTTTTCATTGATGACCTTACGAGATATACCTGGTTTTATACCTTAAGGGCCCGTTTGTTATATGGGTTTAACTTGGGATTGGATTATTTTTTATCCAATTCCTTGTTTGGCCCATACAACTAGATTGGATAATTAAATCCCTTTCACTTTTTAAACCGGTCAAGCGGCATTAAGTTAACCTCTCAAACGCGTGGGTTAAAATTATCCATCCTTTATTCATCTTCTTCTCCCTTTTCTGCTACTACCTCTTGCCATCTTCTCCCCAAGTCAAACCTTTTTTGAAGTTTCTGATGATTGAAAAAAATGAGTTCACTCACTCAAATTTGCTAAGATTTTATAAGGGTCTCTGCTCCTTCTTCTTCACTAGGTCTCTCTCTCTCTCTCTCTCTATTTCTCTCTCTCTTGTGCAATAAATGTGTCGTTGTATAAGTGGATATTTCTGTTTGAATCTCTGTTGTTGCAGATTGGAATTTATCTAATTTATTGTATTTGTTTCTGGGTTTGGATGAAAAATTTCTGGGTTTGTGTGTATATACCTTCGAGTGTGCATTTCATTAGGGTTTGGATGTACCGATGGCGAGTTTTTTTGCCGACGAAAGTTTCGACGGAGACAGGGTGACCAATGGGGAAGAGTAGGTCCCTTTGACTATTTCGGCAGAACCTCCTCCTTGCCTTCTTCACCGGTCATCATCTTGTTGAACAGATTATCATCTTCGGTTTTTTCTAGCTAAAAAGCCATATTTGTATTTGTTGATTCTAATCTAGACAGAACTGTCACCACCACCTCCTTCATTCTCCATTATTTTTAATCTTATCCTACATTGCACCAAACATGGGATAACTTTTAAATTTATCCAATCTAATCCCATCTCATCCAATTCAATCCAATCCCATATAAATAATCCAATCTTATCCCATGCAACAAACGAGGCCTAAAACTGAAATCTAAAGCTTTACAAACCTTTATTGTATTTGAAAAGGTAGTAGAATTAAAGTTTGATAAAAGAATCAAAGCCTTTCATACTGACATAGGAGGAGAGTACAAAGCTTTCATTCCTTTTCTCACTAACAATGGCATACAAATTATATTTTCTTGTCCATACACTTATCAACAGAATTGGGTGTCTAGAAAAAAAAAAACACAGACATATGGCAGAAACTGGACTTACGTTGCTTCACATGCCAAGATACCTTTAAAATTTTAGGCAAAAGCTTTCTCTACTGCTGTGTTCTTGATCAACAGTCTACCCTCATCTGTCTTGATGCATTTTTCTCCTTTTGAAAAACTGTTCAACAAGAAACCAAATTATTCCTTTTTCATGACTTTTGGTTGCTCATGCTTTCCTTACTTGAGATACTACCTCAAACACAAATTAGATTTTCACACATCTAAGTGCATCTTTGTTAGGTATTATTCTTTGTACAAAGCTATAAGTGCTTAGTTCCACCTGGTAGAGTTTACATCTCTAGGCATGCTGAATTTAATGAGTTAAAGTTTCCTTATCAAACTTTTTTTCCTGTCTCAAACTTGCACATGATGCATGTTCAAGTATTTCCTTATCTATGTTTCTTCCTGTTTCTACACCTATTTCTTCTTCTATGAATGTTCCTCAAGTAAATTCTGATCCTACATGCCAGCTGACAATGTCACTCATTCTCCATGTGCACCAACCATTGTTATTGACTTATCTAATCAGCATACGGTCCAACTCTTCAATATTCATCTATATGCCTAAAAAAAGGTTATCCAGTCTACTCATCATATGTAGACAAGATCTGAAATTGGAGCCTTTCAACTAAAGGTTTACACTTATGCTCACACAGGCCTTGCGTAAACAGAACCAAAATTTGTTAAGCAGGCTCTAACATATCCAAAATAGGCTCAAGCTATGCTTGAGAAGTATACAACATTGATCAACAACAAGACTTGGAGCCTTGTTCCATTATCCTCTTCTATGAATGTTCTTGGTATTAAATGGTTGTATAGAACAAAATTCAAACTAGATGGGACAGTTTTCAAGTACAAGACAAGATTGGTTGTAAAGGGTTTTCATCAAACCACTAACTTGGATTATTTTGATACCTACAGTTTAGTGAAGACATCAACCATATTGTTATCTTCACCAGTGCAATGTCTTCTCATTGGGATATTTTAACAAGTTGACATTAACAATATATTCTTGAATGGAGAACTTTAAGAGCAAGTATTCATTCAACAACATGAAGGTTTTGAGAGCTCTAAATACCCTTCCCATGTGTGCAAACTAGAGAAGGCTCTTTATAGTTTGAAGCAAGCCTCAAGAGCTTGGTTTTCAAAGCCCAAAACGGCATTGCTACAGTGGAGTTTTATAAATTCCCAATCAGATATTCCTTTGTTTTTAGGAAAACTAGATCTAAGTTGGTTTTGCTTCTGGTATATGTTGATGAAATTTCATAACAAGAAGTGATCCACAGCTAGTTGAACAGGTTATCAAGGACTTGAACTTATGTTTTGCTCTTAAGACTCGAGGTTCTGTGAATTACTTTATTGGTTGAGGCTGATCGAAATTCCTCTGATCTGTTTCTCACTCAAACAAAGTACATCATTGACTTGCTTGCTAAAACTGGTATGAAAACTAGCAAACCTTGTCCTACCTCTATCACTGCAGGCACTAAGCTCTTCTCTATATGTTGGTGAAAAGTTTTAGATCTTACATTATAAGACTGTGATTAGAGCACTTCAATACTTAACTCATACTAGGCCTGCAATCAATTTCATTGTCAACAAACTTAGATAGCTATGACTGATGTGCACTAGCTAGCCTGCAAAATGGTCCTGAGATATTTGAATAGTACAACTACATATGGTCTTGTCTTTAAACTTTCCTCTTCTCTTGCACTTGAAGTCTTTTGTGATGCTGATTGGGCCAGCTTAATAGATGACAAGAAGTCTATCAGAGGCTCATGTGTCTTCCTTGGAGGTAATCTTGTCACTTGGAGTTCCAAGAAATAAACTGTGGTGGATTGTTCCAGCAGTGAGGCTGAATACATGTTCCTTTCCTAAGCCTTTACATTATGTTTATGCCTGCATTATCTTCTTATTATGATTGGTTTTCCTTTGCCTCATTCTTTTGTTATATGGTATGATAATACTGGTGCCAGGTCTTTTTCTTTTAATCTTGCTTTCCACTCTCGAACAAACATATTGAGGTGGATGTTCATTTTGTTCGAAATAAGATAGTTGCTAGTCAACTTGAAGTCAAGTACATTCATATTGCTAATCAAATTGCTGATGTTGTAACAAAGCCTCTCACCACAAATCGTTTTTAGAGTCTATGCTACAAACTGAATATGATTCATTCACCGCAGTTCAGTTTGAAGGGGGATGTAAGGAATGTACAATCTACTAATGCTACAACTCATAGTGCTGCTATCAACTTCAACATGAGTGGTGATCCTCATATAGCACTTGTAGATGAATCACCATGTGCAAATGTATCACATGTGTATCAATGCAACTTGGCTGAAGCTCGATGCCTAGCAGTTGAAGTCCAGCTTCCAACAACATCAAGAGCTCAACTTAATCTAGTTAGATGGGCATTATGATGATCTAATGGTAGTGATATTGATCAGGTGATAATCAACTGACCAATCATTAAGTTGAGAAGGTCCAACTATCATTATTCTGAGGATAAGCTCACTCAAGCTTTGCTTGCATAAAAGACAGTTACAGCTGTCTGGAAATTCTGTTATGAATTAATAATGTTGATCTAAGTTTGCTAGAGATCAACATCAGGGATTCTTTTTACACTTGAATATTAAACTAGTTGATGATTTAGCTAATGAATTCAAGGAAAGTAGTTATGAATTTTCCTCCAAAATGACCAGAAAATCTCTCTCATGAAAACTCCATTAATGTAGCTCGAGAAGCTTGGACACTTCTCTCCTGGCATTTGATCAATCACTTTGGTGTTTTGATCAAACACCTTGTTGCTCATCTTATTAAATTGATTTCTTTTAATCTTTACATTCAAAGTCGACACGATAAGGCATATTGATCAAAGTCGAACCTGTCGATCAATGTAAGAAGAATTCCTCAAGGCTAAGTTATTATTATGTGTTTGGTTTAAGCCACAGGCATTTGTTTTGCACGTGAAAAAATGTATTAGAGTCATTAATTGTTATGAAGAGGAAAATTCTATCTTTATTTTTTTATTTTTTAAAATGGAGAAATTTATAAAGCTAGGAACTCACATTATAAAGAAAAAAAAGCTCTTTATTCACAATTTTTAGTCGTTGAAAACGACGTCATTTTTCACTCTACACATTCAATTTTTGTTCTTAGTGAAACTCATCGTGATTATATTATGACGATGATGTGGCATATGAGTTGTAATTAACACATTATGAAGCACACACTACAACAAAAATAGTCATCTACCACAGGGACAATGCCCGTTGTAGAAAGGTATCTACCACGGGCATAACGCCCGTTGTTTATTAAGTTGTGATGGAAAATGACTCTTTTGCACAAGGGGCGAGGTCCGTGGTTGATAATGTAAATGACAACGGGTAAAATCTGTAATAAATGACATTATTTACAATTGGCTTCGTGCGTTGTTAATAATTTAAAAACAACAGGCAAAGCCCGTATTAATTATTTTATTTACATCGGGCAAAGCCAGTAATAGTTGTTTTACGTACAACGAGTAATGCTCGTGGTAGAAACATTTTCTACAACATGCAAGTCTCATGTTACCAGTCCTATTTGTTACGGGTTTTGCACGTGTTAACTGTGTTATTCATAACGGGCATTGCCCATGGTAAATACTTTGTTTTTCTTAAAGAAAATTAATTTAATGAAATAATTGATATAATAAAATTTTCATTTGTTAAAAAGTGAATAAAAAATAATTTTTATTTCAATTGAGCATATAATAAATAAAATTACAACAAAATAACACCAAATCCTAATTAAAGTACTGAAGTCCTAATAATATATTCACCCGAAACATTAACTGTAATCGTAATTGTGTGTCATAACTTAACAAAAATAAACAAAATCCTAATATTTAATATATTTTGATGGCTAAGCAATATAAGAAACCCTAACATCTTCAAGTGTGTGTAGGTCAATAGCTTTGATACCTGAATGTTTTAATGTAATGCAGAGAAGCTATCAATATTGGAAAGATTGAGTCTAAGCCTATAATACTAGAGGTTTTAGTCAAATTTTGGAACCACAAAGTCCCACCCTGTAATAAATTCAATTGCAACATTATCATATATTTATAATACTACAGTAAAACCTCTATAAATTGCATTATCACATATTTATAATACTACAGTAAAACCTCTATAAATTAATAGTTTTGGAACCATGAAAAATTATTAATTAATCGATAAATTAATAATTTATTAATTTATATATTAATTAATAAAAAATTAATTTATCAAGGTGTTCCTAATATATATACAATAGTTCTTTACTGGAGCCTGTCTCGCACAAAGATTTACTCAAAGCAACAATCACATTACATAATTTTCTCTTACTATACGAGAACACTACACTAGAATTTCTTAATGTACTAAGAAAAGTTAGAGATGAGGTCCAAGGAGACATCAATTTCAAGAAGAAACAAGTAATATTGGAGTCATATTTTACAAAGGCCTCCTAATAGAGTCATGCATATATATATATATATATATATATATATAGTTTTAATACAAGGAGATTATTAATTTATATATTAAGTGGGACTTATGTGTTTTTTTAAATGTAATATTTTATAAATTTAGTGAATTATTAATTTACTACATTAGTCTCAAGTCAGGACCGCCCAAAAGTATCAAAATTATTAAGTTATCAAGTATTAATTTATCGAGGTTATACAATATATTAAAACAAATATCAGATTCAACAAAAATGTGGTTCTTCTTTTATTGGGGATGAGAAGGTGTTTGTATATAAGCAGGAAAGACATACAAGAAAAAAAGAAAAATTACCACCAAACAAATAAACAATTCATATTAGAAACAAAAAAAATATTGAACAAAAAAATTACCATCAAACAAAAACAATTGAGACCTAACAATTATAACAATAAACACAGCATAAATAAACAATTCATATTAGAAAAGACACTACAAAAAAAGATGATCTTTAACTGCAGAGGAAATATGTTGTAATCCGCGACAAAAGGTATTGCAAATACTACCGTAATAAAAAGTTTTATCGCGGGTGATTACTGCAAAATATTCACTGCAAAAAGTTTAAAATCTGCAGTAAAAAATTTAAAATTTTTAATATTTGCTCGGATTAGCATCCGTAGCAAATATAATATATATATTTTTTGTAGTGAGAATATAATCTCACCAATTCATCAATATCAATGCACACACCAAATTAAAAACTTTGAAGAGAAATCGAAGAAATAAATTGAACAAACAAACAAATTACCACCGGACAATTACCTGGGAAATAATCTTTTGAAGAAAAATCAAATAGTCTTGTTAACAAGCAAGTAGCCGTTGAACAAAAAACAATTAGATGAATATAACCGTTATGATTAATTTGAAAATAAATCTTATGAAAAGCTCGTTGAAGAGAAATCAAACTTACTAGAACTAGTAGAAGTCAAAAGCTAGAATTAGGGATGAGAATGACAGTAAGAGTGAGAGGGAGAATGAGAAATAAGAATAGGAGTGAAAGTCAAAGGGAGACGCACAAAATGAAACAGAATGAGAGTGGGAATAGTTAGGGCTTAGCGGGAATGAATAATTCATTTCCTCCATAAATATAATTACATTCACAACGGTCTTTGTCCGTTGTGAATTTCGTGGTAAATGAATAAATTCACAACGGACATTAACCGTTGTTGAAATCTTATCAACAACGGTTAATGTAAAATCCCTTAATAATTTTTTATTATTCATTATGGGCATATAAACTCCCATTGTAAAAGACTTCGGGACCTTAACAACCACGGGTGTATATATATATCAAGAATAAAATTTTTATAGCATAAGATTACAAAATGTTGTATATTTAAACAGAAGACACGTGCCAGGATGTTAGTGGAGCTTGTATGAAATTTTGGTAAGTTAATTGATCCGATTACCGTAAAATTCATACACTTTGTTACTATTTCCACTGAAAAATTGAAATTTGGTTGAATTTGATTTATTCATGTAGGCTATGAAGAGAACATAACATACCAACATCTTGCTAAGCTAAAATAGAGACTTTGAATATAGGAAATGAAATGAGAAGATAGAGAGAAATTCATGAAGCCTAAAAGAAGTAAGAGTAATGGTTGACACCGAAGTTAATTGGCACTAACATTTATTCGCGATAAGCGCAACCTATCTTTCTAAATTATATGTTGTGAATTTAATCGTTTGGAAATGATCATGGTAATGGTTTTGAGATTAAGCAATTAAATTTCTTGACTAATAAATGCAACATAGATGATTAATAACATCAATAATTTTGACCAATTGAGAGAGAGAGAGAGAGAGATGTAGTCATTAGAAAAAACAATTGTTCCAAGATGTTACTCATTATATATTTTGGTTCCTGAGAGATTTAAAATTATTATTTTTTGGCCGATCTTTCTTCTTTCTACTGCAGTGGTTCCTAAATGTTTTGAAATACCTCAAAAAACTTTTAACCGTCAAATATGATAAAATATCTATATCAACTATTTTGCCTTTAAATTTAATTGTTGCGGTTACAAATAGGATTTTATATATACTCTTTAACTTTTTAAAGTTTAACAAATTAACCTTATTTTATATATCAAATTAGAATGTGTCACTATTTTTTTTATAAAAAATTTAAACACAAATAAAACTTAACCAAAACAAAATACAAAATAATAAAAAATCGTAATGAATAAATAACTAATTTATGGAAATTCAAAATTAATATAAAAATTCAAAATTACACATAAAAAAAATATGACTTTTGTATATGAAAAAATTACAATTAATTAAAAATTAAAAAAATATAAATATTGAAATAATAAAAAAAAAAGTTAAAAAAATCATAACTAATTTAAAAAACTTTAGCACATAAATAATAAAACAATTAAAAGAGCTCCTCCTCAAAACTTTGTTTAGGGAGGACCCATAACTATTGGGAAAAGATGCGAACTCCTTCCTTATGTTTTTCTAGAGAAGGCCGCACATCACCCCAAATTGGCGGGACTCCGATCCATTTGAGGCGGGTCTGGAGCACTTAAACTTAGGCTCGAGTCAAGGTCGGATCAAAGTTTTTGATCCTGTTTGTAACTAGGTCGGATATGGGTCAAACCATTATGCCCCAACCCGTCTCATTTCATTCAATATTTATTCAATTATTTCTTAAAATATTAAAAATATAAAAGGAAAAAAAAACCTCTAATCTCTTTATCCTTTTTGCCTAATTTTTTATATTGAATATTTTACATGTTAATTAATCAATTTAGTAACTTAAAACTTCTTTGTTGCTACAGCTTTGTGTTTATAACAAACTATGTTTGAGTTGTGGATATTGAAGATGTTGGATGGATTTTTAAATTGAATATTCGATTTTTTTTTTAAAATATATTGTAAATGTTGTAAGAAGTCAATGATTTTATGTCATTTAGGTAATTTTGATGTTTGTACTTTATATTTGAATTTAAGGTTTATTGAACTTAATTGTTGTATAGTTTATTGAAATAGAACATGAAACCGTAAGCTCCTAAGTAGTAGGAGGAGACCAGGGCTCTGACCGCGTGCCTGTTGAAGAATGCGCCGGCGAATCATAGTTAGTATCTTGGTTAAAGGAACCCATCAAAGTCGTAGCTCAAGCGAGTCTTCATAAGGCAATTATCACTGCGTATGGACCAGAACCTAGGTGATCTATCCATGACTAGGATGAAGCTTGGGTGAAACTAAGTGGAGGTCCGAATTGACTGATGTTGAAGAATCAGCGGATGAGTTGTGGTTAGGGGTGAAATGCCACTCGAACCAAAAGCTAGTTGTTTCTCCCTAAAATGCGTTAAGGCGCAGCAGTTGACTGGACATCTAGGGGTAAAGCATTATTTCGATACGAGCAGCAAGAGCGGTACCAAATCGAGGCAAACTTTGAATACTAGATATGACCTCAAAATAACAGGGGTCAAGGTCAGTCAGTGAGACGATGAAGAATAAGCTTTATTATCGAAAGGGAAACAACTCGAATTACCAGCTAAGGCCTCTAAATGACCGCTTAGTGATAAATGAGGTAGGAGTGCAAAGACAACCATGAGGTTTGCCTAAAAGCAGTCACCCTTGAAAGAGTGCATAATAGCTAACTGATTGAATGTTTTGTATGGAAGATGAACAGAGCTAAGCAATCTGTCAAAGCTATGGGATGTAAAAATGCATTAGTAGGGGAGCGTTCCGCCTTAGAGGGAAGCACCCATGCGAGCGGAAGTAGATGAAGCAGAAGCGAGAATGTCATCTTGAGTAACGTAAACATTAGTGAGAATCCAATGCCCCGAATACCCAAGGGTTCCTCCGCAAGGTTCATGCATGGAGGGTGAGTCAGGGCCTAAGATTAGGAAGAAAGGCATAGTTAATGACAACATGTGAACATTCCTATACTACCTCTTGTTGGTCCAGAGGGACAAAGGGGGCTAGATTAGCCAAAAGATGGTTATCAGTTCAAGGATGTAAGGTCCCCTACTTTTTTAGGGTAAGAAGGGGTAGAGAAAATGCCATTAGCCAATGTTCGAGTACCAAGAGCTATGACATTAAAGTAACTCATGCTATACTTTCAAGAAAAGCTCAAACGACCTTCAACAAAAGGGCACCTGTACCCGAAACTGACACAGATGGGTAGGTAAAGAATACCTAGGGGCGAGAGACAACTCTCTCTAAGGAACTCGATAAAATAGTCTCGTAACTTCGGGAAAAGGGGTGTCTCCTCATAAAAGAGGTCGTAATGACTAGGCCCGAGCGACTGTTTACAAAAAATACAGGTCTTTGCAAAGTCCTAAGACCATGTATAGGAGCTGACGCCTGCCTAGTGTCGGAAGTTCAAGGAAGTTGGTGACCTGATGACAGAGGAGCCGGCGACCGAAACCCCAGTAAACGGGGGTCGTAACTATAACAGTCCTAAGGTAGCAAAATTCCTTGTCAGGTAAGTTTCGACCCAAACGAAAGGCGTAACGATCTAGGAACTGTCTTGGAGAGAGGTTCAGTAAAATAGACATGTCTGTGAAGACGCAGACTACATGCACCTGGATAGAAAGACCCTATGAAGCTTCATAGTTCCCTAGGATTGGCTTTGGACTTTTCCTGCGCAGCTTAAGTGGAAGGAGAAGCAGGCATCCTCACGGGGGGCCTGAGCCAATAGTGAGATACCGCTCTGGAAGAGCTAGAATCCTGACATAACTTGTGTTCTATTAAATTTAAGTGTACGTGTATTAATATTTAGTTTTATTTTATGTTGAATTTTATTGTATGTGAATTTTAATTATATATATATATAGCTAATTACACTCACCTCCCCTGAGGTTTGGCCAACTACAAACGAAGTCAACTTTACTGTTAATGGACAAAGACCTCCCCTGCCATTAGTTGACTTTAGTCAAACTTAACAGGCACAAGGGTATTTTCATCTTTTTATACTTTTAAAATTTAATTTTATTAAATAAAGATTAAAAAATTAAGAAAAAATCTTATCCCTTCATCTTTCAAATGATGGACAGTTAGGATTTATTTAAAAACCTTTTTAAAAAATAATAAAAAAAATAACAAAAATAAAAAAGAAATCTTAGTGAATTGGATCTCCACCAAAAACAATAATAATAATAATAATAATAATAATAACAATAATTGAAGAACCCATAAGGGTTCTTTGAACGAACCCAGAAGGGTTCGGCCTTCTAGGTTCATTCAAAAAACCCAAAAAAGGTTTCTTCGAAGAACCCAGAAAAGGTTTCTTCGGGTTCGTTCGAAAAACCCATTGTTCTTCGAAGAACCCAGAGGTATAAGGGTTCTTCGAAGAACCCTTTTCTAGGTTCTTCGAACGAACCTAGAAGGATTCGAACCCTTTTGGGTTCATTCCAAGAACCTAGGTCTAGGTTCTTCCAAATTATCTAAACTTATTTTTATTTTATTTAATAATTTTAAATATTATTTTAGGAGTATTTTGGTCTTTTTAAAGGTTAAAACTGGTCAACCGTTAACTGTAACGGAAGCCAACTAACGGCAGGGGAGGTGGGTGTAATTAGCTCATGTGTGTGTGTGTGTGTATATATATATATATATATATTTAAAAAAAAAATTCAAAATTCTCAGGTCAAGCATGAATCACAACCCCCCCCCCCCCCCCCCCCCCCCCTCGGTCCAGATGGGTTTGGGTTTAGAGCGGAAAACGATAACCCGTTCGGGGCATGAGTTAGGTATGGAGCACCATGTCCAAAATGGATTTCGGGTATGGAACATGCCGATTTCGATGATGATCTGATCTATTGTCATCTCTACGCACCTCCTCCTCTGATCTGGGGAGGAAGCGGTATCTCTTCCCTCTTATCTAGGGAGGAAGCGCGACCTCCTCCCTTAAATATTTGATGGAGGAGGTCCTAAATTTGCTGGGATGAGGTGCGGCCTTTCGAGAGGAGGCTGGGGACACCCCTTTAATATTCTGATGGAGTGGAAATAGCAGCCTACATTTTTTTTATTTTCAAATTTTAATTTGTTTAATTTCTACTTTTTTTATTTTTGATATTTTTTTTAATATGAACAATGACTTTTGGTATGTGAAGACCGAATTACCCTTAAAATTGTTAAATTTAACTAATGTTTGACTAAAAAATGACAAAATTGATGTATTTAAGAAAATTAAGGAACCACACGAGTTAAAAGCCAAAAAATAAGTTAAAAAGTGATAATTTTAAATCTCTTAAGAGCCAAAATGATTTTTAATAAAGAGCAACAATCAGAAAGCGCCTGTTTATATATTTTTTTCATAATGTATAATAATAAATAAATTTAGTCATAGCTTGAAACAATCAAATGTTCTAAGCATTCATATGAACAAGAATATTGTAGGAACTCTCAAAATCTTTTAATGTAATGAGTAGATAATGAAATACATTTTTACATGTGTAACGTTTTATAACGGATGATTCCATAAATTTCTTTCATAAATACTACAATAAAATTTTGCCTCAAATAGTTATTTTTTTTTGTCAAGCTGTTCAGATTTCATAGCGGATTTTTCGGGATATGATGAATTTATTTTAATAAATAGCATTTGTTAAATGTTCTTCAATCCTCCACATTTATTCTTATAAATAACAGGTAAATTCAACCATATATTTGATAAAAACGTTTATTCCAAATTACAAAATGATATTTCATATATATAGTTATTATGCTTATAGTTGTTGAAGAAGACCATATATTTGGAGAAGTGGGATTAGAAGGAACAGAATTGAAAGAGGACGAAGGCAATCAAGGAGAAAATTTGATGTCATCGAATCAGTAACTTACCAGAATTTATTTGAGGGTAAGATATATTTAAATCCTTTCATTGAAATTTCATATTACATTGACTATCTATTTGAATGATGGAATCACAAAAAACTTACTTTCGTTTTTTTTTTTAAGAGTAATTATGAAATAAGTCATTTTCATGATATCACCTATAACATATATAAATGCCACAGGGTACACCATCATCCTACCGTAGCCCGATTATCCAGTTTTCGGGCAACACTACCGTTGCGGCGTCCCCACCCTCCGATGACGACCTGATGCTCCCTTGGTTTTCAGCATCAAACGGTAACTTCTTCTTCTTCTTCATCTGGTTAGCCAAGCCTATGGAGAACGGGGGAAATTGGGGGCCATCATCAAACACAGGCCCATCTAACAACAGATCATTCCTCAACTGATTAGCATCAGCGTGATAATCATCAACATGAGCAATCTCAATTCAGAAAATACTACGGCGATTGGATGGCAGCTGTCTGTCAGCAATTATGCTAGCATAGTAGCATGTATTTTTTGTACAGTCTGATTATAAATACCCGTCAATACTATTCTTTGTAATTTGAGCTGTTATTAAAAAGAAATATGTTACACAATCCAAAATTTTGCCCAAATTATATGGTAAATGCTTATGATGATTATATAGTTTTGTAAAGTTTCAGATAAAAATTGCTAACAATCTACATTAGAATATTCAATTAACAGACCAACAATATGACATTCTATTACCCAAATGTCAGATAAGTCTTTTCTTTTTTTTAAATTATACAATTACAATATTAATATAAAATTTAATTAATGAGAATATCTACTCCCATAATATATGCGTGCTCCCGATATCGATTTGAACCATTTGAGCTATGAATGGATTGTCATGTAACTCTTAAACTAACTGTGTAAGTTAAGAAAACAGAAGGATAAGGATTAATTTAAGTATTCACAATATTATGCTGTATGGGTAGAATTAAAAGGAAATGAAATGATAAAAGGGAAAATAAGAACAATATGGTAAGTTGAAAATATAAAAATATCAAGTTGATCCTGGGAGGATTTTCCTCATAAAATCCCCATAATTGTAAAAATATGCGATACCTATACCATTTATTTATAATTCTCCATTATTAGTAATACTTATAAAATTATTGGACTATCCATATTATATAATATATTAGATTGATCAATTGCACAAGATTATATATATAATTCTTCTTTAAAAAATTTAGGTTGAAAAGTTTTGAAACAACCATCACTACCACCCCATCATCCTCTTCACCGTGGAAGACTTGCTAGGGAAATTTGCTTTTTATTAATTTGTTGTTATGTTTGCATTGGGGCAACATTGATTGTGTTAATATATCTGTTATTGGGAAATAATGAAGATGATTCTGGTGATTGTAAGCAACCAGAAACACCAAGAAACTCATCACAGGAAGTCCTCGAAGTGACGAACAGTACACCAGGATATCCTAGTTAGCTAATATAATTTCATGGTCCGAAATCCAACATTATCATAATGGTTTTTTTATTTATTTATTAATTTGAATATATCATAAGCCAAAAGAGACCAATTACCGATAAGGGCTACAGTTAAAAGCAATAAGACTCTCAACACAAGAAGGATAATCCTCCATCCAAATAATCTATTGATTAGTCGTGTACAATCCTGTGTTTGAGACAAGTTGGGATTGGACACAACTAATCCCAACAGTCCCATTTCTTCACTTCTTGTCCAGCTGAGGCGGGACTAATTTGTCTCGCCTCAAGAGATGAGACAAATTAATAAAAATTAATTTAAAATAGTTTTATATATTTTTATAAAATAATTTATTTTATTTAAAAATATTTTTTCACTATATTTAATTTAAATAATTTTATTATTTATTTGATTTAAAATAATTTTATTTGATTTAAAATTAATTTAAAATAATTTTATTATTTTTTAAAAATAATTTAAATAATTTATTATTCATAAAATAATTTTTTTAACTAGAATTTAAGTAAATTTATATTTTATTTGATTTAAAATGAATTTAATTTACTTTAAAATAATTTTATTATATGTGAAAATTAAATCCAATCTAATTTTATTCAATTCCATACTACACCAAACAATAGACAGTACTATTTTTAATCCAATCCATACTGCACCAAACACATCACAGTACTAATTTAATTCAGTCTGATTTAATCCAATCCAATCATATCGAGTAAAAATAATCCAATTCAATCTCACACACTAAGCGCACCCTAAGTGTTAAGAGATGTAGGGAGACCTCTCCTAGTATTGAGAAGTCACTATTATCCATAAAACCGCAATAAATATGAGAGACCTCTCCTGTTTATCTGGAGATTCTCTTCCAAACGAACCATTAATCATGAATGCCAATTATATTAGCAAGGCTAGGAAAAGAAATACATGATTAATTTTTTGAGTAACTCAAAATTTCATATAATCAATTTTTAATAAATTCACAATAATAATTCAGACAAATATTGAAAAGGACCAATATATTCACAATTTTGGAAGAACATAAATGGGATATAAGGATAGAAATTTAAACGTATCAATAAAAAATTACAAAATATATAACAATAAGAAAATAAACAAATAAAAAATGCATTTGTATAACGTAACCATGCATTAATCAAGATTAAACCTAGCCAAATTAATTATTTCTTTTTGAAGACATACTATTGTTGGAAATAAAACACTCAAAAACTTTTATTAAAACTCAAAACAAATATTACAAGAAAACTCTCACTCAAGAACTCACTCACTCTTTACTTCTTCTTCACTCACTTAGAAGCTTTGCTTCTTCTTGATGCCTAAACCAAAATGGGGAGGGGGTATTTATACTACTTACAAATCATTTTAGACCACACAAATAAACTAATCCAAAATTATAATAACCATACACCTCATCCTTCTACATCCTTCCACACCCTTCCAATTGACCACATGATTTTTATGTCTAATTACCAAACCCTAGAGAATTCTAGATAAAGGGCTTGGACCTTATTTTTGGACTTGGACTCTAATTTATTTGGGCTTGGGTTTGGGCTCCCATAATAGTTCAGAGCTTCACATAGTTTGGGCCTAAAACAAGTTTATACTTCAACACCCCCCTTTAAACTTGTTTTACCATGCCAAGCAAACTTCTTAATCTTGAAAAATCTTCAAACCTGAGTGGCTTAGTGAAAATATCTGCAATTTGATCTTTGGACTTCACGTACTCCATTTGCACATCCCTTTTCGCTATGCACTCCCTTATGTAGTGGTAACGAGTATCAATATGCTTGCTTCGATCATGGAACACTGGATTCTTTGCTAGGGCAATGGCTGACTTGTTGTCGACACAAATCTCAGTTGGCTCTTCTTGTGGCAAACCCAATTCTTTCAGCAAATTTCTGAGCCATATCACATGACAAACGCACGAAGTAGCAGCTACGTATTCGGCTTCACAAGTGGATAGGGTGACAATCGGTTGCTTCTTTGACATCCATGTGAAAGCTGTATTTCCCATAAAGAACACGAACCCACTGGTGCTCTTCCTGTCATCTACATCTCCACCCCAATCGCTATCGCTATATCCCACAAGCTTGTAATCATTAGAAATTGAATAAAACAAGCCAAAATCAATTGTACCTTTAATGTAACGGAGGATTCTCTTAGCGACTTTGAAATGGGTGGTTGTTGGATCCTCCATGTATCGACTCACAAGTCCAACAGCATAAAGAATATCTGGTCTCGTGCACGTCAAATAGCGTAAGCTTCCAACTAAACTTTTGAAGAATGTTGGATCTATACTTTCACCTTTATCATGCTTCGATAGCTTGATTCCGCATTCTACTGGCGTGTTTATCGGCTTACAATCATCCATCTTGAACTTCTTGAGTATCTCCTTTGCATAATTTTCTTGGGAGATAAAGATGCCTTCTTCCTTTTGCTTGACTTCAATACCAAGATAATACGCCATTAATCCGATGTCAGTCATCTCAAACTCCTTGGCCATTGCTTTCTTGAACTCTTCAATCAGGCTTAGGTTATTGCCGGTGAAAATCAAATCATCCACGTACAAGCATACTACCAGAATATCTTCATTCATGATCTTGATATATAGGGCGTGCTCGTAAGGACATTTGGTGAAGCCATTCTGTTTGAAGTACTTGTCAATTCTGCTATTCCATGCCCTTGGTGCTTGCTTTAACCCATAGAGAGCTCTTCTCAGCTTTAGAACTTTGTCTTCTAGGCCTTTGACTTCATAACCCGGTGGTTGCTGTATGTAGACTTCTTCTTCAAGAACTCCATTTAGGAAGGCAGACTTTACATCCATCTGATGTATCTTCCACTTGTTTTGCGCTGCCATAGAAATGATTAGTCTTATAGTTTCTAATCTAGCAACTGGAGCAAATACCTCATCATAGTCTATTCCAGCTCTTTGACTGTAGCCCTTCGCAACTAGCCTTGCCTTGTGCCTTTCAATCTCTCCCTTAGAATTTCGCTTTGTTTTGTACACCCATTTGACACCAATTGCCTTGTGTCCTTTTGGAAGTGGAACAAGTTCCCAAGTGTTGTTCTTTTCAATGGCCTTGATTTCCTCATCCATCGCATCTCTCCACTTCTTTTCTTGAGCAGCTTCTTCAAAACTCACTGGTTCACAATCAGCAAAGAGGCAAAAAAGAGTAAGATTATCAGATCTCTCAGTTACCTCATATAAATCTTGAAGATTTCTTGTTCGCTCCATTGTTCTTTCTTGTAGAAATGATGGTGGTGAATTTCCATTATTTGTTGAAGCTGGTGATGCTGGTGGTGTAGTGGGTTCTTGTTGAGGTTCTTCTGGTTGCTCCACCGGCGTCCACTCTGTTTCTTCAAATTGTGGAGTGAAGTTGGAGTTGTCTACATGCGATCCAAAATCCCATTCTCCTTCTTCATCAAATATCACATCTCGGCTGATCACAAACTTTTTGTTGTTCGGGTTGTATAGCTTGTAACCTTTTGAATAAGCGGGATAGCCGATGAATATGAAACTTTCACTTCTATCGTCAAGCTTGGTTCTTCTCTCATCTGGTACATGAACATGAGCTATGCTTCCAAAAACTCTTAGGTGGGAGATGCCGGGCTTTCTACCACTCCATGCTTCTTGAGGTGTCTTTCCCCACACACTTCTTATTGGAGAGCGATTGGACAAATATACTGCACACGCCACTGCTTCGGCCCAAAACTCCTTGGGCAATCTCTTGCTTTTGAGCATACTTCGCGCCAAATCCAGGATTGTTCTATTCTTCCTTTCTGCAACTCCGTTTTGTTGAGGGGATCTGGGAACAGTTAGAGGACGTCTAATTCCATTATCTTCACAAAACTCCAGGAATTCCTTGGATGTGAATTCTCCTCCTCTATCGGATCTCAGTGCCTTGATCTTATGGCCACTCGCTTTTTCCACACCGGCTTTGAACTTCTTGAATACTCCAAAGACTTCTGATTTCTGCTTCAAGAAATAAACCCATGTTTTTCTTGAAAAATCATCAATAAAGAGTAGGAAATAATTATTGTTACCGAAAGAGCTTGGCTTGATCGGACCGCATACATCGGTATGGACTAGCTCGAGTGGCTTCTTGGCTCTTGAGTCTGACTCTTTTGGAAAGCTATTTCTAAATTGCTTCCCGAGTAAACATCCTTCACAAAGTTGGTCAGGATGATTGATGCATGGTAGTCCTCTCACCATTTCCTTCTTAGATAGTAGCTCCAAGCTTCCAAAATTGAGATGCCCAAATCGAAGGTGCCATAACCAAGATGCATCTTTGTAGCAGGCTTTCAGACACTTTGCAACATCGTTTTGAATGTTCAAAGAAAATAATCTATTCTTTGACATTTTTACTTTCGCTATTAGATTTCCTTTGTCATCTCTTATAAAAAGACTACAATCCTTCATATGAATATCATAGCCTTTTTCTAAGAGTTGACCCATACTCAAGATGTTGCATGTCATATTGGGCACATAGTAGACATTTGAGATTAATTGATGACTACCATTTTTAGCGCGGATAAGAATGTTACATTTTCCTTTCACTGATATTTTTGAATCATCTCCAAATGAGACATTGCCAGCCACTGATTCATCTAGCTCTACGAACATACTTCTTCTTCCACACATGTGGTTGCTTGCACCAGTGTCGAGGTACCAAGCATTTTCTTGGTCTCCATCATTGTCTCTACAAGCTAGTAGCACTGTCTCCTTCTCTTCGGTTTTGACTTCCACATAATTGGACCTTTCGTCAACCTTACTGCTGGGAGCTCTACATTCCGAAGCATAATGCCCAAATTTCTGACAATTATAACATTGAACTTGAGATTTATCGTACCTCAAGTTTGAATTGCCTCTCCCGCGGCCTCTTGTTGAGCTTTCTCCTTTCTCGTAGTTGTTAAGGTTGCTGCTGTTAGAATTCCAACCTCGTCCATGACCACGGCCTCTACCTCGTCCTCGGCCTCGGCCTCTACCTCGACCACGCTGGCTTCTTTCGTGGCCTTGACTTTCTTCCTTCTCCTTCAGTTGCATCTTGAGGAGTTGCTCGTTGATCCCTTGCTTCCTCTTATGTTTTTCTTCATATGCTTGCAATGATCCTTGGAGTTGCTCGATCGTCATTTCTTCCAGGTCTTTAGTTTCTTCTATCGTCACGACAATGTGCTCAAATTTGGGATCTAATGATCGGAGTATCTTCTCTATTATTCTTACATCTTCTAACTTTTCACCGTTTCTTTTTAATTGATTAGAAACGGCTGCTACTCTTGAGAAATAATCTGAAATAGATTCAGATGCTTTCATGTGTAAGGATTCGAATTCACCTCTTAATGTTTGGAGACGGACCTTCTTTACCTTTTCGACTCCTTTGTAAGAGATTTGCAACTTCTCCCACGCTTGCTTAGCGGAGCTTGCACTCGAAATCTTCTCAAAACCATCATCATCTAACGCTTGATAGATGAGATAGAGAGCCTTCTTGTCTCTCTTCCTTGAGTCTTTTAAGCTATCCTTTTGAGTTTGGGATAGAGTAGACTCATCTTCTGGTTCGGTGTAGCCTTTCTCTACGACCTCCCAGACATCGTGTGCTCCAAGGAGAGCCTTCATCTTGATACTCCAATTATCATAGTTTTCGTTCTTGAGTATTGGAACTTGAAACGACGCCATACCATTAGCCATAACTCTTAATATAGTGAGAATTTCGAAATTCTGACTACACGGATGAACTCAGAACGTCGAAAAACCTTAAGATGAACTCAGACAAAAAATCGATTTTTATGGTCAAAGTCAACGGTCAACCTAACCTGGTCAACAGTCAACGGCTTGCGGCTCGGTCAGCGACTCGGTCAACAGGCTTGGTAGCTCGGTCAACTCGGTTCCAACTCGGCTGGACTCACTTCCAACTCGGCTGACTCGGCTTGGACTCGGTGAGTTAACTCACTCTCTGGCAGCAAACTTCCGGTGGCCCGTGGCGGCTCGTTTGAACTCTGATCGGGGCGATTTTTGCGGCGTCGGCTTCGTCTCGTCGAGAACTTCAATTTGGATATGCTATAGAGCACACCTTCCAACCAGTCTCTGATACCACTTTGTTGGAAATAAAACACTCAAAAACTTTTATTAAAACTCAAAACAAATATTACAAGAAAACTCTCACTCAAGAACTCACTCACTCTTTACTTCTTCTTCACTCACTTAGAAGCTTTGCTTCTTCTTGATGCCTAAACCAAAATGGGGAGGGGGTATTTATACTACTTACAAATCATTTTAGACCACACAAATAAACTAATCCAAAATTATAATAACCATACACCTCATCCTTCTACATCCTTCCACACCCTTCCAATTGACCACATGATTTTTATGTCTAATTACCAAACCCTAGAGAATTCTAGATAAAGGGCTTGGACCTTATTTTTGGACTTGGACTCTAATTTATTTGGGCTTGGGTTTGGGCTCCCATAATAGTTCAGAGCTTCACATAGTTTGGGCCTAAAACAAGTTTATACTTCAACAACTATTGCCAATAACATAACAACGACAAAGTGGACAGTACTGTACATCCACTTGTAGTAAAGTGGTTAGTGCATCTCCCTCCCACCTCAGTGGTAAGGGGTTCGATTCCCACCATGTGTATGTGTGGGTAGTTTTCTTCCCTTATTGTGGGAGTAGTATTCTCCCGCTATGGGAGTAGATAGTTAATATTGTAATTGTACCCTTTAAAAAAAAACAAACAAACATTCGGCAACTCGAGAAGAGAGCAATATGTGGCGGCGCTATCGCTGGTACTGGGTGGTTAGTAGGGAGACGTATATATTTATATATGGTTTCAGAGATTCTAAGGAGAGTTGGATTGAGATGATAAGGTTGAGCAGAAAAGTTTTACATGAGTTGGAGTTTGAGAGTTTGGAAAACCACCGCTATTGTATTTTAATACGATATCAATAACAAAATCTTTGAATTATATTTTTTAAAAAGCCTAACATATTCATTAACAAATAAATTTAAAAAAAAAAAAAAAAAAGCCTAACGTTGCTTTTAGAAATAAACGTATTCATTAACAAATAAATTTATAAACTTTTCTCCGACTCTTTATCTTTTATTGTAGTTTTGGTTTGTAATTTAAGTGAAGTGTGCAAGACGGGCTTTAAAAAATAGATGTTGAGTTAGGTTATGCCTAAAATTGGTTCTGAATTAGAGAACCAATTAGGTTGCTATTCATGACCTAACTAAAGAGGACTCAGAACGATTAGGAGGAGGTACTTAAAATTTGATGGAGGAGGCCCCAAATCTATTGGGCTTTCACACACCTCCTCCGAAAAATCTCAGGGAGGAGGCTGTGCCTAGTCCTTGATCGGCGAGGAGGCGGCATGGCCTCTTCCCAGAATATTCTGATGGAGATGGAGGTAGCGGCCTCCGTTTTTTATTTTCAAATTTCAATTAATTATTGCTATTTATTGACTTTTGATTTATTAATTAATGTAAATAGTGACATTTTGTATATAAAGGCTGAACTATTCATAAAACTGTTAAATTTAACTAAGGATTGACCAATAAAAGGACAAAATTAATGCATTTTAAAAATTTTAGGATCCACTTGAACCAAAAGACAAAAGATAGATAAGAAAAATGATAATTTCAAATTTCTCATGAACCAAAATGATTTTCGCTCTTTGATAAAGGGCAACAACAAAAAAGTTTATATATTTTGTCATAATCAATAATAATTACTAAAACCTAGTCATATTCAAGTCAAAACTTAAGACATCTTAAAACAAATTATTTAAAATTTTCTAAGCATTCATATGAACGTGAACATTATAGAAACTCTAAAAATCTTTTGACTTAAGGAGTAGATAATAGAATACAGATTATATATGTAACATTTTATAAAGGATGATTCCACAATTTTCTTTCATAAATACTGTACAAAATCTTGCCTCAAATATTTACTTTTTTTGTCAAGATGTTCAGATTATATAGTGGATTTTTTGGGATATGGTGAATTTATTTTCTTCAAATAAAATTTATTAAATTTTCTTGAAGTATTCATGAATTATTCTTATAAATACAGGTAAATTCAACCATCATGCATATACAAGGAAAAAACATTTGTTCCAAGTTGTAATATGATATTTTTCTTATTTATAAATATTATGCTTATGGTTGTTGAAAAAGATCAGATCAAAAGAATGCTCAAAGTGGGATTTGAAAGAGGAAGAAGGCGACTATGGAGAAAATCTGATGTTATCGAATTGACAACAATATTATGCTGTCTGGGTAGATTTAAAAGGAAATAAAAAGATAAAAGGAAAATTTGACTAATTAGTAATTAGAGCAAGGAAAATAAGAACAATAGGGTAAGTTGAAAATATAAAAATATCAAGTTGATCCTGGGAGGATTTTCCTCATAAAATCCCAATAATTGTAAATATATGCTATACGTATACCATTTATTTATAATTCTCCATTATTAGTAATGCTTATAAAATTATTGGACTATCCATAGTATATATTATATTAGATTGATCAATTGCACAAGATTTTATATATATATATATCTATATATATATATATATATATATAATACTTCTTTAAAAGAAAATATAGGTTAAAAGTTTTGAAACAACCATCACTACCACCCCATCATCCTCTTCACCATGGAAGACTTGCTAGGGAAATTTGCTTTTTATTATTTTGTTGTTATGTTTGCATTGGGGTCAACAGTGATTGTGTTATTGGGAAATAATGAAGATGATTCTGGTGAATGTAAGCAACAGAAACACCAAGAAACTCATCACAGGAAGTCCTCGAAGTGACGAACAGTACCGACCCCTGTATTATATGTTTGGAGGATTCCAAAGAACAATTTTTAAATGTTTGGAGGATTCCAAAGAATAATTTTTAAAGTACACCGGGATACCCTAGCTAATATAATTTCATGGTCCAAAAATCAACATTATCATAATGGTCTTCTTTTTTTTTTTTTTTTAAATTTGAAATTTGAATATAACATAACCCAAAAGAGACCAATTACAAACAAGGGCTAGAGTCGAAAGCAACAAGACTCCTAACACAAGAAGGATAATCCTACATCCAAATAATTTGTTAATCTAGAGACACGGCAAGCTTAGTTAGGTGGTGTCTTAAAAGTTTAATTTGTTCGATATTTAAAATTCAGTTCAAACCTTGGTATTATAAATATTGTCTCACCATTGCTCATACCCATAACTCCTAGTGTAAATATTGTCCAATCATTATCCATAAAACCGTAAGCGTGCGTTTAGTGCGTGGGATTGAATTGGACTATTTTTATGGGATAGAATAAAATTTGATTGGACTAAATTAGTACCATGATATGTTTGGTGTAGTATGAATTTGATTAAAAATAGTACTGTCTCTTGTTTGGTGTACTATGAGATTGGATAAAATCAAATTAAATTAAATTAATTTTCATATAAAATAATTTTTTAAATTAAAATAAATTATTTTAAATAAACCAAAAAAATTATTTTTTTAATTAAATTTGGTTAAAATTTTATTTTATAAAAAAATAAATTATGTAATTATTTTCTAAAAATAAATAAAACTATTTATAATTAATTTTAAATAAAAATAAAAATCATTTTTAAATAAAATAAAAAATAAAATGTTTAAATTAAATTTAGTTTAAAAATTATTTTTTGAATAAAATAAAATAGTTTAATTATTTTTTAAAAATAAATAAAAACTATTTATTTTAAATGAATATTTAAATAAAATATTTCTAATTTATATAAATTATTAATTAAATATAAAAATGTATTTTATTTATATAACTATTTAAATCTATTTAATAATATTATATTAAAAAAAATTAATCCCAAGAGCATGGGATTATATAATACTATGGTGATAGATGAGTTTATACATATAATCCATTTACAATGGGATTATTTTGAAATATTGGATTAAGTAATTTAATCACCTTCCCCACACCAAACATAGAACTAGGACTAAATAATCCAATCTCACTCTTAATCCATGTACCAAACATGGCTTAAGAGTGTGGTTGACACATCGGATTAAGACATGATTTGACTAAAAATAGTCTAATCCTGTGTACGTGTCCAATCCCAACAATCCCATTTCTTCACTTCTTGTCCAGTTGAGTCAAGAGATGGGACAAATTAATTAATTTGATTAATTTGTCCCATCTCTCATTTGTTTAATTAATTAATTTATATATAGATATATATATATATATACATATATTGTATATTATTAAAATATTTTGTAACTATTATATATCTTTAATATTAATAAAAAATAATTTAAAATAGTTTTATATATTTTTATAAAATAATTTAAATAATTTATTTTATTTAAAAATATTTTTTACTATATTTAATTTAAATACTTTTATTATTTATTTGATTTAAAACTAATTTTAAATAGTTTTATTATTTTAAAAAATAATTTAAATATTTTTTTATTCATAAAATAATTTTTTTAGAGTTAATTACACTGAATCTCCCTGAGGTTTGGCTAATTACATTCGGAATCAAAGTTTACATTAATGAACACTAACCTCCCTTCACGTTAACGTTGACCGTTAAAATGACCGTTGACTTTTTTCAAATTTTTTAAATGACCAAAATACCCCTCTAACAAATTTTTTTACTGTTCATAAAAACAAAATTAATGGTGGAGATCCAGATTGGATCTCCACCGTCCATCATTGTTGATGGATGGTGGAGATCCAATCTGGATCTCCACTAAGAAAAAAAAAAAAAAATTTTTTGAAGTTCATCTTCGTTCTTCGAAGATGAACTTCATCTTCGAAGTTCATCTTCGAAGAACGACGAACCCTCTGGGTTCGAGATCGAACCCAGAGGGTTCGAAAATCGAACCCTTCTGGGTTCGATCTCGAACCCAGAAGGGTTCGAAGAACGATGAACCCCCTGGGTTCGAGATCGAACCCAGAGGGTTCGAAGATCGAACCCCTCTGGGTTCGATCTCGAACCCAGAAGGGTTCGAAGATCGAACCCTTCTGGGTTCGTGTCTTCGAACCCAGAAGGGTTCATGTCTTCGAACCCTTCTGGGTTCGATCTCGAACCCAGAAGGGTTCGAAGATCGAACCCTTCTGGGTTCGAGATCGAACCCAGAGGGTTCGATCTTCGAACCCTCTAGGTTCCACGAACCCAGAGGGTTCGTTCTTCGAACCCTCTGGGTTCCATGAACCCAGAAGGGTTCGTATCTTCAAACCCTTCTGGGTTCGAGATCGAACCCAGAGGGTTCGATCTTCGAACCCTGTGGGTTCCACGAACCCAGAAGGGTTCGAAGATCGAACCCTCCTGGGTTTCGAACCCTTTGGGTTCGTGGAACCCAGAGGGTTCAATCTCGAACCCAGAAGGGTTCGAAGATACGAACCCTTCTGGGTTCGTGTCTTCGAACCCTTCTGGGTTCGTGTCTTCGAACCCTTCTGGGTTCGAGATCGAACCCAGAGGGTTCGATCTTTGAACCCTCTGCGTTCCACGAACCCAGAAGGGTTCGATCTTCGAACCCTCTGGGTTCAATCTCGAACCCAGAGGGTTCGTGGTTCTTCGAAGATGAACTTCGAAGATAAAGTTCATCTTCGAAGAACGAAGATGAACTTCAAAAAAAATTTTTTTTTTTTTTTTTCTTGGTGGAGATTCAGACTGGATCTCCACCGTCCATCAACAATAAAATTTGTTAGAGGGGTATTTTGGTCATTTAAAAAATTTGGAAAAAGTCAACGGTCATTTTAACGGTCAACGTTAACGTGAGGGGAGGTTAGTGTTCATTAATGCAAACTTTGATTCCGAATGTAATTAGCCAAACCTCAGGGAGGTTGAGTGTAATTAACTCAATTTTTTTAACTAGAATTTAAGTAAATTTATATTTTATTTGATTTAAAATTAATTTAATTTACTTTAAAATAATTTTATTATATGTGAAAATTAATTTAATCCAGTCTAATTTTATCTAGTTTCATACTTAGATAGTACTACTAATTTAATTCAGTCGAATTCAATCCAATTCAATCATATCTTATAAAAATAGTCTAACTCAATCTCGCACACCAAATGCACCCTAAGTGTTAAGAGAGGTAGGGAGACATCTCCTAGTATTGAGAAGTCACTATTACTCATAAAACCGCAATAAGTATGAGAGACATCTCCTATTTTTTTTTAAGATTCTCTTCCAAACGAACCATTAATCATGAATCCCAATTATATTAGCAAGGCTAGGAAAAGAAATACATGATTAATTTTTTGAGTAAGTCAAAATTTCATATAATCAATTTTTAATAAATTCATAATAATAATTCAGACAAATATTGAAAAAGACCAATATATTCACAATTCTCGAAAAACATAAATGGGATATATAAGGATAGAAATTTAAATGTATCAAGAAAAAATTACAAAATATATTACAAAAAGAAAATAAACAAATAAAAAATGCATTTGTATAACGTAACCATGCATTAATCAAGATTAAACCTAACCAAATTAGTTATCTTTTTTTGAAGGCATACTATTGCCAATAACATAACAACGACAAAGTGGACAGTGCTTGCTCTTGGTCAGCCACTTATTGATGCAATATCTATGGTAGACATGTTTGAATTTGTAAAGAACTCCACAGTAGTCTCCATCTTTAAAATTCTCCACGCATATAACGCAGTCGTACTCTCGGCCGTCAATTCTCTCATGATTATTGTAGACAACAGAGTTGGTTTTCACAATTACATTCTTGTCACCCAGTACCATATCCAAATAAAAAACTTACTATTAATAAGTATCTTATCCGGCAACACCATGATGATCAAGAGAAGAGAGCACTATGTGGCGGCGCTACAACAGAAATTCATTAACAAAATTCGTTCTGGTGGTTAGGGAGATGTATATATTTATATATGATCAGCGAGGAGGCAGTGTGGCCTCTTCCCTGAATATTCCGATGGAGGTGGAGTTAGCAGCCTCCGTTTTTATCTTCAAATTTCAATTAATTATTGATATTTTTTACTTTTGATTTATTAATTAATATAAATAGTGACATTTTGTATGTAAAGGCTGAACTATTCATAAAATTGTTAAATTTAATTAAGGGTTGACCAATAGAAGGACAAAATTAATGCATGTTAAAAATTTTAGGAAGCACTTGAACCAAAAGCCAAAAGATAGGTAAAAAAAATGATAATTTCAAATTTTTCAGGAATCAAAATGATTTTCGCTCTTTGATAAAGGGCAACAATGAAAAAGTTTATATATTTTGTCATAATCAATAATAATTACTAAAACCTAGTCATATTCAAGTCAAAACTTAAGACACCTTAAAACAAATTATTTAAAATTTTCTAAGCATTCATATGAACATGAACATTATAAAAACTCTAAAAATCTTTTGATTTAAGGAGTAGATAATAGAATATAGGTTATTTATGTAACATTTTATAAAGGATGATTCCATAACTTTCTTTCATAAATACTATACGAAATCTTGCCTCAAATATTTACTTTTCTGTCAAGATGTTCAGATTATATAGTGGATTTTTAGAGATATAGTAAATTTATTTTCTTCAAATAAAATTTATTAAATTTCCTTCAAGTCTTCATGAATTATTCTTATAAATACAGGTAAATTCAACCATCATGCATATACGAGGAAAAAACTTTTGTTCCAAGTTTTAATATGATATTTTTCTTATTTATAAATATTATGCTTATGGTTGTTGAAAAAGATCAGATCAAAAGAACGTTCAAAGTGGGATTTGAAAGAGGAAGAAGGCGACCATGGAGAAAATCTGATGTTATCGAATCAACAACTTACCAGAAATTATTAGTATTCATGCAAGGAAGACATCTTCTCATCAATTATTAGTGTTCTCCCACTTCCCTTGAATTTCTTCATCCGCGCACAATGGTCTGGTTTCTTTGATGCACTTCTTTTCAGATCTGCCCTTGCTTGTTTCAATTTCTCTTCTAGTCCTCCAATTTTTTTGTTTCGAGATCGTGAAAAAGTGGAGGCCCCTGAAACCAACAAATCTTCAAGTGTAATGGTAGCTTCACCCAGGAAAAGATGAAACTTTGATGTCAGGACACCATTGTTTCTTTGGATTTTGTATATGGAACTCCAAATAGCTTCTTGTATACCGGCTTTGTTCCTGGTTGATTCATGCAAGGAAGACATCTTCTCATCAATTTTGTAATAAATTTTCAAACCATGTACGTTTTAAATTTCATACATTTAAATATCTATCCTTTTACATTGTAAAACAAATATACATGTAACGTTGACAGACTTTTCTATAATTTTTTTTCTTTTTTTCTCAAATATAATTGTAACATATTTAATTAGTCCATTTTCTCTCTTGTAAAGTCTAATGCTCTCTTGACGAGCAGACGTAATGTCTTTCTCAATTTCCTCCTCGGCTTTGCTCTTCTCCGTCTGCTAAAGGTTGGGGTGGTGGAGGATTGGGATTGGGATTCTGATTCATATTTAGAGCAATGGAGTATTGCAATTCCTCCCGAGTCCTCCTCTCCTTTTCCTCTCTTTCAAAAGACAACTGAATGAGCTCATGGCATTTGACACTTCAGGAGGGCAGTTGCCAGAAGATGCAATGGAGCTTGTGAGGGTTCTTATAACTTGATTTCCCCATTTTGATTGATGAATTATTTCCTCAAGTGATGTAAAATCATATATCTTCGATTCAGTCCTCCACAATCCCCGTCCACCAATTCATTTTAACTCTGTATTGTGAACAGTAAAAAGAAGAATTAAAATCACATATGCTTATCAATAATAAACTTTTTTTATAACATAAAATGCAAATAAATTATAACACAAATTACTTACCTGAATGTTATTGTAGCAAATTTAGAATTCTGGTAAGTTATTGATCCAATTACGGTCAAATTCATAAATTTTTTTTGCTTCTCTCATTGAAAAATATAAAACTTGGTGGAATTTGTTTTATCTCTGTATGCTATGCTAAGAACATAATTAAATACATGCTAAGCACTTGGCAAAAACAAATGTTATAAAACCATAAAATACTTCAAAGGAAAAAGATGCAGAGAAAAATAAAAAGTGAGAGAAATGATTGACGTTGAAGTTGATTATATAGAGCCTCTAACGTTAATGCATTGTAAGCAAAACCTATTTTCCAAATTTTTCATTGTCAGTTAGTTGCTTGGAAATGATCCGCCGCTGATGCTCGGCATAAGATGTTATAGAACACCATAAGAGAGTTTTTAAAAAAAATCTATTTAAAGACTAAAATTTTAAACATCGAGTTAGTTTAAAAAGAAATTTAATACAAGTAAGTGGTGGGAAAACTTTTATTTTGATATACATCAAATTTTTTATTTGATAAACTAATTATCTTAGTAAAATAATAATTATCAACGGTACCCTTTAAATGTGATCCAAGTCAATTATAAATTATACAATTAGCCCATAAGTCTGAATTTAAATCTTTTAATTAATTTAAATATTTTAATCGCTTAATGAATATAATGACATTTGTTAAGTTAGCAAAAGTTTTATTTCTTTTTATGAAATTTATAATATTTATAATAATATGACATAATTAATAAAATCATGAGCTATCTTATTCTGATTTTTCATTATCCGATATCCAGAGGTTTTTCACCCCAATCCACCATAGTCTATAATACTTCAACATTGTAGAATTTCAACCTTATATTTAGTGACTTGAATGGAAGTAAATGTAAAAATCTCGCATGGATTTTTTTGTATACTCACTAATAACTTGATATTAGTAGACTTTCATATTTAGTTAAATTTATTTTTTATCTTTTGATTTTTTGTAATCTAAATAATAAAGGCATAAATTGACTTCCATATTTAGTTAAATTTATTTTAATTTCTAGATTTTTTGATATCAAAATAATAAATATGATTAAATTGATTTCCATTTTAATTAAATTTATTTTTAACCACTAGATTTTTTGTTATTCAAATAATAAAACCAATTACATGGACTTATATATTTAGTTAACTTTATTTTTAACCTCTAGATTTTTTGTTATCTAAAAAATAAGTGTAATTAAATTAACTTCTATAGCTAAAGTTATTTTTAAATCTCCAGATTTTTTTTGGTTCAAAATAACAAATACAATGAAATTGACTTCTATATTTAGTTAAAGTTATTTTGAACCTCTAGATTTTTTCTTATCTAAATAAGAAATGCAATTAAATTGGCTTCTATATCTAATTAGATTTTCTTTTGAACTCTTCTTTTTTTGTATCTGAATAATAATTCAATTAAATTAACTTCCATATTTAGTTAAAATTACTTTTAACCTCTAGATATTTTGTAATTTAAATAATAAATATATATTAAATTGACTTCTATATTTAGTTAAATTTACTTTTAACCTCTAGATATTTTGTTATCTGAACAATAAATACAATGAAATTGACTTTCATATTTAGTTAAATTTACTTTTAAGCTCTAGATTTTTTGTAATCTAAATAATAAATACAATGAAATTATTTTGATTCTCTAGGATTTTTGTAATCTAAATAAGAAATGCAATTAATTAAATTTACTTCCATATCTAATTAAATTTACTTCCACATCTAATTAAAATTACTTTAAATCTCTAAATTTATTGTTATCTCAATAATAATTGAAATTAAATTAACTTCTCTATTTAGCTAAAATTATTTTTAATCTCTAGATATTTTTTATCTAAATAATAAATGTCAATTAAATTGACTTCCATAGGTAGTAAAATTTACTTTTAAACTCTAGATATTTGTTATCTAAATAATAAATGCATTGAAACTGACTTCCATATCTAGTTAATTTTACTTTTAATATCTAGATTTTTTGCTATCTAAATAATAAATGTAATGAAATTGACTTCTATATTTAGTTAAATTTAATTGGAACCTCTGGATTTTTTTAATCTAAATGAGAAATGCAATTAAATTGATTTTTTTAATCTAAATGAGAGATGTCAATTAAATTTACTTTCATATCTAAATGAGAGATATTATTATTTTCTCTCTTAGTTTTGAAACTAACGTCACTTTACCCTTACTTTCAAAATATTAGTCAAAACACCACCTTTACAATTTTGTTAAAAAAATGAGGTGACTGTTTGCCTATAAATAGATATTTTGACTAGAATTTTGAAAGTTGGAGGGTAAAATTACTTTTTTTTTTTTTTAAATCTGACACTTTTACGGGTAAGAGGATTACTGAAACCAACTACGGCCTGGACAATTACTCTCGGCAACAGGAGACGATAACTACCGGGACCAACGGCTTAGACAACTACTCCCAACAACGGGAGGGGTCTACTCACATAATTACATTTTTATGGGCAATAGTGGGAAAATATATTTACATGCATACACAAGGATTTGAACATTGGTAGCTTAGAGGATTTTGAGGCCTCCAACCACCAAGGCAAGGCAAGTGACATTGTGTTTGTTAAAATTACTTTTAACCTCTAGATAGGTTGTTATCTAAATAATAAATGCATATTAAATTGATTTCCATACGTAGTCAAAATTACTTTTAACCTCTAGATATTTTATTATCTAAATAATAAATACGTATTAAATTGATTTCCATATTTAATTTTATTTTTTAAATCAATAATAAATGTTACAAAGTTTTTCCATAATATTACATTGCCTCATGTCATATGAGTGATGCAGTTAACACCTTTGTGTTGGAAATAAAACACTCAAACAACTTTTATTTGAACTCAAAACAAATATTACAAGAACACTCTCACTCAAGAACTCACTCACTCTTTACTTCTTCTTCACTCAATTAGAAGCTTTACTTCTTCTTGATGCCTAAACCAAAATGGGGAGGGGGTATTTATACTACTTACAAATCATTTTAGACCACACAAATAAACTAATCCAAAATTATAATAACCATACACCTCATCCTTCTACATCCTTCCACACCCTTCCAATTGACCACATGATTTTTATGTCTAATTACCAAACCCTAGAGAATTCTAGATAAAGGGCTTGGACCTTATTTTTGGACTTGGACTCTAATTTATTTGGGCTTGGGTTTGGGCTCCCATAATAGTTCGGGCCTTCAAATGGTTTGGGCCTAAAACAAGTTTATACTTCAACACCCCCCTTTAAACTTGTTTTACCATGCCAAGCAAACTTCTTAATCTCGAAAAATCTTCAAACCTGAGTGGCTTGGTGAAAATATCTGCAATTTGATCTTTGGACTTCACGTACTCCATTTGCACATCCCTTTTTGCTATGCACTCCCTTATGTAGTGGTAACGAGTATCAATATGCTTGCTTCGATCATGGAACACTGGATTCTTTGCTAAGGCAATGGCTGACTTGTTGTCGACACAAATCTCAGTTGGCTCTTCTTGTGGCAAACCCAATTCCTTCAGCAAATTTCTAAGCCATATTACATGACAGACGCTTGAAGTAGCAGCTACATATTCAGCTTCACAAGTAGATAAGGTGACAATCGGTTGCTTCTTTGACATCCATGACAAAGCTGTGTTTCCCATGAAGAACACAAACCCACTGGTGCTCTTCCTGTCATCTATGTCTCCACCCCAATCGCTATCGCTATATCCGACAAGCTTGTAATCATTAGAAATTGAATAAAACAAACCAAAATCAATTGTACCTTTGATATAACGGAGGATTCGCTTAGCGGCTTTGAAATGGGTGGTTGTTGGATTCTCCATGTATCGACTCACAAGTCCAACAGCATAAAGAATATCTGGCCTTGTGCACGTCAAATAGCGTAAGCTTCCAACTAAACTCTTGAAGAATGTTGGATCTATGCTTTCACCTTCACCATGCTTCGATAGTTTGATTCCGCATTCTGCTGGCGTGTTTATCGGCTTACAATCATTCATCTTGAACTTCTTGAGCATCTCCTTTGCATAATTTTCTTGGGAGATAAAGATGCCTTCTTCCTTTTGCTTGACTTCAATACCAAGATAGTACGCCATTAATCCGATGTCAGTCATCTCAAATTCCTTGGCCATTGCTTTCTTGAACTCTTCAATCAGGCTTAGGTTATTGCCGGTGAAAATCAAATCATCCACGTACAAGCATACTACCAGAATAGCTCCATTCATGATCTTGATATATAGGGCGTGCTCGTAAGGACATTTGGTGAAGCCATTCTGTTTGAAGTACTTGTCAATTCTGCTATTCCATGCCCTTGGTGCTTGCTTTAACCCATAGAGAGCTCTTCTCAGCTTCAGAACTTTGTCTTCTTGGCCTTTGACTTCGTAACCCAGTGGTTGCTGAATGTAGACTTCTTCTTCAAGAACTCCATTTAGAAAGGCAGACTTTACATCCATTTGATGGATCTTCCATTTATTTTGCGCTGCCATAGAAATGATTAGTCTTATAGTTTCTAATCTAGCAACTGGAGCAAATACCTCATCATAGTCTATTCCAGCTCTTTGACTGTAGCCCTTCGCAACTAGCCTTGCCTTGTGCCTTTCAATCTCTCCCTTAGAATTTCGCTTTGTTTTGTACACCCATTTGACACCAATTGCCTTGTGTCCTTTTGGAAGTGGAACAAGTTCCCAAGTGTTGTTCTTTTCAATGGCCTTGATTTCCTCATCCATCGCATCTCTCCACTTCTTTTCTTGAGCAGCTTCTTCAAAACTTACTGGTTCACAATCAGCAAATAGGCAAAAAAGAGTAAGATTATCAGATCTCTCAGTTACCTCGTATAAATCTTGAAGACCTCTTGTTCGCTCCATTGCTCTTTCTTGTAAAAAATGATGGTGGTGAATTTCTATTATTTGTTGAAGCTGGTGATGCTGGTGGTGTAGTGGGTTCTTGTTGAGGTTCTTCTAGTTGCTCCATTGGCAGCTGCTCTGTTTCTTCAAATTGTGGAGTGAAATTGAAGTTGTCTACATGCGATCCAAAATCCCATTCTCCTTCTTCATCAAATATCACATCTCGACTGATTACAAACTTTTTGTTGTTCGGGTTGTATAGCTTGTAACCTTTCGAATAAGCGGGATAGCCGATGAATATGAAACTTTCACTTCTATCGTCAAGCTTGGTTCTTCTCTCATCTGGTACATGAACATGAGCTATGCTTCCAAAAACTCTTAGGTGGGAGATGCCGGGCTTTCTACCACTCCATGCTTCTTGAGGTGTCTTTCCCCACACACTTCTTGTTGGAGAGCGATTGGACAAATAGACTGCACATGCCACTGCTTCTGCCCAAAACTCCTTGGGCAATCTCTTGCTTTTGAGCATACTTTGCGCCAAATCCAGGATTGTTCTATTCTTCCTTTCTGCAACTCCGTTTTGTTGAGGGGATCTGGGAACAGTTAGAGGACGTCTAATTCCATTCGCTTCACAAAACTCCAGGAATTCCTTGGATGTGAATTCTCCTCCTCTATCGGATCTCAGTGCCTTGATCTTATGGCCACTCGCTTTTTCCACAGCTGCTTTGAACTTTTTGAATACTCCAAAGATTTCTGATTTCTGCTTCAAGAAATAAACCCATGTTTTTCTTGAAAAATCATCAATGAAGAGAAGGAAATAATTACTGTTACCGAGAGAGCTTGGCTTGATCGGACCGCACACATCGGTATGGACTAGCTCGAGTGGCTTCTTGGCTCTTGAGTCTGACTCTTTTGGAAAGCTATTTCTAAATTGCTTCCCGAGTAAACATCCTTCACAAAGTTGGTCAGGATGATTGATGCATGGTAGTCCTCTCACCATTTCCTTCTTAGATAGTAGCTCCAAGCTTCCAAAATTGAGATGCCCAAATCGAAGGTGCCATAACCAAGATGCATCTTTGTAGCAGGCTTTCAGACACTTTGTAACATCGTTTTGAATGTTCAAAGAAAATAATCTATTCTTTGACATTTTTACTTTGGCTATTAGATTTCCTTTGCCATCTCTTATAAAAAGACTACAATCCTTCATATGAATATCATAGCCTTTTTCTAAGAGTTGACCCATACTCAAGATGTTGCATGTCATATTGGGCACATAGTAGACATTTGAGATTAATTGATGACTACCATTTTTAGCGCGGATAAGGATGTTACCTTTTCCTTTCACTGATATTTTTGAATCATCTCCAAATGAGACATTGCCAGCCACTGATTCATCTAGCTCTACGAACATACTTCTTCTTCCACACATGTGATTGCTTGCACCAGTGTCGAGGTACCAAGCATTTTCTTGGTCTCCATCATTGTCTCTACAAGCTAGTAGCACTGTCTCCTTCTCTTCGGTTTTGACTTCCACATAATTGGACCTTTCGTCAACCTTACTGCTGGGAGCTCTACATTCCGAAGCATAATGCCCAAATTTCTGACAATTATAACATTGAACTTGAGATTTATCGTACCTCGAGTTTGAATTGCCTCTCCCACGGCCTCATGTTGAGCTTTCTCTTTTCTCGTAGTTGTTGAGGTTGCTGCTGTTAGAGTTCCAACCTCGTCCATGACCACGACCTCTACCTCGTCCTTGGCCTCGGCCTATACCTCGACCACGTTGGCTTCTCTCGTGGCCTTGACTTTCTTCCTTCTCCTTCAATTGCATCTTGAGCAGTTGCTCGTTGATCCCTTGCTTCCTCTTATATTTTTCTTGATATGCTTGCAATGATCCTTGGAGTTGCTCGATCGTCATTTCTTCTAGGTCTTTAGTTTCTTCTATCGTCACAACAATGTGCTCAAATTTGGGATCCAATGATCGGAGTATCTTCTCTATTATTCTTACATCTTCTAACTTTTCACCATTTCTTTTCAATTGGTTAGAAACAGCTTCTACTCTTGAGAAATAATCTGAAATAGATTCAGATGCTTTCATGTGTAAGGATTCGAATTCACCTCTTAATGTTTGGAGACGGACCTTCTTTACCTTTTCGACTCCTTTGTAAGAGATTTGCAACTTCTCCCACGCTTGCTTAGCGGAGCTTGCACTCGAAATCTTCTTAAAACCATCATCATCTAATGCTTGATAGATGAGATAGAGAGCCTTCTTGTCTCTCTTCCTTGAGTCTTTTAAACTATCCTTTTGAGTTTGGGATAGAGTTGACTCATCTTCTGGTTCGGTGTAGCCTTTCTCTACGACCTCCCACACATCGTGTGCTCCAAGGAGAGCCTTCATCTTGATACTCCAATTATCATAGTTTTCGTTCTTGAGTGTTGGAACTTGAAACGACGCCATAACATTAGCCATAACTCTCAATATAGTGAGAATTTCGAAATTCTGACTACACGGATGAACTCAGAACGTCGAAAAACCTTAAGATGAACTCAGACAAAAAAATCGATTTTTATGGTCAAAGTTAAAGTCAACGGTCAACCTAACCTGGTCAACAGTCAACGGCTTGGAAGCTAGGTCAGCGGCTCGGTCAACAAGCTTAGTGGCTCGGTCAACTCGGCTCCAACTTGGCTGGACTCACTTCCAACTCGGCTGGCTCGGCTTGAACTCGGCTTGGACTCGGTGAGTTAACTCACTCTCTGGCAGCAAACTTCCGGCGGCCCGTGGCGGCTCGTTTGAACTCCGATCGGGGCGATTTTTGTGGCGTCGGCTTCGTCTCGTCGAGAACTTCAATTTGGATATGCTATAGTGCACACCTTCGAACTCGGCTCTGATACCACTTTGTTGGAAATAAAACACTCAAACAACTTTTATTTGAACTCAAAACAAATATTAAAAGAACACTCTCACTCAAGAACTCACTCACTCTTTACTTCTTCTTCACTCAATTAGAAGCTTTACTTCTTCTTGATGCCTAAACCAAAATGGGGAGGGGGTATTTATACTACTTACAAATCATTTTAGACCACACAAATAAACTAATCCAAAATTATAATAACCATACACCTCATCCTTCTACATCCTTCCACACCCTTCCAATTGACCACATGATATTTATGTCTAATTACCAAACCCTAGAGAATTCTAGATAAAGGGCTTGGACCTTATTTTTGGACTTGGACTCTAATTTATTTGGGCTTGGGTTTGGGCTCCCATAATAGTTCGGGCCTTCAAATGGTTTGGACCTAAAACAAGTTTATACTTCAACACTTTAGCCATTGATACTAATCAATTACATGAAATACTCTTTCTATGCAAAATTTTACTCCAAATATTATTTTTAATTTAATAAAGATTTTGACATTAGATGATTAAATTTCTTGAGAAATTCAACCGTACATTCAATCTTTACAAATATGAAAATACACTAAATATATATATCTATACACACATACACATGTCTATACGTGTATGCTTTCAAAAGCAATTGATTATAATGATAGTTTAGATAATTAAAAAATAATCAATTTAAAAATAAAAATATATAAGGATAATGCTAAAAGAGCTAGGTTTTTCATGGAAAGAAAATTATTTGCAAGAGCAGAGGAAGCTGAGAAAACTCCATTAGAGAAACAATTCCTCTTTTTTTCTGAGGAAGCTGAGAAAACTCCATTAAAGAAAACCATGTGAAAATTCCTCTTTTTTTTCTAACTCAGCTAAACAAACAATTCTTTGTTTCAACGATCCCAAATCTTTATAAACAATTCTAGTCCCTCAGCGTTAGACAATTTTACTGCTAAAGGAAAAACAGCTTCGACAATCTCCGTATCTCCACACGACTATTAAACGAAAACACACCCAGCATGCAGCCTATGAGCTGATGTCAATATCGCTTTCTATCTCTGGATCGAGTAGTCATAGCTAGGCTTCTTGCAATTGACGGCCCTGCACTCGTACCCTCTCCATGCCGATAGGATTCCTCTCCACGCCTATAGCATTCCTCCATGTAATGTCGAACGCTCTCTTGACGAGCAGCCGCAATGTCTTTCTCTATTTCCTCCTCGGCTTTGCTTTTCTCCATCTCATGAGTTAGAAGACTTTCTTCTAAAACTATTGCAGGATTAGTTTTCAATCAATAATAAAATTTTTATAACATAAACTTGCAAAAAATGCAAATAAATCATAACATGGGTTACATACCTGAATGCTATTGTAGCGGATTTAGAATTCTGATAAGTTACTGATCCAATATGGTACAAATTCGTATATTTTTTAGCTTCTCTCATTGAAATATTTTTTAGAATAATATGGTTTCTACTCTTAACAAGCCACCATTTTGTTTCATGAAAAGTATAAAACTTGGTGGAATTTGTTTTACACATGAATACAATGCCAAGTACTTTTGCAAAAGCAAAGGTTACAGAACCATAAAATACTTCAAAGGGAGAAGATGAAGAGAAAAATAAAAAGTGAGACTAATGGTTGATACCGAAGTTAATTATATAGAGCCACTAAAATTATTGTATTGTAAGCAAATCCTATCTTTTTAAATTTTACATTGTGAGTTGCTTGGAAACAATCCACCGGTGATGCTCGCCATAAGAAATAATAGAACATCGTAATAAAACTTTTGAAAAATCTGTAAATTGATCTAATTTGAATTTGAATTATTTTAATAAGGGATTTAAAGACCACAGTTAAAAAAATCGAGGTGAGTTTGAAAAGAAATTTAAAACAAGTTTATGGCGGGAAAACTTTTATGTTGATGTACATCAAATTATTTATTTGACATACTAATTCTCTTAGTAAAATATTAATTGTCAAAGCTACTCATCAATTGTGAAGTCAATTATAAATTACATAATTAGCTTATTTGAATTTGAGTTTAAATTTTCTGATTAGTTTTAAATATTTTAAACACTTTCTTTTAATGAGTAATTACAATTAATTCGAAATTGGAAGAGGGGAACATGACTTGAACTTATAACTTCTAGATGTAAGTGTGAAAGCATACCACTAGACTAACCTTATCTTGTCAAATATTTTAAGCACTTAATGAATGTAAAGACGTTTGTTAATTTAGCAAAAGTTTTATTTATTTTTTAATCCATGAAAAGCATAAATTACAAATCTATGTTGTGATAATTACAAATAATGAGTCTATAATTAATAGAAAATCATACCACCGTCCAATGTATCTCGGTGGTAAAGGCGCTCATTCAGCCTGTCAATATCCCAAGTTCGAGTCGCCACAACCGTAAGTGGTATATATAAAAAAAAATTAATAGAAAATCAAGAGGTATCATATTCCGATTTTTCATTAACAAATACCCATAAGTTTGTCACCCTAGTCCAGTAATACTTCAACATTAGAGAATTCCAACCTTATAATTAGTGACCTAAATGGAAATAAAAATCTCACCTAGATTTTTTTGTAAACTCACTAAAAACTTCATATTAATTGACATTCATATATAGTTAAATTTACTTTTCATCTCTGGATTTTTTGTAATCTAAATAATAAATGTATGTTAAATTGACTTCCATATTTAATTAAATTTACTCTAAACCTCCAGATTTTTTTGTTATCTATATAATAATGCAATTATATTAACTTCCATTTTTAATAAAATTTATTTTTAATCTCTAGATTTTTCGTTATCTAAATAATAAATCCAATTCAATATCCAGTTAAATATACTCTAAACCTTGAGATTTTTGATGATATAAATAATAAATGCAATTATATTTCATTTAGTATATTTAAATATGTTAAATTGATTTCCAGATCTAGTTAAATATACTCTAAACCTTGAGATTTTTTATTATCTAAATAATAAATGCAATTAATTATATTTACTTCCATATTTAAATAAAAAAAAATTTTACATACCACTTGCGGTACTGGCGACTCGAACTTGTGACATTGTCAAGTTCAGAGCGCCTTTGCCACCGAACCACATAGGGAGGTGGTAATAAAATTTATTTTTAACCTCTAAATTTTTGTTATCTAAATAATAAATGCAATTCAATTAACTTCCATATTTGGTTACATTCATTTTTAACCTCCGGATTTTTTGTTATCTAAATACTAAATGGAATTAAATTGATTTCTTTATTTAGTTTAATTTACTTTACATCTCTGAATTTTTATAATCTAAATAATAAATGCATGTTAAATTGATTTCCATATCTAATTAAATATACTCTAAACCTCGAGATTTTTTATTATCTAAATAATAAATGCAATTATATTTACTTCCATATCTAATAAAATTTATTTTTAACCTCTAGATTTTTGTTGTGAAATTAATAAATGCAATTCAATTAACTTCCATATTTAGTTAAATTTATTTTTAACCTCTAGATTTTTTGTTACCTAAATACTAAATTAAATTAAATTGATTTCCAATTTACTTTACATCTCTGGATTTTTTGTAATCTAAATAATAAATGCATGTTAAATTGATTTCCATCTCTAGTTAAATATACTTTAAACCTCCAGATTTTTTATTATCTAAATAATAAATACAATTATATTTACTTCCATATTTAATAAAATTTATTTTTAACCTCTAGATTTTTTATTATTAAAATAATAAATGCAATTCGATTAACTTCCATATTTAGTTAAATTATTTTTAACATCTTGATTATTTGTTATCTAAGCACTAAATGAAATTAAATTAACTTCCTTAAAATTACTTTTAACCTCTAGATATTTTTGTTTAAATAATAAATGCAATTAAATTTACTTTCGTATCTAATTAAATTTACTTTTAATATCTAGATTTTTTGTTATGTAAATAGTAAATGAAATTAAATTAACCTCCATATTTAGTGAAAATACTTTTATCCTCTAGAGTTTTTATTATATAAATAATAAATGCATATTAAATTGATTTTCATAAATAATTTTTTATATAAAAAAATCAATAATAAATGTTATAAAGTCTCTCCCACTATATGAAACATTGTCCCATATCATACGAGTGAGTAGGGGTGGACACGGTTTGATTTGGTTCACTTCATTTCGATTTTGGGCCTAACGAGTTATGTATATGTATTTGAAATTAATGGATTTTGAATCCTAATTTTGGGCCTATACTTGTTGGTTTTTCCCTTAGATCAACTAATTTTCATCCCAAGAGCCCTATATCAAACATAGTAAATAAAATAAATAATACATAATAAGTAATAATATTCCAATTTTTTTAAGGTTTTATATAAATGGTTTTAGCATGTCAAACTGATTTAGAAATTTGAAAACGGGTTTGAATCGCACTAAGTGGGTGAACCGAATAGAACTATACTTTTCGTTTCAATTCCGAGTTAGTTCGATTAGGTTCCAATTTTGGTGCCCACCCTCCAGTGAGCACTAAACACCTTCGGCCTTGATACTAGTCAACTACTTGAAACACTCTTTCATCCTATACTTTGAAAAAAGAAGTATGAATTTGATTTACATCCCAAATATATTATCTTAAAATTATACCCGAGAAAAAAAATAATAAAATTTGAAAACATGACCAAAAAATTACAAAATATATAACAATAAGAAAATAGACAAATAAAAATTGTATTTGTATAACGTAACCATGCATTAATCAAGATTAAACCTGACCAAATTAATTATCATTTTTTGAAGTTATACTATTGCCAATAACATAACAAGGACAAAGTGATCAGTGCTTGCTATTGGTCAGTCACTTGATGCAATCTCTACGGTAGACATGTTCGTATTGGTAAGTTTCAAAATTTTTTTTTTTTTGGTGGAGAGATTGAATCTCCACTTATTTTTCTTATTTTTTTTAAAAAAAATTTCTTTTTATTTTTTTTTCAATGTGATCTCCACCATCCATAAAAACGGTGGGTATTCATTTAAAAAAATTATAATATCGAAATGTTAGTTAGTGAAAAAAAAAAATTATTTCCACTGTCTATTTAAAAAAAAATTATTTTCTTTTTCTTTTTTTTAAATTATTTTTTATTAATATGATCTCCACTGTCTATCAATTTTGATGGACGATTGATATCATTTAAGTTTTATAAAATTTTATTAATATTTTTTAAAAAAGGGATAATTTTAATTTAGTCCCTACTTTTTGAAGAAACATCACTTTTTTACTTACATTTTCTTTTTTAGTTCGCATGTTCCCTAACGTTTCCTAAATAGATCAAATTGACCCTTCTGACCAACTTTTTGATGGTCAACTATCACAAAATTATTTAAAAAAATATTTTTACCCTTAAAGAATTCAATTAATAGAATTATAATTTTACCTTCTAATTAAATATAATAAAAATAATTAAATAGAAAAAATTAATAAAATAATATTAAACTTAGAAAAACTTAAAAAAAATTATTAAAAAATATTCAAATTATGTTATTTTATTAGAAAAAATAAACATTTACAAAATTAACGAATTAAATTAAAAAAATTAAAAAAAATTCAAATTAAGTTATTTTATTAGAAAATTTAACATTTTAAAAATTAAAGAATAAAAATTAATTCTCAATTTTTTTTATTTATTTTATCTTTTAGCAATTTTTAACCTTTTTTATTCTTTATTTTTTAAAATATTAATTTTTTCTAATAACATAATTTAATTTAATTATTTTTTAATAGGTTTTATATTTTTTAAGTTTTTATAATTTAATTTAATATATTTTCCTCATTTTTCTATTTATTTATTTTTATTATATTTTAATTGGAATGTCAAATAGTAATGGTTGATCGTCAAATAGTTGGTCAAAGGATCAATTTGATCTATTTTTATCAGTGACCATGCAAACCAAAAAAGGAAACATAAGTAAAAAAGTTATATTTCATTAAAAAGTAGAGACTAAATTGAAGCTCCCCCTAAAAAAAATTAAAGCAAAAATGACCATATTACCCTTTAATTATTGGTTGATCATCAACTTTAACAATCAACCAATTACGCAAAGGTACTAATGTGTAATTAAGACTAAACTTGTGATTTGGTTGCAATATGACTATTTTTCGCTTAACTTTAATTGATAGGATTAAAAATATGATTTTTCTCTGTAATTTTTTAAAATTTACCAAAATAACATTAACTTGTAAATCTAATAAAAATCTAACGTATGTCACCAATATTTTTTTAAAAAAAAATTAAAAAATTGATTAAAAATGCCTTTAAAATAGCAAAAAGATTAAAAAAAGAATAATTTGTGAATAACAATAAAAAAATAACACCAAAATTAAAAACCTTTGAAAAATAAAAAAAATAGTTACAAATAAATAACAAATTTATAAAAATTCAAAATTAATATCAAAATTTAAAATTACACTTAAAAATTAATATCAAAATATAAAAAATATATTATATAAAAATAAATTACAATAAATTGAAAATTAAAATAAATTTAAAAAAATTAGAAGGAAAATAAATCAAAAATTCCTCCATCAAATTTGTCAATGAGAACCCAGAATGATGGGGAGGAGGCAATTAAAATTTGATGGAGGAGGCCCCAAATCTATTGGGCCTTCACACACCTACTCTCGAAAAATTTCAGGGAGGAGGCTGTCCCTATTCCTTGATAGGCAAGGAGGAGGCCACTATTCCGATGGAGGTAGAGGTAGCAACCTCTATATTTATTTTCAAATTTCAATTAATTATTTTCTAATTTCTATTTTTTGACTTATGATTTATTAATTTACATAAATAGTGACATTTTGTATATAAAGGTTGAACTATTCATAAAACTGTTAATGCATTTCAAAATATTTAGGAACCACTTGAAGCAAAAACTAAAAAGTAGATTAAAAAATGATAATTTCAAATTTCTCAGGAACCAAAATGATTATCACCCTTTGATAAAGGGCAACACCGAAAGAGTTTATATATTTTGTCATAATCAATAATAATTACTAAAACCTAGTTATATTCAAGTCTAAACTTAAGACATCTTAAAACAAATTATTTAAAATTTTCTAAGCATTCATATGAACGTGAACATTATAGAAACTCTAAAAATCTTTTGATTTAAGGAGTAGATTATAGATTACAGATTATATATGTAACATTTTATAAAGGATGATTCCATAACTTTCTTTCATAAATACTATACAAAATCTTGCCTCAAATATTTACTTTTTTGTCAAGATGTTCATATTATATAGCGGATTTTTCGGGATATGGTGAATTTATTTTCTTCAAATAAAATTACTAAATTTCCTTGAAGTCTTCATGAATTATTCTTATAAATACAGGTAAATTCAACCATCATGCATATCCAAGGAAAAAACTTTTGTTCCAAGTTGTAATATGATATTTTTCTTATTTATAAATATTATGCTTATGGTTGTTGAAAAAGATCAAATCAAAAGAACGTTTAAAGTGGGATTTGAAAGAGGAAGAAGGCGACCATGGAGAAAATCTGATGTTATCGAATCAACAACTTACCAGAAATTGTTAGAGTCGATGCAAGGAAGACATCTTCTCATCAATTATTAGTGTTCTCCCACTGCCCATGAATTTCTTTATCCACGCACAATGGTCTGGTTTCTTTGATGCACCTCTTTTCAGTTCTCTCCTTGCTTGTTTCAATTTCTCTTCTATTCCTCCAATTTTTTTGTTTCGAGATCGTGAAAAAGTGGAGGCCCCTGAAACCAACAAATCTTCAAGTGTAATGGTAGCTTCACCCCAGGAAAAGATGAAACTTTAATTCTCTGCCACCGAGAACTGAACCATTGTTTCTTTGGATTTTGTATATGGAACTTCAAACAGCTTCTGGTATACCGGCTTTGTTCCAGGTTGATTCATGCAAGGAAGACATCTTCTCATCAATTTTGTAATAAATTTTAAAACCATGTACATTTTAAATTCCATACATTTAAATATCTATCCTTTTACATTTATTGTACGTTGAGTTGTTTAACAGACTTTTATATCATTTTTTTCTTCTTTTCTCAAATATAATTGTTACGTAATGTCTTTCTCAATTTCCTCCTCGGCTTTGCTCTTCTCCATCTGCTAAATAAAGGTCTTAAATCGCTTGTCTCTTCTGCTACTGGAACTAGTATGGAGTTTTCAAGACGTAATGTATTGTAAAATATTGGGACTGGAATTCTGATGATTCTGATTCATATTTAAATAACAAATATATATTGAATTGACTTTTATATTTAGTTAAATTTATTTTTAACTTCTAGATATTTTGTGGTTACTGGTGGCTAAGGAGTTAAGCCTGTCTATTGAGTGGGTTGAGTTAGATGCTGCTAATGCTGTGGCTAAGGTTCTTAACTCTTGTCCTTTTTCTTTTATGGACCCTATTGTTTCTGATATTAAGGCTCTTTTTAGGGCTGTGGGAGTTTCCAACTGTCATGCCATTCCTCGTTCAAGGAATGGAATGGCACATTCTCTTGCCTCCCTCGCCTTTTCCTCTAAGAAGGAATTTTTCTGGTTCAATCCTGAACCTAATTTTCTTGTTGGTCTTCTGTAATAGAAGTTTTGTTGAAATCAAAAAAAAAAAAAAAAAACTTCTAGATATTTTGTTATCTAAATAATAAATGCACTAAAACTGACTTCTATACCTAGTTAATTTTACTTTAATATCTAGATCTTTTGCTATCTAAATAATAAATGCAATGAAATTGACTTCTATATTTAGTTAAATTTAATTTGAACATCTGAATTTTTTTAATCTAAATTAAAATGCAATTAAATTGACTTTCATAACTAATTAAATTTACTTTTAATCTTTCAAATTTATGTTATTTAAATAAGAGATATTATTATTTTCTCCCGTACTTTTGACAGTAACATCACTTTACCCCTTATTTTCAAAATATTAGTCAAAACACCCCCTACCTTTACAATTTTGTTAAAAAAATGAGGTGACTATTTGCCTATAAAGGATATTTTGACTAGAATTTTAAAAGTTGAAGGGTAAAAGGACATTATTTTTTAAAAGCAGGGGAAAATGATAATATCCCTTTAATAACAACTGCAATTAAATTAAATTATATATTTTGTTAAAATTACTTTTAACTCTCTAGATATGTTGTTATCTAAATAATAAATGCATATTAATTTGATTTCCATACATAGTCAAAATTACTTTTAACCTCTAGATATTTTGTTATGTAAATAATAAATGCGTATTTAATTGATTTCCATATTTAATTTTATTTTTTAAATCAATAATAAATGTTACAAAGTTTCTCCATAATATTACATTGCCTCATGTCATACGAGTGATGCAGTCAACACCTTTGGCCTTGATACTAATCAATTACATGAAATACTCTTTCTATGAAAAATTTTACTCCAAATATTATTTTTAATTTAATAAAGATTTTGACATTAAATGATTAAATTTCTTGAGAAATTCAACCGTACATTCAATCTTTACAAATATGAAAATACACTAAATATATATCTATACACTCACACACATATGTCTATACGCGTATGCTTTCAAAAGCAATTGATTATAATGATAGTTTAGATGATTAAAAGATAATCAATTTAAAAATAAAAATATATAAGGATAATGCTGAAAGAGCTATGTGTTTGATGAAAAGAAAACTATTTGCAAGAACAGAGGAAGCTGAGAAAACTCCATTACAAAAGCTTGAGAGAAAAATGCTTTTTCTATTTCACTGACTGATTTCTGATACATATCACAATGCTATATACACACTCTTCAATAACATGCTGATCTATCCATTCTCATACACTCTTCAATATCGAGCTTGCTTGATAAAATTGCCCAAGTATAAAAAACATGGAAATCGTGCACGAATGGTGGAATGTCAGCATGTGAAAATTTTTCCTCTTTTTTCTAACTTAGCTAAAGAAACAATTCTTTGTTTCAACAATCCCAAATCTTTATAAACAATTGCTGGAGCAATTCTAGTCCCTCAGCATTAGACAATTGTACTGCTAAAGGAAAAACAGCTTCGACAATCTCCGTATCTCCGCACGACTATTAAACGAAAACACACCCAGCATGCAGCCTATGAGCTGATGTCAATATCGCAGTCTATCTCCGGATCGAGTAGTCATAGCTAGGCTTCTTGCAATTGACGGCCCTGCACTCGTACCCTCTCCATGCCGATAGGATTCCTCTCCACGCCTATAGCATTCCTCCATGTAATGTCGAACGCTCTCTTGACGAGCAGCCGCAATGTCTTTCTCTATTTCCTCCTCGGCTTTGCTTTTCTCCATCTCATGAGTTAGAAGACTTTCTTCTAAAACTATTGCAGGATTAGTTTTCAATCAATAATAAAATTTTTATAACATAAACTTGCAAAAAATGCAAATAAATCATAACATGGGTTACATACCTGAATGCTATTGTAGCGGATTTAGAATTCTGGTAAGTTACTGATCCAATATGGTACAAATTCGTATATTTTTTAGCTTCTCTCATTGAAATATTTTTTAGAATAATATGGTTTCTACTCTTAACAAGCCACCATTTTGTTTCATGAAAAGTATAAAACTTGGTGGAATTTGTTTTACACATGAATACAATGCCAAGTACTTTTGCAAAAGCAAAGGTTACAAAACCATAAAATACTTCAAAGGAGAAGATGGAGAGAAAAATAAAAAGTGAGACTAATGGTTGATACTGAAGTTAATTATATAGAGCCACTAAAATTATTGTATTGTAAGCAAATCCTATCTTTTTAAATTTTACATTGTGAGTTGCTTGGAAACAATCCACCGGTGATGCTTGCCGTAAGAAATAATAGAACATCGTAATAAAACTTTTGAAAAACCTATAAATTGATCTAATTTGAATTTGAAATATTTTAATAAGGGATTTAAAGACCACAGTTAAAAAAATCGAGTTGAGTTTGAAAAGAAATTTAAAACAAGTTTATGGCGGGAAAACTTTTATGTTGATGTACATCAAATTATTTATTAATTGTCAAAGCTACTCGTAAAATGTGAAGTCAATTATAAATTACATACTTAGCTTATTTGAATTTGAGTTTAAGTTTTCTGATTAGTTTTAAATATTTTAAACACTTTTTTTTAATGAGTAATTACAATTAATTCGGATTTGGAAAAAGAGAATATGACTTGAACTTATAACTTCTAGATGCAAGTGTGAAGGCATACCACTAGGCTAACCTTATCTTATCAAATATTTTAAGCACTTAATAAATGTAAAGACGTTTGTTAATTTAGCAAAAGTTTTATTTATTTTTTAATCCATGAAAAGCATAAATTACAAATCTATGTTGTGATAATTACAAATAATGAGTCTATAATTAATAGAAAATCATACCACCGTCCAATGTGTCTCGGTGATAAAGGCGCTTATTCAGCCTGTCAATGTCTCAAGTTCAAGTCGCCACAACCGTAAGTGGTATATAAAAAAAAAATTAATTGAAAATCATGAGGTATCATATTCCGATTTTTCATTAACAAATATCCATAAGTTTGTCACCCTAATCCACCATAGTCCGGTAATACTTCAACATTAGAGAATTCCAACCTTATAATTAGTGACCTAAATGGAAATAAAAATCTCACCTAGATTTTTTTGTAAACTCAATAAAAACTTCATATTAATTTACATTCATATATAGTTAAATTTATTTTTCATCTCTGGATTTTTTGTAATCTAAATAATAAATGTATGTTAAATTGACTTCCATATTTAATTAAATTTACTCTAAACCTCCAGATTTTTGTTATCTATATAATAATGCAATTTTATTTACTTCCATTTTTAATAACATTTATTTTTAATCTCTAGATTTTTCGTTATCTAACTAATAAATCCAATTCAATATCTAGTTAAATATACTCTAAACCTCAAGATTTTTTATGATCTAAATAATAAATGCAATTATATTTCATTTAGTATATTTAAATATGTTAAATTGATTTCTAGATCTAGTTAAATATACTCTAAACCTTGAGATTTTTTATTATCTAAATAATAAATGCAATTAATTATATTTACTTCCATATTTAATAAAAAAAAAATTTTTACATACCACTTGGGGTACTGGCGACTCGAACTTGGGACATTGTCAAGTTCAGAGCGCCTTTGCCACCAATCCACATAGGGCGGTGGTAATAAAATTTATTTTTAAACTCTAGATTTTTGTTATCTAAATAATAAATGCAATTCAATTAACTTCCATATTTGTTTACATTCATTTTTAACCTCCGGATTTTTTGTTATCTAAATACTAAATGGAATTAAATTGATTTCTTTATTTAGTTTAATTTACTTTACATCTCTGAATTTTTATAATCTAAATAATAAATGCATGTTAAATTGATTTCCATATCTAATTAAATATACTCTAAACCTCGAGATTTTTTTTTATCTAAATAATAAATGCAATTATATTTACTTCCATATTTAATAAAATTTATTTTTAACCTCTAGATTTTTGTTGTGAAATTAATAAATGCAATTCAGTTAACTTCCATATTTAGTTAAATTTATTTTTAACCTCTAGATTTTTTGTTACCTAAATACTAAATGAAATTAAATTGATTTCCAATTTACTTTACATCTCTGGATTTTTTGTAATCTAAATAATAAATGCATGTTAAATTGATTTCCATCTCTAGTTAAATATACTTTAAACCTCCAGATTTTTTATTATCTAAATAATAAATACAATAATATTTACTTCCATATTTAATAAAATTTATTTTTAACCTCTAGATTTTTTGTTATTAAAATAATAAATGCAATTCAATTAACTTCCATATTTAGTTAAATTATTTTTAACATCTTGATTATTTGTTATCTAAGCACTAAATGAAATCAAATTAACTTCCATACTTAGTTAAAATTACTTTTAACCTCTAGATATTTTTATTTAAATAATAAATGCAATTAAATTTACTTTAGTATCTAATTAAATTATTTAATATCTGGATTTTTTGTTATGTAAATAGTAAATGAAATTAAATTAACCTCCATATTTAGTGAAAATACTTTTATCCTCTAGAGTTTTTATTATATAAATAATAAATGCATATTAAATTGATTTCCATAAATAATTTTTTATTAAAAAAATCAATAATAAATGTATTTGTATAACGTAACCATGCATTAATCAAGATTAAACCTGACCAAATTAATTCTCAAATTAATTATCATTTTTTGAAGGTATACTATTGCCAATAACATAACAACGACAAAGTGATCAGTGCTTGCTCTTGGTCAGTCACTTGATGCAATCTCTACGGTAGACATGTTCGTATTGGTAAGTTTCAATTTTTTTTTTTAGGTGGAGAGATTGAATCTCCACTTATTTTTCTTATTTCTTTTCAAAAAAATTTCTTTTTATTTTTTTTTTCAATGTGATCTCCACCATCCATAAAGATGGTGGATGGTGGGGATCCATTTAAAAAAAAATTATTTTTTTTTTAAATTATTTTTTATTAATATAATCTCCATCGTCTATCAATTTTGATGGACGATGGATATCATTTAAGTTTTATAAAATTTTATTAATATTTTTCAAAAAAGGGATAATTTTAATTTAGTCCCTACTTTTTGATGAAACATCACTTTTTACTTACATTTCCTTTTTTAGTTCGCATGGTCCCTAACGTTTCCTAAATAGATCAAATTGGCCCTTCTGACCAACTTTTTGATGGTCAACTATCACAAAATTATTTAAAAGACAGTTTTACCCTTAAAGAATTCAATTAATATAATTATAATTTTACCTTCCAATTAAATATAATAAAAATAATTAAATAGAAAAAATTAATAAAATAATATTAAAATTATAAAAACTTAAAAAAATAAAAATTATTAAAAAATATTCAAATTATGTTATTTTATTAGAAAAAATTAACATTTACAAAATTAACGAATAAAATTAAAAAAATTAAAAAAAATTCAAATTAAGTTATTTTATTAGAAAAATTAACATTTTAAAAATTAAAGAATAAAAATTAATTCTCAATTTTATTTATTTTATTTTATCTTTTAGCAATTTTTAACCTTTTTTATTCTTTTTTTTAAATATTAATTTTTTCTAATAACATAATTTAATTTAATTAATTTTTAATAGGTTTTATATTCTTTAAGTTTTTATAATTTAATATATTTTACTCATTTTTCTGTTTATTTATTTTTACTATATTTTAATTGGAATGTCAAATTATAATTATATTAATTATTCAAGAGCAAAACTGTCAAATAGTGATGGTTGACCGTCAAATAGTTGGTCAAATGACTAATTTGATCTATTTTTGTCAGTAACCACGCGAACCAAAAAAGGAAACGTAAGTAAAACAATTATGTTTCATTAAAAAGTATAGACTAAATTGAAGTTCCCCCTAAAAAAAAATTAAAGCGAAAATGATCATATTACCCTTTAATTATTGGTTGACCATCAACTTTAACAACCAACCAATTACCCAAGGGTACTAATGTGTAATTAAGATTAAACTTGCGATTTGGTTGCAATATGACTATTTTTCGCTTAACTTTAATTGATGGGATTAAAAATATAATTTTTCTCTGTAATTTTTTTAAAATTTAACAAAATAACATTAACTTGATAATCTAATAAAAATCTAATGTATGTCACCAATATTTTTTTAAAAAAAAAATTAAAAAATTGATTCGAAAATGCCTTTAAAATAGCAAAAAGATTAAAAAAAAAAGAATAAAAACATTCCTATGAATAAAAACATTACAGCAAATCTGAAAATCTTTTGATTTTATGAGTAGATAATAGAAAACATGTTTACTCATGTAACCTTTTATAAAGGTGATTTTCTAACCAACAGACCTAAAAGGTTAAGATGTCAGGAAATGACCCAACTAATGATATAAGACTTGCTAATACATCCCCTCACGTGCAAGACGGATGAGCTTGCCATATGGCTTGAGCACAAACTGTTGGAAATAAAATACTCAAAAACAACTTTTATTTGTACTCAAAACAAATATTACAAGAAAAACTCTCACTCAAGAACTCACTCACTCTTTACTTCTTCTTCACTCACTTAGAAGCTTTGCTTCTTCTTGATGTCTAAACCAAAATGGGGAGGGGGTATTTATACTACTTACAAATCATTTTAGACCACACAAATAAACTAATCCAAAATTATAATAACCATACACCTCATCCTTCTACATCCTTCCACACCCTTCCAATTGACCACATGATTTTTATGTCTAATTACCAAACCCTAGAGAATTCTAGATAAAGGGCTTGGACCTTATTTATGGACTTGGACTCTAATTTATTTGGGCTTGGGTTTGGGCTCCCATAATAGTTCGGGCCTTCAAATAGTTTGGGCCTAAAACAAGTTTACACTTCAACACCCCCCTTTAAACTTGTTTTACCATGCCAAGCAAACTTCTTAATCTCGAAAAATCTTCAAACATGAGTGGCTTGGTGAAAATATCTGCAATTTGATCTTTGGACTTCACGTACTCCATTTGCACATCCCTTTTTGCTATGCACTCCCTTATGTAGTGGTAACGAGTATCAATATGCTTGCTTCGATCATGGAACACTGGATTCTTTGCTAAGGCAATGGCTGACTTGTTGTCGACACAAATCTTAGTTGGTTCTTCTTGTGGCAAACCCAATTCTTTCAGCAAATTTCTGAGCCATATCACATGACAAACGCACGAAGTAGCAGCTACATATTCAGCTTCACAAGTAGATAAGGTGATAATCAGTTGCTTCTTTGACATCCATGTGAAAGCTGTGTTTCCCATGAAGAACACGAACCCACTGGTGCTCTTCCTGTCATCTATATCTCCACCCCAATCGCTATCGCTATATCCCACAAGCTTGTAATCATTAGAAATTGAATAAAACAAGCCAAAATCAATTGTACCTTTAATGTAACGGAGAATTCTCTTAGCGGCTTTAAAATGGGTGGTTGTTGGATTCTCCATGTATCGACTCACAAGTCCAACAGCATAAAGAATATCTGGCCTTGTGCACGTCAAATAGCGTAAGCTTCCAACTAAACTCTTGAAGAATGTTGGATCTATGCTTTCACCTTCACCATGCTTCGATAGTTTGATTCCGCATTCTGCTGGTGTGTTTATCGGCTTACAATCATTCATCTTGAACTTCTTGAGTATCTCCTTTGCATAATTTTCTTGGGAGATAAAGATGCCTTCTTCCTTTTGCTTGACTTCAATACCAAGATAGTACGCCATTAATCCGATGTCAGTCATCTCAAATTCCTTGGCCATTGCTTTCTTGAACTCTTCAATCAGGCTTAGGTTATTGCCGGTGAAAATCAAATCATCCACACACAAGCATACTACCAGAATAGCTCCATTCATGATCTTGATATATAGGGCGTGCTCTTAAGGACATTTGGTGAAGCCATTCTGTTTGAAGTACTTGTCAATTCTGCTATTCCATGCCCTTGGTGCTTGCTTTAACCCATAGAGAGCTCTTCTCAGCTTCAGAACTTTGTTTTCTTGGCCTTTGACTTCGTAACCCAGTGGTTGCTGAATGTAGACTTCTTCTTCAAGAACTCCATTTAGGAAGGCATACTTTACATCCATCTGATGTATCTTCCACTTGTTTTGCGCTGCCATAGAAATGATTAGTCTTATAGTTTCTAATCTAACAACTGGAGCAAATACCTCATCATAGTCTATTCCAACTCTTTGACTGTAGCCTTTCGCAACTAGCCTTACCTTGTGCCTTTCAATCTCTCCTTTAGAATTTCGCTTTGTTTTGTACACCCATTTAACACCAATTGCCTTGTGTCCTTTTGGAAGTGGAACAAGGTCCCAAGTGTTGTTCTTTTCAATGGCCTTGATTTCCTCATCCATCGCATCTCTCCACTTCTTTTCTTTAGCAGCTTCTTTAAAACTCACTGGTTCACAATCAGCAAAGAGGCAAAAAAGAGTAAGATTATCAGATCTCTCAGTTACCTCGTATAAATTTTGAAGACCTCTTGTTCGCTCCATTGCTCTTTCTTGTAAAAATGATGGTGGTGAATTTCCATTATTTGTTGAAGCTGGTGATGCTGGTGGTGTAGTGGGTTCTTGTTGAGGTTCTTCTAGTTGCTCCACCGGCGTCCGCTCTGTTTCTTCAAATTGTGGAGTGAAGTTGAAGTTGTCTACATGCGATCCAAAATTCCATTCTCCTTCTTCATCAAATATCACATCTCGGCTTATCACAAACTTTTTATTGTTCGGGTTGTATAGCTTGTAACCTTTTGAATAAGCGGGATAGCCGATGAAGATGAAACTCTCACTTTTATCGTCAAGCTTGGTTCTTCTCTCATCTGGTACATGAACATGTGCTATGCTTCCAAAAACTCTTAGGTGGGAGATGCCGAGCTTTCTACCACTCCATGCTTCTTGAGGTGTCTTTCCCCACACACTTCTTGTTGGAGAGCGATTGGACAAATAGACTGCACATGCCACTGCTTCTGCCCAAAACTCCTTGGGCAATCTCTTGCTTTTGAGCATACTTCGCGTCAAATCCAGGATTGTTCTATTCTTCCTTTCTGCAACTCCGTTTTGTTGAGGGGATCTGGGAACAGTTAGAGGACGTCTAATTCCATTCGCTTCACAAAACTCCAGGAATTCCTTGGATGTGAATTCTCCTCCTCTATCGGATCTCAGTGCCTTGATCTTATGGCCACTCGCTTTTTCCACAGCTGCTTTGAACTTTTTGAATACTCCAAAGACTTCTAATTTCTGCTTCAAGAAATAAACCCATGTTTTTCTTGAAAAATCATCAATGAAGAGAAGGAAATAATTACTGTTACCGAGAGAGCTTGGCTTGATCGGACCGCACACATCGGTATGGACTAGCTCGAGTAGCTTCTTGGCTCTTGAGTCTGACTCTTTTGGAAAGCTATTTCTAAATTGCTTCCCGAGTAAACATCCTTCACAAAGTTGGTCAGGATGATTGATGCATGGTAGTCCTCTCACCATTTCCTTCTCCAAATGAGACATTGCCAGCCACTGATTCATCTAGCTCTACGAACATACTTCTTCTTCCACACATGTGGTTGCTTGCACCAGTGTCGAGGTACCAAGCATTTTCTTGGTCTCCATCATTGTCTCTACAAGCTAGTAGCACTGTCTCCTTCTCTTCGGTTTTGACTTCCACATAATTGGACCTTTCGTCAACCTTACTGCTGGGAGCTCTACATTCCGAAGCATAATGCCCAAATTTCTGACAATTATAACATTGAACTTGAGATTTATCGTACCTCGAGTTTGAATTGCCTCTCCCACGGCCTCTTGTTGAGCTTTCTCCTTTCTCGTAGTTGTTGAGGTTACTGCTGTTAGAATTCCAACCTCGTCCATGACCACGACCTCTACCTCGTCCTCGGCCTCGGCCTCTACCTCGACCACGCTGGCTTCTCTCGTGGCCTTGACTTTCTTCCTTCTCCTTCAGTTGCATCTTGAGGAGTTGCTCGTTGATCCCTTGCTTCCTCTTATATTTTTCTTCATATGCTTGCAATGATCCTTGGAGTTGCTCGATCGTCATTTCTTCCAGGTCTTTAGTTTCTTCTATCGTCACGACAATGTGCTCAAATTTGGGATCCAATGATCGAAGTATCTTCTCTATTATTCTTACATCTTCTAACTTTTCACCATTTCTTTTCAATTGGTTAGAAACGGCTGCTACTCTTGAGAAATAATCTGAAATAGATTCAGATGCTTTCATGTCTAAAGATTCGAATTCACCTCTTAATGTTTGGAGACGGACCTTCTTTACCTTTTCGACTCCTTTGTAAGAGATTTGCAACTTCTCCCATGCTTGCTTAGCGGAGCTTGCACTCGAAATCTTCTCAAAACCATCATCATCTAAGGCTTGATAGATGAGATAGAGAGCCTTCTTGTCTCTCTTCCTTGAGTCTTTTAAGCTATCCTTTTGAGTTTGGGATAGAGTAGACTCATCTTCTGGTTCGGAGTAACCTTTCTCTACGACCTCCCAGACATCGTGTGCTCCAAGGAGAGCCTTCATCTTGATACTCTAATTATCATAGTTTTCGTTCTTGAGTATTGGAACTTGAAACGACGCCATACCATTAGCCATAACTCTCAATATAGTGAGAATTTCGAAATTCTGACTACACGGATGAACTCAGAACGTCGAAAAACCTTAAGATGAACTCAGACAAAAAAATTGATTTTTATGGTCAAAGTCAAAGTCAACGGTCAACCTAACCTGGTCAACAGTCAACGGCTTGGCGGCTCGGTCAGCGGCTCGGTCAACAAGCTTAGTGGCTCGGTCAACTCGGCTCCAACTTGGCTGGACTCACTTCCAACTCGGCTGACTCGGCTTGAACTCGGCTTGGACTCGGTGAGCTAACTCACTCTCTGGCAGCAAACTTCCGGCGGCTCGTTTGAACTCCGATCGGGGCGATTTTTGTGGCGTCGGCTTCGTCTCGTCGAGAACTTCAATTTGGATATGCTATAGTGCACACCTTCCAACCAGGCTCTGATACCACTTTGTTGGAAATAAAATACTCAAAAACAACTTTTATTTGTACTCAAAGCAAATATTACAAGAAAAACTCTCACTCAAGAACTCACTCACTCTTTACTTCTTCTTCACTCACTTAGAAGCTTTGCTTCTTCTTGATGTCTAAACCAAAATGGGGAGGGGGTATTTATACTACTTACAAATCATTTTAGACCACACAAATAAACTAATCCAAAATTATAATAACCATACACCTCATCCTTCTACATCCTTCCACACCCTTCCAATTGACCACATGATTTTTATGCCTAATTACCAAACCCTAGAGAATTCTAGATAAAGGGCTTGGACCTTATTTATGGACTTGGACTCTAATTTATTTGGGCTTGGGTTTGGGCTCCCATAATAGTTCGGGCCTTCAAATAGTTTGGGCCTAAAACAAGTTTACACTTCAACACAAACACGTATTCAAACTTAAAACAAATGCAAATGCAATCACGTAGGAGGATTCGAACCAGGTTCTGAAATCTTATCAGTAACCAACAGACCTAAAAGCTTAAACTGTCAAGAAAGGGCCCAACTAATGATATAAGACTTGCTAACAATTCCATCACTTTCTTTCATAATTATTATATTGCCTCCAATAGTTATTTTTATGGTCAGATGTTCAGATTTTATAACGGATTTTTCGGGATATGATGCATTTATTTTCTTCTAATATAATTTATTAAATTTTCTTGAAGCCTCTACATTTCATCATATAAATACAGATAAAAGCTTCATCCATCATGCATAATTGACAAACGTTAGTTCTGAATATTAATATGATATTTCATAAAAAAAAATATTATGTTTATAGCTGTTGAAAAAGAAGGATGAGGCGCAAGAACATGCGAAGTGGGACTAGAAGAAAGAGAATTGAAAGATGAAGAAGAAAACTATCATGGAGAAATTTGATCTCATCGAATCAGCAACTTACCAGAAATTATACGAGGGTGAGATATATATAAATATTTTCACTGAAATTTTCTATTACATTGACTGTATATTTGAATGCGTGACAGAATCAATACATATAAACTCTTAAATTTTCTCTTTTTTAGGAGTTACGAAATGTGTTACCTTAATGATATTATCTGTAACAGGAAAGCCAATGGGTACACCGTCAACATTCCTCGAGTATCTGAGGACAATAACTGATTACTCGAGGAAGATGGTGGTACTGGTCTTCACTTTCTGCTGCAGCCAACCTTGCAACGGTTTCCTCTCTCGCACTGCGAATGTACACCTTGGATGCTGCCACTGTTTATGAGAGGCCTTATGCCGTTTCAGCTTCTACAGAAATTCAAAGCATGTGAAGATCCTTCCTCAAATGGTACAAAACCCAGCAAGCCAGTTCCCTGAAATCGAGGGAGGAGGCAGCCTCCTCTTCAACCAATCTCCATCGCGCAATGGTTGGTTAAGATGAAAGAGCTTGTTACTAGAATTCCAGATTCTTTACACCTATAAATTGGAATCTTATTATTGTTATTGTATTCTGAAATCATCAATAAAAATCAGTTCTTGTAATTGAGAGAATTATCTCTAAAATTAGAAGCATTTCTTTTCATAAATTGGAATCTTATTATTGTTATTGTATTCTGAGATGATATACAATGTAAATTATGTTACGTGTAGGTCGTTGATTGGTATTTGTACAACGTGGAACAATTCTTGTTGTGGGAGAAATTAGAGGCCCTGTGATTCTACAAATATAAATGAAAAAGAATCAGTGTCACTATTCTTTTGTATAAATTAATTGTATGTCAATTTGAATAATGCTAAAATAGATTTGAAATCATAGAACAAAATTGTAAAAAAAGTACTGAGGAAAAATAATTAAGCATGCAATATAAAAAAAAAAAAACGTATTATATGTATGTGATCGAACAAAATTGTTATAACATTAAAGTTGTATGCCAACACATAATCATTTGATTGAAAGAGAACCAATACCAAGATGTTGTTGTCATGTATGAAGAAATCTAGTAAATTGATGATCCTATAATGGTAAAACTCAAACACTTTGTTACCTCTCTGATTGAAATATTTAGTGTGAATTATGGATGTTCTCCTCTTAACACGACAAACTTTTGTTTTTCTTGAAGTTGATTATAAGTAAAATTAATGCATTGTAAGTAAAATCTATCTTTCCAAATTTTACTGTTTGAGCTGCTTGGAAATGATTCGCCAATGAAATTTAGAGATATAATAAAACACCATAAATGAGCTTTTGAAAAACCGATTTGAATATAAATTATTTTAATGAGGCATTTAAAGACCTCAATTAAACAATCAAGTTGAGTTTAAAAAGAAATTTAGTACAAATTTGTGACGGAAAAACTTTTATTTTGATGTACGTCAAATTATTTAATTGACAACATTAATTATGAAATTACGCAATTAGCCTATTTAAATTTGAGTTTAATTTTTTTTATTAGTTTTAAATATTTTAACCGCTTAAAAATGTAAAGATAATTGTTAATTAAGCATAATTTTTATTTCTTTTTTTTTTTTACCAACCTATGTTGTGAAGAAAGTTACAATTATTATAATAATGAGTGCATAATTAATAAATAATAAAAATGTATTATTACTAATGACTTGAATGGAAGTAAACTCACTAATAATTTCATATTAAATTGACTTCCATATTTAGTTAGATTTACTTTTCATCTCTGAATTTTTTGTAATCTAAATAATGAAGGCATGTTGAATTGACTTCTATATTTACTTAAATTTACTTTAAACTCTAGATTTTTTGTTATCTAAAAAATAATTGACTTCCATGACTAGATTTTTTATTATCCAATAATAAAATTAATTACATTGACTTCCATATTTAGTTACTTTTATTTTATCCTCTAGATTTTTTGTAATCTAAATAATAAATGTAATTAAATTTACTTCCATATCTACTTAAATTTACTTTTAACCTCTAGATTTTTTGTTATCTAAATAATGAATGCAATGAAATTGACTTCCATATTTAGTTAAAATGTATTTTTGAACCTCTAGATTTTTTGTAATCTAAATAAGAAATGCAATTAAATTGACTTCCATATCTAATTAGATTCAGTTTTAAACTCTAAATTTTTTGTTATCTAAATAATAATGCAATTAAATTAACTTCCATATTTAGTTAAAATTACTTTTAACCTCTAAATTAAATTGACTTCCATGTCTAATTAGATTTAGTTTTAAACTCTAAATTTTTTGTTATCTAAATAATAATACAATTAAATTTTTTGTAATCTAAATAATAAATATAGGGTAAAAATTATTTTGGTTCTCAACGTTTTTCGAATCAGACTCTTTAACTGATGTTTTGGCTCCCATGGTGCCCAACTTTTCTGAAATCAATCAAATTAATCTTTCTGTCAAGATTTTAACGGTCAAATTTAACAGAGTTTGCATAATGATCATTGTGCTCTTAAAAATTTTAAAAATTTATAAATTAAAATAAAAAAATTTCTGATTTTGTTTTTTAATCTCTACATGTTTGTTATCTAATAATAAATGCAATGAAATTGACTTCCATATCTAGTTAAATTTACTTTTAACCTCTAGATTTTTTTTATATCTAAATAATAAATGCAATGAAATTGACTTCCATATTTACTTAAAATTATTTTTGAACCTCAAGAATTTTTATAATCTAAATAAGAAATGGAATTAAATTGATTTCCATATCTAATTAAATTTAGTTTTAATCTCTAAAAAATTATTATCTAAATAATAACTGTAATTAAATTAACTTTCATATTTAGCTAAAATTACTTTTAACAGCTAGATATATTGTTATCTAAATAATAAATGCATATTAAATTAATTTCCATATGTAGTTAAAATTACTTTTTAGGTGTAGATATTGCCATCCATAAATATGATTTATACAGCCATTTTTTATTTAAAATTTGAAGATTGAATCATTACTATAATCACCCATTATAATGCCAATACTACCCTTATTAAAATCAATTTACTTATTTTTCACAAAATTTATTAGTAAAATGAGTATTGTGGTTCCAAATTTATATGACATTCGAGATTTTTTTTTTCATTACTTTGTTATATGATAATTATGTTGGAAATAAAATACTCAAAAACAACTTTTATTTGAACTCAAAACAAATATTACAAGAAAAACTCTCACTCAAGAATTCACTCACTCTTTACTTCTTCTTCACTCACTTAGAAGCTTTGCTTCTTCTTGATGCCTAAACCAAAATGGGGAGGGGGTATTTATACTACTTACAAATCATTTTAGACCACACAAATAAACTAATCCAAAATTATAATAACCATACACCTCATCCTTCTACATCCTTCCACACCCTTCCAATTGACCACATGATTTTTATGTCTAATTACCAAACCCTAGAGAATTCTAGATAAAGGGCTTGGACCTTATTTTTGGACTTGGACTCTAATTTATTTGGGCTTGGGTTTGGGCTCCCATAATAGTTCGGGCCTTCAAATGGTTTGGGCCTAAAACAAGTTTATACTTCAACACCCCTCTTTAAACTTGTTTTACCATGCCAAACAAACTTCTTAATCTCGAAAAATCTTCAAACCTGAGTGGCTTTGTGAAAATATCTACAATTTGATCTTTGGACTTCACGTACTCCATTTGCACATCCCTTTTTGCTATGCACTCCCTTATGTAGTGGTAACGAGTATCAATATGTTTGCTTCGATCATGGAACACTGGATTCTTTGCTAAGGCAATGGCTGACTTGTTGTCGACACAAATCTCAGTTGGTTCTTCTTGTGGCAAACCCAATTCTTTCAGCAAATTTCTGAGCCATATCACATGACAAACGCAAGAAGTAGCAGCTACGTATTCGGCTTCACAAGTGGATAGGGTGACAATCGGTTGTTTCTTTGACATCCATGTGAAAGCTGTATTTCCCATAAAGAACACGAACCCATTGGTGCTCTTTCTGTCATCTATATCTCCACCCCAATCGCTATCGCTATATCCCACAAGCTTATAATCATTAGAAATTGAATAAAACAAGCCAAAATCAATTGTACCTTTAATGTAACGGAGAATTCTCTTAGCGGCTTTGAAATGGGTGGTTGTTGGATTCTCCATGTATCGACTCACAAGTCCAACAGCATAAAGAATATCTGGTCTTGTGCACGTCAAATAGCGTAAGCTTCCAACTAAACTCTTGAAGAATGTTGGATCTATACTTTCACCTTCACCATGCTTCGATAGTTTGATTCCGCATTCTGCTGGCGTGTTTATCGGCTTACAATCATTCATCTTGAGTATCTCCTTTGTATAATTTTCTTGGGAGATAAAGATGCCTTCTTCCTTTTGCTTGACTTCAATACCAAGATAGTATGCCATTAATCCGATGTCAGTCATCTCAAACTCCTTGGCCATTGTTTTCTTGAACTCTTCAATCAGGCTTAGGTTATTGCCGATGAAAATCAAATCATCCACGTACAAGCATACTACCAGAATATCTCCATTCATGATCTTGATGGCATGCTCATAGGGACATTTGGTGAAGCCGTTTTGTTGGAAATACTTGTCAATTCTGCTATTCCATGCCCTTGGTGCTTGCTTTAACCCATATAGAGCTCTTTTCAGCTTCAGAACTTTGTCTTCTTGGCCTTTGACTTCGTAACCCAGTGGTTGTTGAATGTAGACATCTTCTTCAAGAACTCCATTTAGGTTGGCAGACTTTACATCCATCTGATGTATCTTCCACTTGTTTTGCGCAGCCATAGAAATGATTAGTCTTATAGTTTCTAATCTAGCAACTGGAGCAAATACCTCATCATAGTCTATTCCAGCTCTTTAACTGTAGCCTTTCGCAACTAGCCTTGCCTTGTGCCTTTCAATCTCTCCCTTAGAATTTCGCTTTGTTTTGTACACCCATTTAACACCAATTGCCTTGTGTCCTTTTGGAAGTGGAACAAGTTCCCAAGTGTTGTTCTTTTCAATGGCCTTGATTTCCTCATCCATCGCATCTCTCCACTTCTTTTCTTGAGCAGCTTCTTCAAAACTCACTGGTTCACAATCAGTAAAGAGGCAAAAAAGAGTAAGATTATCAGATCTCTCAGTTACCTCGTATAAATCTTGAAGGCCTCTTGTTCGCTCCATTACTCTTTCTTATAAAAATGATGGTGGTGAATTTCCATTATTTATTGAAGTTGGTGATGCTGGTGGTGTAGTGGGTTCTTGTTGAGGTTCTTCTAGTTGCTCCACTGGCGTCTGCTCTGTTTCTTCAAATTGTGGAGTGAAGTTGAAGTTGTCTACATGCGATCCAAAATCCCATTCTCCTTCTTCATCAAATATCACATCTCGGCTGATCACAAACTTTTTGTTGTTCGGGTTATATAGCTTGTAACCTTTTGAATATGCGAGATAGCCGATGAAGATGAAACTCTTACTTCTATCGTCAAGCTTGGTTCTTCTCTCATCTGGTACATGAACATGAGCTATGCTTCCAAAAACTCTTAGGTGGGAGATGCTGGGCTTTCTACCACTCCATGCTTCTTGAGGTGTCTTTCCCCACACACTTCTTGTTGGAGAGCGATTGGACAAATAGACTGCACACGCCACTGCTTCTGCCCAAAACTCCTTAGGCAATTTCTTGCTTTTGAGCATGCTTCGCGCCAAATCCAGGATTGTTCTATTCTTTCTTTCTGCAACTCCATTTTGATGGGGGGATCTGGGAACAGTTAGAGGACGTCTAATTCCATTATCTTCACAAAACTCCAGGAATTCCTTGGATGTGAATTCTCCTCCTCTATCGGATCTCAGTGCCTTGATCTTATGGCCACTCGCTTTTTCAACATCGGCTTTGAACTTCTTGAATACTCCAAAGACTTCTGATTTCTGCTTCAAAAAATAAACCCATGTTTTTCTTGAAAAATCATCAATGAAGAGAAGGAAATAATTACTGTTATCGAGAGAGCTTCGCTTGATCGGACCACACACATCGGTATGGACTAGCTCGAGTGGCTTCTTGGCTCTTGAGTCTGACTCTTTTGGAAAGCTATTTCTAAATTGCTTCCCGAGTAAACATCCTTCACAAAGTTGGTCAGGATGATTGATGCATGGTAGTCCTCTCACCATTTCCTTCTTAGATAGTAGCTCCAAGCTTCCAAAATTGAGATGCCCAAATCGAAGGTGCCATAACCAAGATGCATCTTTGTAGCAGGCTTTCAGACACTTTGCAACATCGTTTTGAATGTTCAAAGAAAATAATCTATTCTTTGACATTTTTACTTTGGTTATTAGATTTCCTTTGCCATCTCTTATAAAAAGACTACAATCCTTCATATGAATATCATAGCCTTTTTCTAAGAGTTGACCCATACTCAGGATGTTGCATGTCATGTTGGGCACATAGTAGACATTAGAGATTAATTGATGACTACCATTTTTAGTGCGGATAAGGATGTTACCTTTTCCTTTCACTAATATTTTTGAATCATCTCCAAATGAGACATTGCCAGCCACTGATTCATCTAGCTCTACGAACATACTTCTTCTTCCACACATATGGTTGCTTGCACCAGTGTCGAGGTACCAAGCATTTTCTTGGTCTCCATCATTGTCTCTACAAGCTAGTAGCACTGTCTCCTTCTCTTCGATTTTGACTTCCACATAATTGGATCTTTCGTCAACTTTACTGCTGGGAGCTCTACATTCCGAAGCATAATGCCCAAATTTCTGACAATTATAGCATTGAACTTGAGATTTATCATACCTCGAGTTTGAATTGCCTCTCCCGCGGCCTATTGTTGAGCTTTCTCCTTTCTCGTAGTTGTTGAGGTTGCTGCTGTTAGAATTCCAACCTCGTCCATGATCACGGCCTCTACCTCGTCCTCGGCCTCGGCCTCTACCTCGACCACGCTGGCTTCTCTCTTGGCCTTGACTTTCTTCCTTCTCTTTCAGTTGTATCTTGAGGAGTTGCTCGTTGATCCCTTGCTTCCTTTTATGTTTTTCTTCATATGCTTGCAATGATCCTTGGAGTTGCTCGATCGTCATTTCTTCCAGGTCTTTAGTTTCTTCTATCGTCACGACAATGTGCTCAAATTTGGGATCCAATGATCGGAGTATCTTCTCTATTATTCTTACATCTTCTAACTTTTCACCGTTTCTTTTTAATTGATTAGAAACGGCTGCTACTCTTGAGAAATAATCTGAAATAGATTCAGATGCTTTCATGTGTAAGGATTCGAATTCACCTCTTAATGTTTGGAGACGGACCTTCTTTACCTTTTCGACTCCTTTGTAAGAGATTTGCAACTTCTCCCACGCTTGCTTAGCGGAGCTTGCACTCGAAATCTTCTCAAAACCATCATTATCTAAGGCTTGATAGATGAGATAGAGAGCCTTCTTGTCTCTCTTCCTTGAGTCTTTTAAACTATCCTTTTGAGTTTGGGATAGAGTTGACTCATCTTCTGGTTCGGTGTAGCCTTTCTCTACGACCTCCCAGACATCGTGTGCTCCAAGGAGAGCCTTCATCTTGATACTCCAATTATCATAGTTTTCGTTCTTGAGTGTTGGAACTTGAAACGACGCCATACCATTAGCCATAACTCTCAATATGGTGAGAATTTCGAAATTCTGACTACACGGATGAACTCAGAACGTCGAAAAATCTTAAGATGAACTTAGACAAAAAAATCGATTTTTATGGTCAAAGTCAAAGTCAACCGTCAACCTATCCTGGTCAACAGTCAACGGCTTGGCGGCTCAGTCAGCAAGCTTAGCGGCTCAGTCAACTCGGCTCCAACTTGGCTGGACTCACTTCCAACTCGGCTGACTCGGCTTGAACTCGGCTTGGACTCGGTGAGCTAACTCACTCTCTGGCAGCAAACTTACGGCGGCCCGTGGCAGCTCGTTTGAACTCCGATCGGGGCGATTTTTGCGGCGTCGGCTTCGTCTCGTCGAGAACTTCAATTTGTATATGCTATAGTGCACACCTTCGAACTCGGCTCTGATACCACTTTGTTGGAAATAAAATACTCAAAAACAACTTTTATTTGAACTCAAAACAAATATTACAAGAAAAACTCTCACTCAAGAACTCACTCACTCGTGTAATAATTCCTTAATCTGGCATTTTGATAAGAATGGGGAGTATTCTGTGAAGAGTGGGTATAGAGTTACAGCGCAGGAAAAACTCGCCCTCAAAGGTTCTTCCTCGTGTCCGGATTCGAAATGGTGGCTTGCACTTTGGAATCTCAACATTCCCCCCAAGATTAAAATCTTCATATGGAGAGTTTGCCTCAACGTCATTCCGTCTCTTTGTAATCTTTGTTCTAGGAAGATTGTGGTTGACCCGTGTTGCTCTAGATGCGGTGATGCTCCCGAGAGTTCAGCCCATGCCCTTTTTTGGTGCAGCTCCGTGCGCCCTATTTGGGAGTCCACTGTTTTCTGAGACATTCTCAATTTGCAGTGCCATATCTCTTGTTTTGATTTGATCTTGTGGGTTTTTCTTAGGGCTAAGAGAGCAGAGCTCGAGGAGTTCTGCATGATCCTGTGGGGGGTTTGGTCTGAAAGGAATGCTGTCTGTCATTCTAAATCCCCCAGGTTTAGTGCTGATTTGGTTTCTTGGTCTCTCTCTTTGCTCCGTGAATTTCAGGGTACCCTGAAGGTCTTTGGCTCTCCTCTCCAGCCCCCCAAGCAGCCTCGCTCTTCTCCGTGGTTGCCTCCTCCTGTAGGCTCCCTGAAGTTAAATACCGATGCAGCTGTGAAGCCTGGTTGTTCTGTGTTGGGTTCTGGTGCCGTGGTGCGTGATTCTCAGGGCAAGGTGGTTGCAGCTTCTGCTAAGCCCCTCGTGGGGTTTTTTCCTGCTGAGCTTGGCGAACTGCTGGCGTTGCGAGAGGGGTTGCTGCTGGCGAAGGAGTTCAATCTGATTATTGCGTGGGTTGAGTTAGATGCAGTTAATGTTGTGACTAGGGTGCTTAATTCTCTTTCTAGTGCTATTTTGGATCCTATTATTTCTGATGTTAAGGCTTTATTTAGGGCTGTGGGAGTTTCCAACTGTCATGCCATTCCTCGTTCTGGGAATGGTATGGCACATTCTCTTGCTTCCCTAGCCTTTTCCTCTAAGGAGGAATTTTGTTGGTTCAATCCTGAACCTAACTTTCTTGTTGGTCTTCTGTAATAGAAGCTTTTTTGATATCAAAAAAAAAAAAAAAAAAAAGAACTCACTCACTCTTTACTTCTTCTTCACTCACTTAGAAGCTTTGCTTCTTCTTGATGCCTAAACCAAAATGGGGAGGGGGTATTTATACTACTTACAAATCATTTTAGACCACACAAATAAACTAATCCAAAATTATAATAACCATACACCTCATCCTTCTACATCCTTCCACACCCTTCCAATTGACCACATGATTTTTATGTCTAATTACCAAACCCTAGAGAATTCTAGATAAAGAGCTTGGACCTTATTTTTGGACTTGGACTCTAATTTATTTGGGCTTGGGTTTGGGCTCCCATAATAGTTCGGGCCTTCAAATGGTTTGGGCCTAAAACAAGTTTATACTTCAACAAATTATGTATTTTATGAGAAATATAAAAACAATCTAATATATCTCTATTATATTTTATTAACTTTATAATATTCTTTTACCTTAAAACCTTAATAAAATCTTTCTTTTTAACATTTTATAAACACAACTTTACTAATCTATACGTATTCATTTCACTTCATGTATTTTTTAATTAATTATAATTTTTTTAATTATAAAAAATAATATTTTCTTACTTTTTTTGTTATATTTTAATAAAAACACTATTTTTTAAAAAACAAATTTACTTATAAATATTTAAAAAAAAAAAAAAAAACACGACCCCTAATCAGATTAGCTAACAAATTGGTGACCCTATTTAAAATCAAACCCATACGAGGAAGAAATCAAGAAAGCCTTCCTGCTTAAATCCCTCACGTCTTGAGGAAGAAATTCAAAAAAGAAAAAGAAGAGTAATTAGCCCAGTTCATTATAAGCAGTCATTTTTTTTTAAGAAATCAAAAATGGCAGTTTTCAAGCACTACTGCATGTCTTTTTCATTAGCCTTTCTCGCGGCGGCCACCCTCCTCCAGTTGGCTGGAAACGCCGCAGCAAGTGCAACCGCCGTCGATTTGTGTAAAGTCTCAGACTTCCAAGATCTTTGCAGGTCAGTTACAAAGGGAGCAACCGACCCCACAAAGGCTACAGAACTTTCTATAACCGCACTGTTGTCCGAGACAACACACGTACGAGAAGTGGCTAAAAGTCTTGGGAAATCACAGGAACTAGATGTGTGCAATGAGGAAATTGACGATGCGATTGACAAGGTCAATGGCGCGCTACAGTTCTTGAAGAGCCACGACATATCGGGTCTCAACAATCACCTGTCCGCTGTGCTGACTGATTTCGTGACATGCGATGATGCCTACGAAGAAACTGGCAAGAAATCTCCTTTTGCCAAGATTGCAAAAACCGCCAAGGAGATGGCTAGCAATTGCTTGGCATTAGCCTCCCAAATTCACTAACAATGTACAACAAATTATATATAAATGTATGGTAAATCAAGTTAAAGTATTTATAATAATATTTTAGTCTTCGCTATGTTTCTGTAATTTAATTGTTAGCGAAGAACCAACGTTAATTATATATAGATTGCTGAGTCAACAACTTTTCTCTATATATATGATGATCTCGTGTAAGTTAAAGTCATCTTCTTTGTAAATTCTGAGAATTCTCTCTAGTTCATCAATAGAGTTTTCTTTGAGGATTTTCGCAAATAAATCAAACATTTGTAGTAACAAAGATAGAGAGTTCACCTAGTGCTGAGTAACAAAAAATGATAATAGTCAGTGATTGTCCCCAAGTTCTTGTCGTTAAACACACACCAATCACCAAAGAATTGAGCAACGACTATTTGATCCGGAGATAGACTGCGATATTGATATTAGCGCATGCTGAGGCTGTTTGCGTTTAATAGTCGTGTGGAAATTAATCTAGATATGGAAATGCATTTGCTGCTTTTATATTACATGTATTAGTAGTTCTCTTCAATTATCTTATTTTATGAAACAGTGCATTAAACCAATGCTTATGCCAAACCCAGATGGACTAATTAAATATGCAAAAAAATAAAATAAAAATAACAGTCTGTTAATCTACTCATTGTTACAATTAAATATAGATATTTAAATTTATGGAACTTAAAAAGTACATGGTTTTAAAATTTATTACAAGATTTTTGCACTTTGTTTCATGAGAAAATGTCTTCCTTGCATGAATCAACCCGGAACAAAGCCGATATCAAACACGAAGCATTTCTTGTCTTGTGGCTGTCAAGGTTTGTTTCAAGCAATCCAAATCTGGCCTGGGAGAGGTTTATTGAATTTCGGCCGAAATATAACTTGATAAAAAATGACCACTTTCTGGTAAGTTACTGATTCGATGACATCAAATTTTCTCGAGAATCACCTTCTTCCTCTTCCTTCTAATCCTACTTTGCCTAGTCTTTTGCCTCATCTCACCTTTCTCAATAACTGTAAGCATAATATTTATAAATATGAAAATATCATATTACAATTTGGAGCAAACATTTTTGTCAAATATGCATGATGGTTTAAAATTTGTACCTGTATTTATAAGAAGAAACGAGGAGGCTTCAAGGAAATTTAATAAATTCTATTTAAGAAAATCGATTCACCATATCCCGAAAAATCCGCTATATAATCTGAGCATCTTGACACCAATATATATAGACAAAATTTAGTACAGCACAGTAAAACCTCTCTATAGTCATAATATTAAGACCAAACTAATTTTATTACTATGAGGAGGTTATAACTTGATATAGTTGTAGTTATAAAAATTATTTGCTTCAACAAGAAAGCGTTCATACTGACGAGTTATTACATACTCGCAAGGTCAAAGATGTGATAATAACTCTAAAGAATAAACAATTATCCCGAACAAATTTAGAAAAATATTCGCGCGAGGGCTGCACGCACCAAGTGTGTACGTGGCTATCGCTGCTGGCAGCCACGTCTTCACGTGTGTTAGGGCTGTTTTGGGCTTTGTTTGGATCTCGGATACATGTTAGGGTAACGCGTGGGCCTTGGTACAAAAGATGGCAGCCCATAAAAGTCATTCGGATAGTCCTAAAGCATCCGAACCCGCTACATGCAATTCTTGCACATGAATGGACTCGCAGTTAACGGAAGTATAGTCCAATGGGCTTCTTAGTTAGCCATAAGCTGTTGGAATTTAAGTGATGGGCCTCATAGCTCAACCTATGAGATAGTTCACTTAAATTAAATCAAGTTTGACTTGATAGGAAACCCAATACAAGAAGTAGTTGGACGTGAAGAAGAAGATTACTTGAAGACTAAGGAATACAAGGGTAAAATTTAATTCGTCTTCTTCCCACTTAATCTGAGCTCATGCTTTAGCGAGGACATCTTCCATCGTCTAGCAGGGATACTTGGTTAACTATTTATAGAGGTCGAAGTCGTGCAGGAGACCTTTCCTGAAAGCAGAGATAGCCATGGCTTGGTTGCAGTGTGGGATTAACTCATTCACTTTGTTGAAGCGACCAACAAAGTCGCGTAATAAGTCGCCTCGACGTTGACTAATCTTGTAGAGTTTCTCTAACTGCTTCTCTAACTTGCGGCTACTGGCAAATTGCTAAACACAGGTGTCGTTGAGCTGAGCAAAAGGTGCTATTGAATTGTTGGGTAAACTTGTATACCACTGTAGAGTAGGTCCTACGAGCTAGATCTGAATCCTTTGTATATGCAGACTTCTCGTAGGTCTCTTAGTATTGGTGTCATAAACATCCATTGCTTGTATTGTGCGATGTGGTCATCGGGATCTGTTGTGCCAGCGCAATGCTTCATATTGGGAAAGCTAAACTTCATTGGCATCTCTGCGAGCGTGATAGCATCGATAAACGGGAAGTCGGCAAAGCTGCTGGCAGCACTTTTCTTGATCGGGGCTAACATTCTAGGAATGGCTGAATCAGAGCCTCCAACTGTACGAAACTGCGAACTAGATTAAGGTCAGACAAAGCAGAAGTCGAGCTTACCGGGTATGTCGAGGGGACAATCAGTGACTCATGGTTTGGGTCTGCTACCACTTGAGTCGACCGTGGATATGTCTCAAGATTTGCCGTAATTACGGGTATTGGTGTAAGAGTTGGTGGAACTGCCTCTAGAGTCGCGGTCGACATTGCTGGTACTTGTCCAGTTGGGTTGATCGCAGCCTATCTTGGAGCTATATCACCTTCAATAACCATTGGGTTTAGATCGCCTGCAGCCGACCTGAGCTCGAAAATGGGGTGTCGAGCATTAGAGGTCAATATCGCCGGGGTTGTTTATCCTGGAACGGATTGATGGGTTAGCGTTGATTTTCGTATCAAATGTGTCCTAACCTCAGCGGTAATGTTGTCGACATTGTCAGCGACTCGACTTTCGTTTACAACTCTTTGTTCTTAGCGCACACGACTTTGTTCTCTGTTTCCAACGTTTGGAGTCGTTTAGAGTTTTTGTTTATTTGTGCTACGAGCAATGCAAGTTGGGCCTCGAAAGCTGTGTGGTTCGATTCTTCTGCCATATTGCTTGAACGTTGTTAAGATGTTTTATAGTCGCTCTACGGCGGGTGCCAAATTGTAGATACTGAAATCTACAAACTGGATCCAAGGATCCTCGGTCGGGTGATTGTAGGGCCAACAACCTGCAAAAAGAAACTGTACGGTTGAACTCTTGGGACATCGGGGTGGTGCCAGTCAAATAGTCTCTGATGCTCAAGTTAGCCAACGAAGTCAAGTAGAGAAAGAAAAATGAAATAATTTAAACGTGATTGTGTTCTGTCGAACAGAGTGTAATAGTCTATAGGTCAAGCGTATAGTAGTCGAAGGTGTCAATGCTTACACGATTGAACTAATTGTCTGAACGTGGTGTCAACTATGTCAAATGGAGACAGGACTGTCTTTGTATAGTAGTCTAATTCACATGACCCTTGCTTCTAAAGCTTGGGTTCATATTTATAAGAAGAGATGAGTGATCGTTGAGGTTGGTCGAGAGAATCATGCTCCAAGATATCAAGAATTCCTATTATCTCAGAGCAATTGGGCCGCGTAGACGCCAATTTTGACTGAGTTAGTCTTGACTTTGTCTACCAATGCTTGGCTGATGGACTTGAGTCTTTGGGCCTACTTTTGTGCCGCATTAATTCAAGTTTGGGTCAATTACAGGTCCAAGCCTGCTTTGGGCTATTTTGACCACTACATGCTCTTGTTCATGCTTGTAGTGATATGACCTGGTTGATCTCTCTCTTCACTAAACTTGGCATTCATCTTCCTCATTGTTCTCTGATTTGGTGTGACAACACCAGTGCAATTCCTTCTGCTCAAAATCCCATCTTCCATCCCATAACCAAACATATTGAAATTGATATTCATTTCATTTGGGAGAAAATTGCCTCCAACATCCTAATAGTTCAATATATACCTACTGCTTTTCATAGAGCTGATATTTTCACCAAAGCCTTATCTTAATCCCGGTTTGAATTCTTGCAAGACAAACTAAACTTACATTCTACTTAGTTAAGTTTGAATGGGGATGTAAAGGATACGAATTTTGATGTTGCTCATAAATAAGCTGGTACAACTATGCAATTTGAAATGAGATTCATCAGCAGCCTGTTAGCCCATACCAACAGCATCAGCTTCATATCACGGTCTTAGTATTTTCTAAGCCAACCGTGCGGTACTTAACACACTTTCTTCCGTTGAAAAGGTTAAGTCAGCCTTGATCCCCACGAGCTAAGTAAGAAATTTGCTAGCAAACTTAAGAAAGCTAGTAGGAAGAGAGAAGAGAAGAGAGCACAAGTGTTTGAGAGAATACTTGAATGCTTGAATGAATTCTTAGATTTTTAGATCGTTTGTACAAATGAGGGGTGTCATCTATTTATAGGCACCAAAGAACATTCTAGGACATTTTCTATCTACCATGTTCTAGAGAATTCTACTATGTACAAGGCTTTCCTACAATGTACATGTTCTAGAGCATTTTAAGTCTTGAACATCCTACAAGTCACAACAACATTCTAAAATGTCCCAAGAGCTAAACTTCTCTAAGAGTTTCTCCATCCTTCTAGGTTGCTCCATAAGGTTCTTCATTCTTTCGGGTTGTTCCAGAAGGTTCTAGAAATATCGTGACATTCTCTCACACCTAATCTGGCGACGTCCTCGTCGTAGTCTCCTTGTGGAACTCCTCGATTTGTTTTTCAAACTGCCATAAAGCCTCCTTCGATTCCCAAGTAGCTTCACTCATGGGAAGTTCCTTCTACTTAATCAGGTACGGGCTACTTCGGGGAACACCCATTTTTCTCACGTTTCGATCCGCTAGAATCTCCTCTACTTCCTTATCGTAGGTGGTTACTACGGCAGTTGGCGCCCTTGAACACTCTCCTCGTCTAGGGTTTTCCATGTCCGTATAATATGGTTTCAAGTGACTCACATGAAAGATTGGATGGATCTTTAGCCTCGGAGGTAGTTCAACCATATAGGAAACATTTCCTACCTTCTTTAAGATCGGAAAGGGTCCTTCATATTTCCTTACCAAGCCTTTGTGCACCTTCCTGAAGGTCTTGAATTGCTGGGGTAGCAACTTGACAAGCACCAAGTCTCCTACTTGAAATTCCACCCGTCGCCTATTCTTGTCCGCCCATTTCTTCATTTTTTGCGCGGCCTTGTCAAGCTAGGATCGTGTTATATCGGCTTGTTCTTGCCAATCCTTGGCTAGCTTGTACGATCCTGGACTCCTTCCCGTGTATCCCACCATTACCGTGTGCGAAGTAAGGGGTTGTTATCCCGTCGCCAACTCGAAGAGACTATGGTGGGTCGCCTCACTCCTCTGCAAGTTGTAAAAGAATTGGGATTCGAACCAGGACTCCTGGGTCAAACCAAGTTCTTAAACCATATCAGTAACCAACATACCTAAAAGCTTAAATTGTCAAGAAAGGGCCCAATTAATGATATAAGACTTGCTAACAATTCCATCACTTTCTTTCATAATTATTATATTGCCTCCAATAGTTATTTTTATGGTCAGACGTTCAGATTTTATAACGGATTTTTCGGGATATGATGCATTTATTTTCTTCTAATATAATTTATTAAATTTTCTTGAAGCCTCTACATTTCATCATATAAATACAGATAAAAGCTTCATCCATCATGCATAATTGACAAAATTTAGTTCCGAATATTAATATGATATTTCATAAAAAAAATATTATATTTACAGCTGTTGAAAAAGAAGGATGAGGCGCAAGAACATGCCAAGTGGGACTAGAAGAAAGAGAATTGAAAGAAGAAGAAGAAAACTATCATGGAGAAATTTGATCTCATCAAATCAGCAACTTACCAGAAATTATACAAGGGTGAGATATATATAAATATTTTCACTGAAATTTTCTATTACATTGACTGTATATTTGAATGCGTAACAGAATCAATACATATAAACTCTTAAATTTTCTCTTTTTTAGGAGTTACGAAATGTGTTACCTTAATGATATTATCTGTAACAGGAAAGCCAATGGGTACACCGTCAACATTCCTCGAGTATCTGAGGACAATAACTGATTACTCGAGGAAGATGGTGGTACTGGTCTTCACTTTCTGCTGCAGCCAACCTTGCAACGGTTTCCTCTCTCGCACTACGAATGTACACCTTGGATGCTGCCACTGTTTATGAGAGGCCTTATGCCGTTTCAGCTTCTACAGAAATTCAAAGCATGTGAAGATCCTTCCTCAAATGGTACAAAACCCAGCAAGCCAGTTCCCTGAAATCGAGGGAGGAGGCAGCCTCCTCTTCAACCAATCTCCATCGCGCAATGGAGATCTCCCCCTGCCATCTCCCGAAGAGCAGCAGCACATTGCCACCTAGGAAGTCACAGCCACAGTATATCAAAGCAGTGCAGCCTAGCTTAAATTCAATTTAGCTTATATGGGTAAATGATTCCAGATTCTGTACACCTATAAATTGGAATCTTATTATTGTTATTGTATTCTGAAATCATCAATAAAAATCAGTTCTTGTAATTGAGAGAATTCTCTCTAAAATTAGATGCATTTCTTTTCATTTTTGTGTTGAATCTTCACAATTGAAGTATTGAACTATATATGGATATAAAATTTTATATTATTTTAGAGATTTATTCATAATGTAATTGCAATATTTAATTATTTAATTAAGAAGGAAAGAAATTTATTTTTTTCGTGTCGAGATAAATTAGATGATTTTAATTAGGGATCGAATTGATTACTTTTTATCAGTACATAGATGATAAATTACATGATTGGTTGGATACATATGGATGAAATTCTACATGATTGTATTTACAAAAAATAAAATAGGAAAACAATTGTATCAATTTATTAAAATAATTATAAAACATAAAATATCCAAACATGCATGCAACTCTACATCTCGAAAGCTGGTTGAAGGAGTCCTCTTGATGGAGATGATATACAATGTAAATTACGTTACGTGTAGGTCTTTGATTTGTATTTGTACAACGTGGAACTATTCTTGTTGTGGGAGAAATTAGAGGCCCTGTGATTCTACAAATATATATAAATGAAAAGGCATCAGTGTCACTATTCTTTTGTATAAATTATGTCAATTTGAATAATGCTAAAATAGATTTGAAATCATAGAACAAAATTGTAAAAAAAGTAGTGAGGAAAAACAATTAAGCATGCAATATAAAAAAAAAACGTATTATATGTATGTGATCAAACAAAATTGTTATAACATTAAAGTTGCATGCCAACACATAATCATTTGATTGAAAGAGAACCCATACGAAGATGTTATTGTCATGGATGTTGAAATCTGATAAATTGATGATCCGATTATGGTAAAACTCAAAACACTTTATTACCTCTCTCGTTGAAATATTTAGTGTGAATTATGGATGTTCTCCTCTTAACACGACAAACTTTTTGTTGAAGTGTAAACTTGTTTTAGACCCAAACCATTTGAAGGCCCGAACTATTATGGGAGCCCAAACCCAAGCCCAAATAAATTAGAGTTCAAGTCCATAAATAAGGTCCAAGCCCTTTATCTAGAATTCTCTAGGGTTTGGTAATTAGACATAAAAATCATGTGGTCAATTGGAAGGGTATTGAAGGATGTAGAAGAATGAGGTGTATGGTTATTATAATTTTGGATTAGTTTATTTGTGTGGTCTAAAATTATTTGTAAGTAGTATAAATACCCCCTCCCCATTTTAGTTTAGGCATCAAGAAGAAGCAAAACTTCTAAGTGAGTGAAGAAGAAGCAAAAGAGTGAGTTAGTTTTTGAGTGAGAGTTTTCTTGTAATATTTGTTTTGAGTTTAAATAAAAGTTGTTTGAGTGTTTTATTTCCAACAAAGTGGTATCAGAGCCGAGTTGGAAGGTGTGCACTATAGCATATCAAAATTGAAGTTCTTGACGAGATGAAGCCGACGCCATAAAAATCGCCCCGATCGGAGTTCAAACGAGCCGCCACGGGCCGCCGGAAGTTTGCTGCCAGAGAGTGAGTTAACTCACCGAGTTCAAGCCGAGTCAGCCGAGTTGGAAGTGAGTCCAGCCAAGTTGGAGCCGAGTTGACCGAGCCGCTAAGCTTGTTGACCGAGCCGCCAAGCCGTGACTGTTGACTATGTTAGGTTGACCGTTGACTTTGACTTTGACCATAAAAATCGATTTTTTTGTCTGAGTTCATCTTAAGGTTTTTTGACGTTCTGAGTTCATCCGTGTAGTCAGAATTTCGAAATTCTCACTATATTGAGAGTTATGGCTAATGGTATGGTGTCGTTTCAAGTTCCAACACTCAAGAACGAAAACTATGATAATTGGAGTATCAAGATGAAGGCTCTCTTTAGAGCACACGATGTCTGGGAGGTCGTAGAGAAAGGCTTCACCGAACTAGAAGATGAGTCAACTCTATCACAAACTCAAAAGGATAGTTTAAAAGACTCAAGGAAGAGAGACAAGAAGGCTCTCTATCTCATCTATCAAGCGTTAGATGATGATGGTTTTGAGAAGATTTCGAGTGCAAGCTCTGCTAAGCAAGTATGGGAAAAGTTGCAAATCTCTTATAAAGGAGTTGAAAAGGTAAAAAAGGTCTGTCTCCAAATATTAAGAGGTGAATTCGAATCCTTATACATGAAAGCATCTGAATCTATTTTAGATTATTTCTCAAGAGTAGCTGCTGTTTCTAACCAATTGAAAAGAAATGGTGAAAAGTTAGAAGATGTGAGAATAATAGAAAAGATACTCCGTTCATTGGATCCAAAATTTGAGCACATTGTGGTGACGATAGAAGAAACTAAAGACCTGAAAGAAATGATGATCGAGAAACTCCAAGGATCATTGCAAGCATATGAAGAAAAACATAAGAGGAAGCAAAGGATCAACGAGCAACTCCTCAAGATGCAACTAAAGGAGAAGGAAGAAAGTCAAGGCTACGAGAGAAGCCAGCGTGGATGAGGTAGAGGTCGAGGCTGAGGACGAGGTAGAGGCCGTGGTCATGGACGAGGTTGGAATTCTAACAATAGCAACCTCAACAACTACGAGAAAGGAGAAAGCTCAACAAGAGGCTGCGGGAGAGGCAATTCAAACTCGAGGTACGATAAATCTCAAGTTCAATGTTATAATTGTCAGAAATTTGGGCATTATGCTTCGGAATGTAGAGCTCCCAGCAGTAAGGTTCACAAAAGGTCCAATTATGTGGAAGTCAAAACCGAAGAGAATGAGACAGTGCTACTAGCTTGTAGAGACAATAAAAAAGACCAAGAAAATTCTTGGTACCTCGACACTGGTGCAAGCAACCACATGTGTGGAAGAAAAAGTATGTTCATAGAGCTAGATGAATCAGTGGCTGGCAATGTCTTATTTGGAGATGATTCAAAAATATCAGTGAAAGGAAAAGGTAACATCCTTATCCGCACTAAAAATGGTAGTCATCAATTAATCTCAAATGTCTACTATGTGCCCAATATGACATGCAACATCTTGAGTATGGGTCAACTCTTAGAAAAAGGCTATGATATTCATATGAAGGATTGTAGTCTTTTTATAAGAGATGGCAAAGGAAATCTAATAGCCAAAGTAAAAATGTCAAAGAATAGATTATTTCTTTGAACATTCAAAACGATGTTGCAAAGTGCCTGAAAGCCTGCAACAAAGATGCATCTTGGTTATGGCATCTTCGATTTGGGCATCTCAATTTTGGAAGCTTGGAGCTACTATCTAAGAAGGAAATGGTGAGAGGACTACCATGCATCAATCATCCTGACCAACTTTGTGAAGGATGTTTACTCGGGAAGCAATTTAGAAATAACTTTCCAAAAGAGTCAGACTCAAGAGCCAAGAAGCCACTCGAGCTAGTCCATACCGATGTGTGCCGTCCGATCAAGCCAAGCTCTCTGAGTAACAGTAATTATTTCTTACTCTTCATTGATGATTTTTCAAGAAAAATATGGGTTTATTTTGATGAACACTTAAATTTGTATAATAATAAAGGTTAAAACCATTATTTTATACTATTAGTGTCATCAAATTACCTAACTTATTTATAATTACACTTAATTGTTAAACTTTCTATTTTGATGCAGGTTTAGTGTAATGGGCATAACTTTGCACTCAAATATCCAATCACTACGTTCTTGATAGTGTTGGAAAGATAACTCATAGCCCTATAAGTTTGGTTTGTAAACTCTTATTAGATTTGGACTCCTTTGAAGACAAATATTGGATTATCTTGTGCTGGTTTGCATGGTCGCGTCAATTGGGCAGTCTTCACTAATTGGGCCATAACTTTCTCCAAAAAATTCCAAATATTATGAGTCTTATCATTCTAGAAAGATAAGAGAATTATCTACAACGTTGATGTTTATCATGAGATCAAATTGTCAAAGGAACGGTGCCTAATGCGGTGGACCAGTCAGTGCATGTGTAGAAAACAACAAAGTTGACAACTTTACCTTACCAAACTCAATCAACTTGCATTAATTTATTCCTACCATTTTTGACTTGTTTGCCTCTCATTGTGTCTATAAATAGAGGCCTTGTATAAGCTTGAGGGCAGCTTGGGTTCCTTGCCAAGTTCACCTTACATTGTTGTATTGTTGAACTTTTATGATAATCTAATTTCTCTCTTGCTCATTTTATTTCTTCTACTTGTTTTCTTTATTCTATCATGAGTAGCTAAATTCTATTTTTGCTAAGGTGAAGGGTGAAGCTCTTGGTATGTGAATAAAGATTTATTTAACTCTTAACATGGTCTTAAAGTTTATATTCATTTGTGTAAATTTATCTACATGTTTTATATTACTTTTCTTATTGAATTGAATTTTCATCTCTTACTCTTATGTGAAGTGGGGATCTTGACTTATTGTAGACAATTCTTGCCACAATGAATACTTGAATCCGTCTAGAACCGCATGGTTATACCTGCATCTGGCAAAGGAATCTTGATTTATGGTAGTTGATTGGCACAATAAGTACTTGAACCCATTTAACATAAGGAGTGTAGAGTACCCATTGTAATATAACTAAAAGAAAAGAAATATAACTTGATAGATGTGTAAAGAACTTAAATGGTCTAACTTCCGATTGGAACCTCCTTTGTGTGTGAATTCCAATTGAGTGATAAAAAAAGAGTTAAATATAACTTAAACCATATACCAAGAGTAGAACCTCTAACCTTAGCATATTTTAATTTAATTTGTTTCACCATTATACCTACCTTCATTTCATAATATTTTCTTTCCTATTATATTTTCCTTGTAGATTTTTGTTGGTTTTTGCAGGATCTAAATCTTCTTCCTCGTGGATCGACCCCGGTCTCACCGAGTTAATTTATTACTTCGACACTCCTGCACTTGGGAGTAGAAATCCATTTTCTGGACGTGTCATATTTCTTAAAGCAGAAATTAGAAGTCTTTGGAGTATTCAAAAAGTTCAAAGCAGTTGTGGAAAAAGCGAGTGGCCATACGATCAAGGCACTGAGATCCGATAGAGGAGAAGAATTCACATCCAAGGAATTCCTGGAGTTTTGTGAAGCGAATGAAATTAAACATCCTCTAACTATTCCCAGATCCCCTCAACAAAATGGAGTTGCAGAAAGGAAGAATAGAACAATCCTGGATTTGGCGCGAAGTATGCTCAAAAGCAAGAGATTGCCCAAGAAGTTTTGGGCGGAAGCAGTGGCGTGTGCAGTCTATTTGTCCAATCGCTCTCCAACAAGAAGTGTGTGGGGAAAGACACTTCAAGAAGCATGGAGTGGTAGAAAGCCCGGCATCTTGAGTATGCTATGTTCATGTACCAGATGAGAGAAGAACCAAGCTTGACGATAGAAGTGAGAGTTTCATCTTCATCGGCTATCCCGCTTATTCGAAAGGTTACAGGCTATACAACCTGAACAACAAAAAATTTGTGATTAGCCGAGATGTGATATTTGATGAAGAAGGAGAATGGGATTTTGGATCGCATGTAGACAACTTCAACTTCACTGTACAATTTGAAGAAACAGAGCAGACACCAGTGGAGCAACTAGAAGAACCTCAACAAGAATCCACTACACCACCAACATCACCAATTTCAACAAATAACGAAAATTCACCAACATCATTTTTACAAGAAAGAGCAATGGAGCGAACAAGAGGTCTTCAAGATTTATACGAGGTAACTGAGAGATATGATAATCTTACTCTTTTTTGCCTCTTTGGTGATTGTAAACCAGTGAGTTTTGAAGAAGTTGCTCAAGAAAAGAAGTGGAGAGATGCAATGGATGAGGAAATCAAGGCCATTGAAAAGAACAACACTTGAGAACTTGTTCCACTTCCAAAAGGACACAAGGCAATTGGTGTTAAATGGGTGTACAAAACAAAGCGAAATTCTAAGGGAGAGATTGAAAGGTACAAGGCAAGGCTAGTTGCGAAAGGCTACAGTCAAAGAGCTGGAATAGACTATGATGAGGTATTTGCTCCAATTGCTAGATTAGAAATTATAAGACTAATCATTTCTATGGCAGCGCAAAACAAGTGGAAGATACAACAGATGGATGTAAAGTCTGCCTTCCTAAATGGAGTTCTTGAAGAAGATGTCTACATTCAGCAACCACTGAGTTACGAAGTCAAAGGCCAAGAAGACAAAGTTCTGAAGCTGAGAAGAGCTCTCTATGGGTTAAAGCAAGCACCAAGGGCATGGAATAACAGAATTGACAAGTACTTCCAACAAAATGGCTTCACCAAATGTCCCTACGAGCACGCCCTATATATCAAGATCATGAATGGAGATACTCTGGTAGTATGCTTGTACGTGGATGATTTGATTTTCACCGGCAATAACCTAAGCCTGATTGAAGAGTTCAAGAAAGCAATGGCCAAGGAGTTTGAGATGACTGACATCGGATTAATGGCGTACTATCTTGGTATTGAAGTCAAGCAAAAGGAAAAAGGCATCTTTATCTCCCAAGAAAATATTTTTAAATTATAAACTATGTGATTTTCCAATGGTTTGAAAATTTATTTGATGAGCTCACAATGGTTTGACAATTTATGAAGTGGATTGAGAAAGTTTTGAAAACCCGGTAGCGCTCCCTGGGTCGATCCAGTCGGGTCGGGTCAGGGGGTGTTACACCAACCTGGATACCGTTCCTACACTTTTTCCTTCTGAGTTTCCCTTTTCTCTTTTCTTTCTCCTTTCTCTTTCTTTTCCTCTTCTTCTCTTCTTCTTCTTCTCCTTTTCTTCTTTTTCTTCTCTTCTTTCTCTTCTTCTTCTCTTCTTCTTTCTTTCTTTTCTTTTCTTTCCTTTCTTTCTCCTCTCACGGTTTCTTATTCTTCTTTTCTGTTTGGCTTCCTCGAGAAGCTTTCTTTTTTTATACAAATTCGGTTATCGCGACCGTCGTCGCGACCTGTGGTCGCGCCACATGGTCGCGGTACTCACTGCAGCGATTCCACCGCCTTCATCGCGATCACCCATCGCGGTAACCTGGTCACGCTGGTGGTCGCATTGCTCACTGCCAGAATTTGATATTTTCACCGCGAGCTAATCAGCACGATCTGTGGTCGCGGTGACTGGTCGCGGTGCTCACTGCCCAGAATCATCATTTTTCACCGCGAGCAGCTCATCGCGATCTCAAGTCGCGGTGAGTGGTCGCGATACTCACTGTCCCAGTTTTTACTCTTCTCTTCGTGCATCGTTTTCGACCGTTCAAATTGGTCCACCTGGAAACGTACATTTAATTACGTTTTGCACCACTCATATCATAAATTTTATATCCACATAGTCAAAATTAATTATTTAAAATCCGGGATGTTACAGAAAAAGATGAGATGAGGCAAAAGACTAGGCAAAGTAGGATTAGAAGGAAGAGGGAGAAGGTGATTCTGGAGAAAATTTGATGTCATCGAATCAGTAACTTACCAGAAAGTGGTCATTTTTTATCAAGTTATTTTTCGGCCGAAATTCAATAAACCTCTCCCAGGCCAGATTTGGATTGGTTGAAACAAACCTTGACAGCCACAAGATAAGAAATGCTTCGTGTTCGATATCGGCTTTGTTCCGGGTTGATTCATGCAAGGAAGACATTTTCTCATGAAACAAAGTGCAAACATCTTGTAATAAATTTTAAAACCATGTACTTTTTAAGTTCCATAAATTTAAATATCTATATTTAATTGTAGCAATCTTATTTTTTTTTTTGCACATTTAATTAGTCCATTTGGGTTTGGCATAAGCATTGGTTTAATGCAATGTTTCATAAATTTTAAAACCATGTACTTGTAATATTTGTATCTCTAAGTTTTGCTTACTGTCAGTTATAAAAGCGGCAAATGCATTTCCATATCTTTAGATTAAATTTCTTCTTCATTTTTGTGTTGAATAAAATTTTATATTATTTTAGAGATTTATTCATAATGTAATTGCAATATTTAATTATTTAATTAAGAAGGAAAGAAATTTATTTTGTTGAGATAAATTAGATGATCATCTATCAATGATTTTAATTAGGGAATTGATTACTTTTTATAGTACATAGATGATAAATTACATGATTAGTTGGCTACATATACATGAAATTCTACATGATTGTATTTACATAAAATAAAATAGGAACACAATTGTATCAATTTATTAAAAAAAATTATAGAACATATAATATCAAAACATGCATGCAACTCTACATCTGGATCGCTGGTTGAAGGAGGTCCTCTTGATGGAGATGATATACAATGTAAATTATGTTACATGTAGGTCTTTGATTTGTATTTGTACAACGTGGAACAATTTTTGTTGATGGAGAAATTAGAGGACCTGTGATTCTACAAATATAAATTAAAAAGAATCAGTGCCACTGTTCTTTTATATCAATTAATTGTTAATTAGAATAATGCTAAAATAGATTTGGAATCATAAACATTAAGTAATTTCATTAAAAATTTAAAAAAAAATTAGTGAGAAAAAAAAAACAAATTATATTTATGTGATCGAACAAAATTGATATAACATTAAAGTTTCATGCCAACACATAATCATTTGAAAGAAAGAGAGCCCATACCAAGATGTTGTTGTCATGAATGTAGAAATCTGGTAAGTTGATAATCCGATTATGTTACAACTCAAACACTTCCTTATCTCTCTCATTGAAATGTTTATTGTGAATTCTGGATGTTCTCCTCTTAACACGACAAGTTTCATGAATAACATGAAATTCGAAGGAATTTTCCATATACATATATGATATAAATTTTGTTATAAAGTTGAATAGAGAGAAATTTCATGAGTAAAGATTGATCCTGAAGTTGAATATATAACGCCATTGGAGATTAGAAACATCAATGTAGGATGAGGAGAGGCAATCTTCCCAGATTTTACTTTTTGAAAATGATACGGCGATGATGCTCCGCCATAATATTAATGCATTGTCATATAATGCATTGAAAATGATAGCACCACCGATATTAATGCACTGTAAGCAAAACCTATCATTCCAAATTTTACATTATGAGTTGCTCGGGAATGATCCGCTGATGATACTCGTCGTAAAATATAATAAAACACCATTAGTGAGCTTTTGAAAAACCTGTAAATTGATTCTACTTGAATTTGAATTATTTTAATAAGGAATTTAAATACCACAATTAAATGATCGAGTTAAATTTAAAAAGAAATTTAGTATAAGTTTGTGGTGGGAAAACTTTTATTTTGATGTATATCAAATTATTTGTTTGATAAACTAATTTTCTTAGTAAATTAATTATCAAAGCTACTCTTTAAACGTGAATTAATAAATTATGTAATTAGTCTATTTGAATTTGAGTTTAAAACTTTTGATTAGTTTGAAATATTTTAAACGCTTAATAAATGTAAAGATATTTGTTAATTTAGTAAAACCTTTTTTTCTTTTTTTTACAAATATATGTTGTGAAAGTTACAATAATTATAATAATGAGTGCATAATTAATAAAAAAAAAAATTGTATGAGTATCTTATTCCGATTTTTCATTGTTCTAAGATATATATAAGTTTGTTACCCTAATCCACCTATAGTACATAATACTTCAACATTAGAGAATTCCAACTTTATAACTAGTGACCTTTTTTTTTTTTTAATATACCATATGTGAGAACCTGAACCTTATTACTATTAACTTGAAGGGAAGTAAACTAACTAATAATTTTATATTAAATTGACTTTAATATTTAGTTAAATTTACTTTTCATCTCTGGATTTTTGTAATCTAAATAATAAAGGCACGTTAAATTGACTTCCATATTTACTTATTTTTACTTTAAGCCTCTAGATTTTTTGTTATCTAAAAAATAATTGACTTCCATATTTAGTTAAATTTATTTTATCCTCTAGATTTTTTGCTATCTAAAAATAATTAACTTCCATATTTAGTTTAATTTATTTTATCCTCTAGATTTTTTATTATCTAAGTAATAAATTAAATTAAATTAACTTCCATATATAGTTAAATTTCTTTTTAATCTCTAGATTTTTTGTTATCTAACTAATAAATGCAATGAATTGACTTCCATATTTAGTTAAATTTATTTGTTAATCTCTAGATTTTTTGTAATCTAAATAAGAAATGCAATTAAACTGACTTCCATATCTAATTAAATTTACTTTTAATCTCTAGATATTTTGTAATCTAAATAATAAATATTGGGTGAAAATCATTTTAGTTTTCAACTTTTTTCGAATTATTACTTTTTAACCCGATATTTGATGTTTTGGCTTCCGTGGTCCTCAACTTTTCTAAAAACAATCAAATTAGTCCTTATATTTAGAATTTTAACAATCAAATTTAACAGAGTTTGCACATTGACCATTTTGCCCTTAAAAAATTAAAAAATTTATAAATTATAAAAAAATTTGTGATTTTGTTTTTTTAATCTCTACATGTTGTTATCTAAATAATAAATGCAATGAAATTCACTTCCATATCTAGTTAAATGTACTTTTAATCTTTAGATTTTTTTGTTGTCTAAATAATAAATGCAATGAAATTGACTTTCAAAAATTTTTGAACCTCAAAAATTTTTATAATCTAAATAAGAAATGCAATTAAACTGACTTCCATTTCTAATTAAATTTACTTTTAATCTCTAAAATTTTTATTATCTAAATAATATATAACTGTAATTAAATTAACTTTCATACTTAGTTAAAATTACTTTTAATCTCTAGATATTTTGTTATCTAAACAATAAATGCATATTAAATTGATTTCCATATGTAGTTAAAATTATTTGAAGATTGAACCATTGCTATAAGCACCTATTATAATGCCAATACCACCCTTATTAAAATCAATTTACTTAGAGCATCTTCAATGCTATTATGCATTTGGAGAAAATTGAGTGCCATATAGGATATATATTGAAAAGGTTAAGAAAACATTCTCCAATACAATTATCTAACTTTAATATTGATATGATGTGGCAAAAAAAAGTTAGAGAATATCAAGTAGAGTTTCTAATTGTAGATATCCTCCTTGATATGTTGACTAGGATTTCTAACTTTTACCACCAATAAAATTTTAGCATTTATCATATTGAATGGAGCGAAAATATAACAAATGACTTGCAGTGATTGGTTTAAAATTACTATTTAGATATTCACATTGGAGAAGTGAATATGCATTTCTACAATTTTTTTGACAAGGTAGATCCATATTATTTAGAAATACTGATGTGACACTATTTACAAACAATTTTTTTGTTTGTAAAGACTAAATTACCCTTAAAACTGTTAAATTTAATTAATAGTTGAATAACATAATGACAAAATAATACATTTTAAAAGATTTAGAGACCTTATACTGCCATGTGGAAGCCTCCTCCAGCCGCTTCTTTCAAATTAAATACTGATGCTAGTGTGAGATTGGAATCAGGTTTGGTTGGCTGTGGTGTGATGATAAGGAATGATTGTGGTTTGATTATGGCTGTTGGTTCCATGCGTGTGCATGGTTTTTTCTGTCCTCAAGTGGCTGAAGCGTTGGCGATTTTTCATGGCCTTCGTTTTGCTTCCGAAGTGGGGTTGTTCCCTCTCCATGTTGAGTCCGATTGCCTCGAGGTGATCAAGCTTCTTCAGGATGGTTTGGTTCCGTGTTCTGATTTGGGTTTAGTTATTTCTGATATATTTTCTCTTGTTTGTTCTTCGAGTGTGTTAAGTTTTTCTTTCGTGCTTAGATTAGCTAATAGGGTGGCCGATGTTTTGGCCAAGATGGCCTTTTTAGCTGTTTCTGATTTGTTTTGGATCGAGTCTTGTACTCCGTTTGTGGAGAAACTTGTCCTTGAGGATTTACCAGGCTAGCTTTGGTGGTTTTTATAGATTCTTTTTCCCTCAAAAAAAAAAAAAAAAAGATTTAGAGACCACACGAGCCAAAAACCAAAAAATCGGTTAAAAAATAATAATTTCAAGGATGATTCCATAATTTCTTTCATAAAGATGAGGCAAAAGAATAGGCAAAGTAGGATAAGAAGGAAGAGAAAGAAGGCGATCACGGAGAAAATTTGATGCCATCGAATCAGTAACTTACCAGAAGTGGTTATTTTTTATCAAGTTACTTTTGGGCCTAAATTCTATAAACCTTTCCCACGACAGATTTGGGTTTGTTGAAAAGGTGCCCGTTTACCAATTTCTGGCACTTCATCTTCATCCCCAAATTTGTCTAAATCAGCTAATGCAACAATTCTTTGTTTCAACAATCCCAAATCTCTAGTCCCCTAAGACAATTTTACTGCAGTAGGAAAAACAGCTTCGACAATTACAGGAAAGGAGCCTGGAAAAACAAACCTTGACAACCACAAGACAAGAAATGCTTCGTGGTTGATATCGGCTTTGTTCCAGGTTGATTCATGCAACGAAGACATTTTCTCATCAAATAAATTTTAAAACCATGTACTTTTTAAGTTCCATAAATTTAAATATCTTTATTTGATTGTAACAATGAGTAGATTAAATTTCCACACGACTATTAAACGAAAACACCCCCAGCAAGCAGCACTCCGGATCGAATAGTCATAGCTAGGCTCATAGCTGGCATTTGATGGCCCTGCACTTGTGCCCTCTCCACGCCTATAGAATTCCTCTATGTAAAGTCTAATGCTCTCTTCTCCATCTCTTGAGTTCGAAGACTTTCTTCCAAAACTTGCAGCATTAATTTTTCATCTTCATCTTTCTTCGATTCAGACCTCCACAGCCCCTTGTGCACAAAACGGAGCTTGTGATAACAGACATGGTATGTCCACAGAAGATGCAACGGAGCTTGTGAGAGTTCTTCTCGACCCTTGTGCAGTATTGTCTAGCTCTATCACTTGATATCCACAGCACCCATTCACTGATTCATTTTAACCCTGTGTGGTGAACAATAGAAAGAAGAATTAAAAATCATACATGTTCATCAATAATAAAAATTTTATAACAGCAAATTACACAACATGCAAATAAATCATACTGATATGTCATAGTAACAGCTTTAGAATTCTGGTAAGTTATTGATCCAATTCAAGTAAAATTCATATATTCTTTTGCTTCTCTCTTGTTGAAATATTTTTTAGAGATAAGGTTTCTACCCTTAACAAGCCACCATTTTGTTTCATGTAAAATATAAAACATGGTGGAATTTGTTTTATCCGCGTATGCTATGCTAACAACATAATTAAATACATGAGTTTATAAAACCATAAAATACTACAAAGGGAGAAGATGCACAGAAAAATAAAAAGTGAGAGTAATGGTTGATGCTGAAGTTGATTATATAGTGCCACTGATATTTATACATTCTAAGCAAAACTTATCTTTCCAAATTTTACATTTGTTTGGAAATAATCCGCCGGTGATGTCCGCCATAGGATATAATAAAACACCATAAAAGAGTTCTTGAAAAACCTGTAAATGTTTCTAATTTGAATTTACAGAATTAAACAATTGAGTTGAGTTTAAAAAAGAAACATAGTACAAGTTTGTAGCGGGAAAAATTTTAATTTGATGTAAATCAAATTATTTATTTGATAAACAAATTTTCTTATTAAAACATAAATTATCAAAACTACTCTTTAAATGTAAAATCGATTATAAATTTCGTAGTTCACCTGTTTGAATTTGAGTTATATCTTTTGATTAATTTTAAATATCTTAAATGCTTAATGAATGTAAAGAAAAATATTGTTAATTTAGTAAAAGTTTTATTTCCTTTTTAATTCACGAAAAGTATATATTACAAATCTATGTTGTGAAAATTACAATAATTATAATAATAAATCCATAATTAATAGAAAATCATGAGTTATCTTTTTCTCATTTTTTATTATCAAATATCAATAAGTTTGTTATGCTAATCCACCATAGTCCCTAGTAGTACAACATTAGAGAATTCCAACCATATAATTATTCACTTGAATGGAAGTAAATATAAAATTTTCACTTGGATTTTTTTTTGTAAACCATTAATAACTTCATATTAAATTGACTTCTATATTTATTAAATTTATTTTTCATCTCTGGATTTTTTGTAATCTAAATAATAAAGGGATGTTATATTGACTTCCATATTTAGTTAAAATTACTATAAACCTTTAGAATTTTTGTTATCCAAATAATAAAACCAATTACATTGACTTCCATATTTGGTTAAATTTATTTTTAACCTTAAGATTATTTTTGTTATCTAAATAATAAATGCAATGAAATTGAATTCCATATTTAGTTAAATTTATTTTGAATCTCTAGATTTTTTGTAATCAAAATAAGAAATGCAATTAAATTAACTTCCATATCTAATTAGATTTGCTTTTATACTCTTAATTTTTTATTATCTAAATAATAGTGCAATTAAATTAACTTCTATATTTAGTTAAAATAACTTTTAACCTCTAGATATTTTGTAATCTAAATAATAAATATATATTAAATTGACCTCTATATTTAGTTAACTTTACTTTAAACCTCCAGATATTTTATTATCTAAATAATAAATGCAATGAAATTGGCTTTCATATTTACTTAAATTTATTTTTAACCTCTAGATTTTTTATTTTCTTATAATAAATGCAGTGAATTTATTTTTGAATCTCTAGATTTTTTAGAAGCTAAATAAAATATGCAATTAAATTTACTTTTAAACTCTAAATTTTTTGTTATTTTAATAATAAATGCATGTGACAAGATGAGGTTAGCCCAGTGGTTTGCCTCTCACACTTACACCCTTGAAGTTGTGAGTTCAAGTCGTATCACCCTTCCGAATCCCGAATTAATTATAATTGATAAAAAAAATATAATAAATGCATGTTAAATTAACTTCCATATGTATTTAAAATTACTTTTAATCTCTAGATATTTTGTTATCTAAATAATAAATGTATATTAAATCAACTTTCATACGTAGTTAAAAAAACAAATTATTTTTTTTTAAGGGTACAAATTACAAAATTAATAACCGCCAGGACCTACCAAGATCAATCACTAAACGCACGAGCTAAGATCCGTGAGGAAGTCGGGGATGCAAAATTTTATATTCTTGTTGATGAAACAATTGATGAATCCAACAAAGAACAAATGACAATTATTTTGAGGTATGTTTATTTAAAGGGATTTGTTAGAGAATACTTTTTTTTTTCAAGTTAGAGTAATAATGACACAAATTTTTCACCTCTTAAAAAAGAGATATGTAATGTCATTACTTGATATAATCTATCTGTTGAAAACTTGCGAGGTTAAGGATATGATGGTGCTAACAACATGAGGGGTGAATGGAATGGTTTACAAGCCTTATTTCTCAAATATTGTTCATCTGCTTATTACATACATTGTTTTGCACATAGACTTCAGCTTGTTTTAATTGCAAAGCTAAATAAGTGCATAATATATGGCTATTTGTTGAAGTATAAACTTGTTTTAGGCCCAAACCATTTAAAGGCCTGAACTATTATGGAAGCCCAAACCCAAGCCCAAATAAATTAGAGTCCAAGTCCATAAATAAGGTCCAAGCCCTTTATCTAGAATTCTCTAGGGTTTGGTAATTAGACATAAAAATCATGTGGTCAATTAGAAGGGTGTGGAAGGATGTAGAAGGATGAGGTGTATGGTTATTATAATTTTGGATTAGTTTATTTGTGTGGTCTAAAATGATTTGTAAGTAGTATAAATACCCCCTCCCCATTTTGGTTTAGGCATCAAGAAGAAGCAAAGCTTCTAAGTGAGTGAAGAAGAAGCAAAGAGTGAGTGAGTTCTTGAGTGAGAGTGTTCTTGTAATATTTGTTTTGAGTTTAATAAAAGTTTTTTGAGTGTTTTATTTCCAACACTATTTTGTTCAAAATTGAATTCTATTGGCAACTTTGTAAGTACTTCTTTCAAGCGCCATTCTGAGTTAAAATCTATTCGAGAAGATGAAATTAAAGATTTGATCGCTTTGGGCGAATTTGAGACTGCTACAGGGGCTAATCAAATTCGCACTTTACAACGACCTGGAGCTACTTATTGAAGATCCCATTTCACTTATATTAGTATATTGATTCAGATGTTTGGTTCAACTTCTACTCTTCTTGAAAATTTGATTAACAAAGGACTGAACAACAATATACGTGGAGAAGCCGAAAGGGTATATAAAGATTTGAGATCCTTTGAATTTGTGTTTATCTTGTTATTGTAGCACAAAATTTTGGAAATCTCTGGTATGTTTTGTCAAGCTTTGCAATTGAAATCTCAAGATATCTTCAATGCTATGAATTTGGTGTGAACTACAAAAATGCTCATTCTAGAGTTAAAGGGGAATGAATTGGATACTTTTCTTGAAAGTGTAGTATCATTCCGTGAAAGGTATGAAATGGATATACCTAATATAAATGCATGTCATTTGGAAGGAACGAAGCATTCTTGTCAGCAGAAAGATATTGTCACAGTTGAGCATTACTATCACTTTAGTATATTTAATGTCGTGATAGATTTTCAATTGATGGATTTGAATAGTAAATTTCCATAGCAAACAATAGGACTTACTCTTAGCATGGCTTTAAGCCCCGTGGATGGGTTTAAATCATTTGATGTTGATGATATTTATACTCTTATTACGAAGTTCTACTCTCAAACTTTCGATAAAAATGACATTGAAGATTTGAGAAGACAATTGAGCCATTACAGGTTTGATGTTTCCAACATTTCAAAATTTTGCTTCTCTAACAGAACTATGTCAATGTTTAGCTGAAACAAAAAGATCAGAACACTACACTTTAATTGATAAATTAATTCGTTTAATCTTAACACTTCTTGTATCTACGCCAACACCAAAACGTGCATTTTCTGCTATGAAGCTTCTTAAAACACCACTTCGCAATAAGATAGAGGATGATTTTCTGACAAATTGTATGGTCATATATATTGAAAGGGAGATTGCTGATACCATTGATTTAGAATATAAAATAAATGAGTTTGATTGTATACAATCTCGCAAGACAAAGCTTAAATAAGGCTTATTTGTATTTGTATTGCATGTTTTTTTTTTTCTTTTTTATTGTTATCTTATTGAAAGTTAATGTTTTGTTTTTAAATATATGCATTTTGAGGGGTAAAGATCATTATGTCCCTCATCTAGTTTTATCATTACTTTTTAATCAATTAAATTTCTTCGTATTATTGATGTTCGCACAAAATAAAAATTTGTTTTGTTTTCATCCACCCTAATAAAAATTCCTGGATACACCTTATCAGTCGCTAATCGGGAAGAAGTCGAGCCTAAAACATTTAGAGGGCTATGCGGTTAGGTGCATGCGACCAATGCTAGCACCCAAACTCGCATTTCAATCTGCATTCAAATAACTGAGGCCTATGCAAGTTGTGTCATACGAGTAATGGTTGCTTGCCCAACTCACATAGAAGACTACCCGAAGAAACCTGAGGACCATGCGAGTTAGGTGTATGCAACCATTGGTCACACTTAAACTCGCATGAACTAAGATGCCAGAAAACCGAGACTGTTAACACTAGTGTTACAAACTCAAATGTTGTCCCTATGAAGAGTGGTTGATCACAGTAATTATAGAAAATCTCAGCCTACGTAATTGCTCTTATGATGTGCACATATCTTGCTGTGTACATACTCTTCACAACAAGGCAAGTCCTTGCTCTTATTAGACAGCTTCAGTCTTGCCAAGTTAGCATCAATCTCAGCCAATCAGAGTGCCAAGTTTGTAACAGATTTCTGATGATCAAGAAATCTGTTGCAACTACATTTCCCGCCAAATGTAACAGACTCTAGCAACTTGGCTTCACATCCTTTTCATGTCACTTAAGTTGTATATATACTACAATTGCTCAGTGTATTTGATTCAACGAAAAGATTAATAAAAGTTCTCTCAAGTTCTCTACTTTGCATTTTTCTTCTTTATAAGTAAGTTAGCTTTAGACTCTGTTTTCATTAGTTTTCAGGGTATCAGAGCTTTTAGACTAACTACCATGGCTTCTCCAAGCGTCTCTACTGCTGCAGCATCAGCTGCTATTGCAGCCAATGGAACTGATAAGTACTCAAAAGTGATATTTATTGTCTATAAATCTTATGTATTTTGAGCATGTTTTCCTGATGATGTGGCCTAGGTAAACAGTACCGTACATGTGAATAGTGCATTATGAACAGTACGTACACGTGAATAGTACATGATAAACAGTGAAATGGCGGCTTCAACAGTCAATGGACGTATTCGTAAGCAGTGACGTCAACAGTCGTATTCGTAAGCAGTGACGTCATGAACATTACGTAAACAGTACCGTATTCGTGAACAGTACCCCCGATGAACAGTACCTAGAATTTTCTTATAAATACCCCATTTCCTTCATTTAAGTAGGGATCCAAGAAAGTGAGAAAGGAGAGAGAGAATAGAGGAGAAGAGAAGCTACTACTTTTCCTTCCTTCATTTTTATCTATTTTTGTATTTCTTTTCATGGAGAACTAATCTCCTAACTAAGGTGAGGGGAGAAACCTAAGATTATTTATGTGTATTGTTGATTCAATTTAGACAAGTATTTTAATATAAATTTGGTTTTTGGTTTGTTCAATTTAATATTTGGTTTAGCTTCTTTTAATGATTGATGGGTGTTATATAATCTTATTCATAGGTTCAGTCATGCTTTTCCTATTGTTTAGTAAAAACATCCATGCTTTTATAATTTTGGTGAGCCAATAGATTATTTAGAATTTCGATTGGAATTATTTCTTGATAGATTGTTGCTGTAGGTACAGGCTATGCTTGAGATTTTTCCTATAAGAAATTAGTTGTGCTTATGTATGAACACCATCAACCGAATTCATCTTTTCTATGTCTGTTCTTATGTAAGTTTTAAGAAAATAATTGAATCAATAATATTGCATAAATAATTGAAGGTGGAACCCCGAAGCCTTAGTATTTCTCATTCATAAGTTTTACTCTCAATTAAACACAATTGAATTGTTTTATCAATTGTAATTTTGTGATCTTTCTTACTGCTCTTCGTGGTACGACACTCGTTACTCCGAGTTATACTGCTACGCGACTCCTGCACTTGGGATTAGCAAGCAATTTTTGAACCTCCACTAGTTCATAGAAATCTCAGGTTTCTCTTCTTTCATCAAATCTGAATTTCAAGCTTCCTATTAAACTTGATCAGATTAATTACAACTATTGGAATATTCAAGTTCTACCTGCAATCCGTACATTTGATCTTAAAGATTATGTTCTTAATTGCAAACGATGTCCTGAGAAGTTTATTCAGACTCAAGTTGAAGGATTAGCTGAGATGGAACAAACAATCAATGAAGATTTTTTGATTTGGAAGAAAATAGACCAGTTAATTGTGTGTTGGTTGTTTTCTACCTTTAGTGAATCCATTTTTGGCCAGGTCACTCACTGCACCATAGCTTATGAAGTTTGGACTACACTTGAAAGTTTGTACTCTCAGCAATCCAAAGCAAGAGTTCTTCAACTCAAGAATGAGATGAACTCTACCAAGAAAGGTGTTTTGTCAATCAATGACTATGTTCTGAAGATGAAGAGTCTAAGTGAATCTCTAACAACTACAGGTCATTCCATGGCTGTTGAAGATGTTATCTCAAGTGTTCTAGGTGGACTTGGACCTGAATATGATCCGGTTGTTGTCACTGTTACTGCAAAACAAGGATTTATTAGTCTTCAAGAAGTGCAATTTCTTCTCATGAGCTTTGAGAACAGGCTGGCTCAACACAATACAACTGCTACTCTTGATCTGTCCTTTATACTCTTAGCAATCCAAAGCAAGAGTTCTTCAACTCAAGAATGAGATGAACTCTACCAAGAAAGGTGTTTTGTCAATCAATGACTATGTTATGAAGATGAAGAGTCTAAGTGAATCTCTAACAGCTACAGGCCATTCCATGGCTGTTGATGATGTTATCTCAAGTGTTCTAGGTGGACTTGGACCTGAATATGATCCGGTTGTTGTCACTGTTACTGCAAAACAAGGATTTATTAGTCTTCAAGAAGTGCAATTTCTTCTCATGAGCTTTGAGAACAGGCTAGCTCAACACAATACAACTGCTACTCTTGATCTGTCCCAAGCCTCTGCTCATTACTCCGCATAACAATAGAATTTCAACAACAGAGGTGGCTTTCGTGGAGGTTACAATCAGCATAATAGGGGAAGATCAAGAGGACGAGGTCAAGGCAGATATGGAGGAAGAGGTGGTCCTAGACTTTACTACCAACTTTGTGGCAAAAATGGTCATGCTGTAGCTACTTGCTACCATCGTTTTGATCAAACTTTTCAGGGAGTTAATCACCAGCAACACTAGCAAAATTCTCAGCAGTAAGGAGGACATCAGCAAAGTGGTTTTCAATCTCATATGAGTCAGGTATATCATCCACAAAAATCTAGAAATGTTGCACATCCTAATGCTTATTTTGCTGCTCATCCAAATGCCTACATTGCTGCCCCAAGTACTGTCATGGATCCTAACTGGTATATTGATAGTGGTGCCACTAACCACATCACATTTGATTTGGGCAACATATCTATCCAATCTGAATACAAAGGTGATGACTCTCTCACAGTAGGTAATGGTTCACAACTTCAAATCTCGCATATTGGTGCTTCGGTTATAGGTTCACATACACACCTACAAATACCTCTTTTGTTGAACAATATCTTGCATGTACCGTGCATAACCAAAAATCTTTTAAGCATTTCCCAATTTACCAATGATAATCAAGTGATTGTTGTTTTTAACTCCAAATATTGCTATGTTAAGGACAAGAGTACAATGAAGGTACTGCTGCAAGGAGGGCTAAAAAATGGCCTATATCAACTTGATTTCTCAACAGCTGCTCCACAATTTCTTCACAAGCTGCCTTTCTCTAAAGTGGTCAATCCATCCTTTTATAATAATGCCAATTTCCTTGTACATAAATCATGTAATGTGCCATTCAAGATCACAAATGTGGTTGTTGCTACTGCAACTCATTATTATACAAACAATGTTCATATAATAAAACAACTTGGATGTCATAGCTGTCTTTTTTCTTCAAAACAGCCTACTTCATTATGTGTGTGGCACAATAAACTTGGTCACCCCTCATTTGCTATTGTTAAACAAATTATGAGGAAAATTAGTCTCCCTTGCACAAGCTCACAATCTTCAGATTTTTGTGATGCTTGTCAATGTGGCAAGTTACACCAAATTCCTTTTCCTTCCTCTCACACTCAGTACACAACTCCTCTAGAACTGATTTTCAGCAATGTTTGGGGGCCTTCCCTGATCTGCTCCACTCAGGGGTATCGGTATTATGTTCATTTTATTGATGCATTCTCTAGGCATACATGGATATATCCCTTATCATCCAAGTCAGAAGTCAAAGATGTTTTCATTTCCTTTCAAAAGTCTGTTGAGCTTATGTTTAATACAAAAATAAAGTGTGTTCAAAGTGATTGGGGAGATGAGTTTCGGCCTCTTACTACCTATCTTCATAAGTTAGGAATCCAATTTCGACATCCTTGCCCACACACTCACCAATAAAATGGCCTACCCGAACGTAAACATGGACATATTGTTGAAGTTGGACTTACACTTCTCTCGCAAGCTACAATGCCTTTATTCTATTGGTGGGAAGCCTTTCAAACAGCTGTCCATCTCATTAACTTACTGTCAACTCCTACTCTTATAGATTCCTCTCCTTTTGAGTGTCTTTTTCACAAATAATTAGATTACTTGTTACTCAAGACATTTGGTTGTGCTTGTTTCCCATTTCTAAGACCCTATAAAAAGCATAAATTCGATTTCCATACATCCAAGTGTCTTTCTAGGCTATAGTCCTTCTTATAAGGGGTACAAATGTCTTCATCCTAGTGGTAGGATCTATGTTGCTCGTAATGTTAGTTTCAATGAAATTGATTTCCCTTATGCCACACTTTTTCAAAATTCTGTTCCTTCTCATGTCAAGTCTTCCAGCAGCCTTCCTATTTCAATACTTTGAATTCCTCAGTTTATTTCTAATTATAAGGCAGTTCCTGACCTTGCAGCAGTGCCCTCACCCTTCCCTCACACCACTACTTCCCCTTTTGCACCTCATAAATCCTCACCAGTACCTTTATCTGCAGTCCCTATACGTCTTCCTACCAACACTCATCCTATGCTCACAAGAGCTAAAAATGGTATCTCTAAACCCAAAGTCTTTACCATATCTTCAACTTCACCTATTGCTGAGCCTTAATCTGCAGTCGATGCACTAACTATACCTTGTTGGAAGCAAGCTATGCTTGAAGAGTATTCTGCACTCATAAGGAATCACACATGGTTGTTGGTCCCTAGGCAAGATGATATGAATGTAGTAGGTCACAAGTGGGTGTGTAGGGTTAAATTTAATCCAAATGGGAGTGTACAACGCTACAAGGCCAGACTTGTGGCCAAAGGTTTTCACCAAACCAGTGGGGTGGACTATCTTGAGACTTTCAGCCCTGTTGTGAAATCCACAACTATAAGAGTTGTTCTTGCTTTGGTTATATCACATGGCTGGAATATTCATCAATTGGATATTAATAATACATTTCTCAATAGGAATTTGAAGGAGAATGTCTACATGGACCAGCCAGCTAGCTTTGAGGATCCTACCAAACCACGTTTTGTGTGCAAGCTTATCAAATCTCTCTATAGACTGAAACAAGCTCCTAGAGCTTAGTTTGAGAAACTAAAAGGTGCTTTGCTAAAATGGGGCTTTCAAAACTTAAGAGCTGATAGCTCATTATTTATCTTCAAGCATAACTCCACCATTCCCATTCTCCTTGTGTATGTAGATGACATTCTTGTTATTGGTAACAATCAGCCCTTGATGAAGAAATTAATTTTTGATTTACAGAGAACTTTTGCTTTGAAGGATCTAGGTGCTTTGAGTTTCTTTCTTGGCCTTGAAGCTTGCAGGTCTCCAGCTGGTTTACTACTCACTCAATCCAAGTATGCTAATGACCTCTTGAAAAAGACCAACATGTTTGATTGCAAAAGTTGCCCAACTCCAATGAGTCTTGGCACAAAACTGCAGCAATCTAATAGAGGTATCTTTACTGATCCTACTCTCTATAGGAGCACAGTGGGTGCCCTGCAATATCTCACCTTGACCAGACCCGATTTGTCTTTTGTTGTGAACAAATTGAGCCAATACTTGGCCTCACCTACAGCTGCTCATTGGAATGCTTGTAAGAGGGTCTTGAGATATATTAAAGGAACTGTTGACCATGGTTTGTTCTTTTCTGCCTCGGGTTCCTTTGGTGCAGCTACTTGCTCTACACCAGCTGTTGTATCATTATCTCTTGAATGTTTTTCTGATGTTGATTGGACTAGTAATGTTGATGATCGTAAGTCCACTAGTGGCTGATGTATGTTTCTTAGTGGCAGCCTAGTCTCTTGGAGTTCAAAGAAGCAAAAGGTTGTTGCACGATCAAGTTGTGAGGTTGAATATAGGTCCCTTGCTCAGGCTGCAGCTGAGGTTGATTGGACTAGTAATGTTGATGATCGTAAGTCCACTAGTGGCTGATGTATGTTTCTTAGTGGCAGCCTAGTCTCTTGGAGTTCAAAGAAGCAAAAGGTTGTTGCACGATCAAGTTGTGAGGTTGAATATAGGTCCCTTACTCAGGCTGCAGCTGAGGTTGTATGGTTGCAAGCTTTGCTATTTGAATTGGGCATCAACATCACTTAACCAGCTGTTCTTTGGTGTGATAACACAGGGGCTGGTGCCTTGGCTCACAATCCTGTCTTCCATACAAAAACTAAACACATTGAGCTAGATCTTCATTTTCTGAGAGATAAAATTGAGGCTCATGAACTTGATGTTAGGTATGTGCCCACAAAACATCAAACAGCTGACATACTCACAAAACCCCTCTCCGTTACTCATTTTAATTATCAAAAGGCCAAACTCATCTTAGATAAATCCAAGTTTCGTTTGCGGGGCGATGTTAACACTAGTGTTACAAACTAAAATGATGTCCCTGTGAAGAGTGGTTGATCACAGCAATTGCAGAAAATCTCAGCCTACGCAATTGCTCTTATTATGTGCACATATCTTGCTGTGCACAAACTCTTCACAACAAGGCAAGTCCTTGCTCTTATTAGATAGCTTCAGTCTTGCCAAGTTAGCATCAATCTCAGCCAATCAGAGTGTCAAGTTTGTAACAGATTTCTGATGATCAAGAAATCTGTAGCAACTACATTTCCCGCCAAATGTAACAAACTCTAGCAACTTGGCTTCACATCCTTTTCATGTCACTTGAGTTGTATATATACTGCAATTGCTCAGTGTATTTGATTCAACGAAAAGATTAATAAAAGTTCTCTCAAGTTCTCTGCTTTGCATTTTTCTTCTTTATAGTCAAGTTAGCTTTAGACTTTGTTTTCATTAGTTTTCAGAGATTGATGCGAGTTGTGTCGTGCGACAATTGATCGGGCCCAGACTCACTGCGGGAGTTTCCATGTCATTTAAGGACACTTAAAAATACCCAAAAATCTTCCTAAATGTATATATTGAAAAGTGGAATTCGATCGAGGGAGGACGCAGAGACGAGAAGAGATAAAAGTTCCAGAGATTCATCACCTTCGATCAACATCGCATGCAACATCAATTCCAGATAATCGAGCAAGGAGATTCGTGACGGGGGAGATGCGAGAGCGGAAGTTCTTTAGATTTTTCTTCTACTTTTTTATCTATTACTTTATGGTTAATTAGTCATGTTTAGAGTTTTATTTACCATGAGTTCAAACATGAACTAATTTCCTTCGTTCGGATGATGATGGATTCTTTTCTAGACTATTGAATGGATTGACTATGTTATTATTGATATTGATTTCTGATTGTTGAGTAGATATTATTGTTCTTCATGCTTTTAAGTGTTAGGCCATCATTTGATTTATGATTGTGTGTTATAGATTGAGAGGTGATGCCCACAATGTGCTCAATATAATATCTCTTATAAATATGATTAGATAAACATATATTAATTTGCTTGTGTGATCTACATATGTGTTTATTGTGCTTAATGAATTGTCATATTAATGTTAATAACTTTGGCATGACTCGAGAGGGTATGTTGGTTAACTTAGTAAAACACGATCATCCAGGGGCAAAATTTGAAGAGAAAAATTGGGGGGTCGGGGTCTAAAATTCTAAATTTATTAATATATATAATTTATTTTTTATATTTAAATTAAATATATAATTTTTTACCTATATAATTTTCTTTTAAAAAAAAGTTATTGAGGGGGAGGGGGGGTGGGGGCGGCGGGGGGGATGCGCCCCTGCGATCATTAATAATAATAATAATTGATAGTGAAGATTTCTCAAATGGCACAACCCTCCAAGCTAGTTCCAAAAAGTACTCCTCCATTTGATTTTAAGGGAGTAGGTTGCGCCTTCTCCCCCTGCAATTTCCATTTCGCGCAATGAAGATCCATTAGTGAATCTCCATCTGAATAGAGATCCATTGATCACTAATGGAGGTGGAGATCCTTGTAAAGCAAATATAATTGTAAAAACGAGTAGATTAAAACGACTGTTTATATTATATAATTTTCTTTACTTTTTTTCAAGATTAAATTAATTAGTGACATATTTGATTTGTCCATTTGGTTTAGTATAAGAATTGCTTTAATCCACTGTTTCATAAACTAAGACAATTATGGATAGAAAACTACTAATACTTATAAAAATTTGAAGGTGTGTTTGATGTAAATGAGGAAGTGTTTGTTAAAAGTCCTGAGTGATGTTAGCTCTAGGACCTTGAATGATCTCCATTAATGGTGGAAATGTAAATTATGGAGAATTGAATGAATCAGAAAACTTGAAAACTGATTTCTCATTAAATGTATTCATAGATATACATCTATTTATACTAAACACATCAATCAATCTTAACCATTCATTTACATTTTATACAAAACAATCTTGTCCCTTCATCATCAACAGAATGTCTGATATGATCAGCTTGATCATCACGAATCATCTTGCGCTTTGCTAATGATAGCTGATCATCAGGAAATGGGAAAGCATGAGCCTTCAACTGCAGAATGTTTTTGCTTGCTGTAGTTGTCATAGCTGGTTGTATCCAACTCTAACATGGTTATGAAATTCCTCACCATCTAATTGTGTGCTCTTCTTACAAGCTGGCAGCAAGACCTTTGAGGTGTTGGAAATAAAACACAAAAAAAACTTTTATTAAACTCAAAACAAATATTACAAGAACACTCTCACTCAAGAACTCACTCACTCTTTACTTCTTCTTCACTCACTTAGAAGCTTTGCTTCTTCTTGATGCCTAAACCAAAATGGGGAGGGGGTATTTATACTACTTACAAATCATTTTAGACCACACAAATAAACTAATCCAAAATTATAATAACCATACACCTCATCCTTCTACATCCTTCCACATTCTTCCAATTGACCACATGATTTTTATGCCTAATTACCAAACCCTAGAGAATTCTAGATAAAGGGCTTGGACCTTATTTATGGACTTGGACTCTAATTTATTTGGGCTTGGGTTTGGGCTCCCATAATAGTTCGGGCCTTCAAATGGTTTGGGCCTAAAACAAGTTTACACTTCAACACCCCCCTTTAAACTTGTTTTATCATGCCAAGCAAACTTCTTAATCTCGAAAAATCTTCAAACCTGAGTGGCTTGGTGAAAATATCTGCAATTTGATCTTTGGACTTCACGTACTCCATTTGCACATCCCTTTTCGCTATGCACTCCCTTATATAGTGGTAACGGGTATCAATATGCTTGCTTCGATCATGGAACACTGGATTCTTTGCTAGGGCAATGGCTGACTTGTTGTCGACACAAATCTCAGTTGGTTCTTCTTGTGGCAAACCCAATTCTTTCAGCAAATTTCTGAGCCATATCACATGACAAACGCACGAAGTAGTAGCTATGTATTCGGCTTCACAAGTGGATAGGGTGACAATCGGTTGCTTCTTTGACATCCATGTGAAAGCTGTGTTTCCCATGAAGAACACAAACCCACTGGTGCTCTTCCTGTCATCTATGTCTCCACCCCAATCGCTATCGCTATATCCCACAAGCTTGTAATCATTAGAAACTGAATAAAATAAACCAAAATCAATTGTACCTTTAATGTAACGGAGGATTCGCTTAGCGGCTTTGAAATGGGTGGTTGTTGGATTCTCCATATATCGACTTACAAGTCCAACAGCATAAAGAATAGCTGGCCTTGTGCACGTCAAATAGCGTAAGCTTCCAACTAAACTCTTGAAGAATGTTCGATCTATGCTTTCACCTTCACCATGCTTCGATAGTTTGATTCCGCATTCTGCTGGCGTGTTTATCGGCTTACAATCATCCATCTTGAACTTTTTGAGTATCTCCTTTGCATAATTTTCTTGGGAGATAAAGATGCCTTCGTCCTTTTGCTTGACCTCAATACCAAGATAGTACGCCATTAATCCGATGTCAGTCATCTCAAACTCCTTGGCCATTGCTTTCTTGAACTCTTCAATCAGGCTTAGGTTATTGCCGGTGAAAATCAAATCATCCACGTACAAGCATACTACCAGAATATCTTCATTCATGATCTTGATATATAGCGCGTGCTCGTAAGGACATTTGGTGAAGCCATTCTGTTTGAAGTACTTGTCAATTCTGCTATTCCATGCCCTTGGTGCTTGCTTTAACCCATAGAGAGCTCTTCTCAGCTTCAGAACTTTGTCTTCTTGGCCTTTGACTTCATAACCCGGTGGTTGCTGTATGTAGACTTCTTCTTCAAGAACTCCATTTAGAAAGGCAGACTTTACATCCATCTGATGTATCTTCCACTTGTTTTGCGCTGCCATAGAAATGATTAGTCTTATAGTTTCTAATCTAGCAACTCGAGCAAATACCTCATCATAGTCTATTCCAGCTCTTTGACTGTAGCCCTTCGCAACTAGCCTTGCCTTGTGCCTTTCAATCTCTCCCTTAGAATTTCGCTTTGTTTTGTACACCCATTTGACACCAATTGCCTTGTGTCCTTTTGGAAGTGGAACAAGTTCCCAAGTGTTGTTCTTTTCAATGGCCTTGATTTCCTCATCCATCGCATCTCTCCACTTCTTTTCTTGAGCAGCTTCTTCAAAACTCACTGGTTCACAATCAGCAAAGAGGCAAAAAAGAGTAAGATTATCAGATCTCTCAGTTACCTCGTATAAATCTTGAAGACCTCTTGTTCGCTCCATCGCTCTTTCTTGTAAAAATGATGGTGGTGAATTTTCATTATTTGTTGAAGCTGGTGATACTGGTGGTGTAGTGGGTTCTTGTTGAGGTTCTTCTAGTTGCTCCACCGGTGTCCGCTCTGTTTCTTCAAATTGTGGAGTGAAGTTGGAGTTGTCTACATGCGATCCAAAATCCCATTCTCCTTCTTCATCAAATATCACATCTCGGCTGATCACAAACTTTTTGTTGTTCGGGTTGTATAGCTTGTAACCTTTTGAATAAGCGGGATAGCCGATGAATATGAAACTTTCACTTCTATCGTCAAGCTTGGTTCTTCTCTCTTCTGGTACATGAACATGAGCTATGCTTCCAAAAACTCTTAGGTGGGAGATGCCGGGCTTTCTACCACTCCATGCTTCTTAAGGTGTCTTTCCCCACACACTTCTTGTTGGAGAGCGATTGGACAAATATACTGCACACGCCACTGCTTCGGCCCAAAACTCCTTGGGCAATCTCTTGCTTTTGAGCATACTTCGCGCCAAATCCAGGATTGTTCTATTCTTCCTTTCTGCAACTCCATTTTGTTGAGGGGATCTGGGAACAGTTAGAGGACGTCTAATTCCATTTGCTTCACAAAACTCCAGGAATTCCTTGGATGTGAATTCTCCTCCTCTATCGGATCTCAGTGCCTTGATCTTATGGCCACTCTCTTTTTCCACGGCAGCTTTGAACTTCTTGAATACTCCAAAGACTTCTGATTTCTGCTTCAAGAAATAAACCCATGTTTTTCTTGAAAAATCATCAATGAAAAGAAGGAAATAATTACTGTTACCGAGAGAGCTTGGCTTGATTGGACCACACACATCGGTATGGACTAGCTCAAGTGGCTTCTTGGCTCTTGAGTCTGACTCTTTTGGAAAGCTATTTCTAAATTGCTTCCCGAGTAAACATCCTTCACAAAGTTGGTCAGGATGATTGATGCATGGTAATCCTCTCACCATTTCCTTCTTAGATAGTAGCTCCAAGCTTCCAAAATTGAGATGCCCAAATCGAAGGTGCCATAACCAAGATGCATCTTTGTAGCAGGCTTTCAAAAACTTTGCAACATCGTTTTGAATGTTCAAAGAAAATAATCTATTCTTTGACATTTTTACTATGGCTATTAGATTCCCTTTGCCATCTCTTATAGAAAGACTACGATTCTTCATATGAATATCATAGCCTTTTTCTAAGAGTTGACCCATACTCAGGATGTTGCATGTCATGTTGGGCACATAGTACACATTAGAGATTAATTGATGACTACCATTTTTAGTACGGATAAGGATGTTACCTTTTCCTTTCACTGATATTTTTGAATCATCTCCAAATGAGACATTGCCAGCCACTGATTCATCTAGCTCTACGAACATACTTCTTCTTCCACACATGTGGTTGCTTGCACCAGTGTCGAGGTACCAAGCATTTTCTTGGTCTCCATCATTGTCTCTACAAGTTAGTAGCACTGTCTCATTCTCTTCGGTTTTGACTTCCACATAATTGGACCTTTCGTCAACCTTACTGTTGGGAGCTCTACATTCCGAAGCATAATGCCCAAATTTCTGACAATTATAACATTGAACTTGAGATTTATCATACCTCGAGTTTGAATTGCTTCTCCCACGGCCTCTTGTTGAGCTTTCTCCTTTCTCGTAGTTGTTGAGGTTGCTGCTGTTGGAATTCCAACCTCGTCCATGGCCACGGCCTCTACCTCGTCCTCGGCCTCGGCCTCTACCTCGACCACGCTGGCTTCTCTCGTAGCCTTGACTTTCTTCCTTCTCCTTCAGTTGCATCTTGAGGAGTTGCTCGTTGATCCCTTGCTTCCTCTTATGTTTTTCTTCATATGCTTGCAATGATCCTTGGAGTTGCTCGATCGTCATTTCTTCCAGGTCTTTAGTTTCTTCTATCGTCACAACAATGTGCTCAAATTTGGGATCCAATGATCGGAGTATCTTCTCTATTATTCTTACATCTTCTAACTTTTCACCGTTTCTTTTTAATTGATTAGAAACGGCTACTACTCTTGAGAAATAATCTGAAATAGATTCAGATGCTTTCATGTGTAAGGATTTGAATTCACCTCTTAATGTTTGGAGACGGACCTTCTTTACCTTTTCGACTCCTTTGTAAGAGATTTGCAACTTCTCCCACGCTTGCTTAGCGGAGCTTGCACTCGAAATCTTCTCAAAACCATCATCATCTAAGGCTTGATAGATGAGATATAAAGCCTTCTTGTCTCTCTTCCTTGAGTCTTTTAAGCTATCCTTTTGAGTTTGGGATAGAGTTGACTCATCTTCTGGTTCGGTGTAGCCTTTCTCTACGACCTCCCAGACATCGTGTGCTCCAAGAAGAGCCTTCATCTTGATACTCCAATTATCATAGTTTTCGTTCTTGAGTGTTGGAACTTGAAACGACGCCATACCATTAGCCATAATTCTCAATATGGTGAGAATTTTGAAATTCTGACTACACGAATGAACTCAGAACGTCGAAAAACCTTAAGATGAACTCAGACAAAAAATCGATTTTATGGTCAAAGTCAAAGTCAACGGTCAACCTAACCTGGTCAATAGTCAACGGCTTGGCGGCTCGGTCAGCGGCTCGGTCAACAAGCTTAGTGGCTCGGTCAACTCGGCTCCAACTTGGCTGGACTCACTTCCAACTCGGCTGACTCGGCTTGAACTCGGTGAGTTAACTCACTCCCTGGCAGCAAACTTCCGGCGTCCCGTGGCGGCTCGTTTGAACTCCGATCGGGGCGATTTTTGCGGCGTCGGCTTCGTCTCGTCGAGAACTTCAATTTGGATATGCTATAGTGCACACCTTCCAACTCGGCTCTGATACCACTTTGTTGGAAATAAAACACAAAAAAAACTTTTATTAAACTCAAAACAAATATTACAAGAACACTCTCACTCAAGAACTCACTCACTCTTTACTTCTTCTTCACTCACTTAGAAGCTTTGCTTCTTCTTGATGCCTAAACCAAAATGGGGAGGGGGTATTTATACTACTTACAAATCATTTTAGACCACACAAATAAACTAATCCAAAATTATAATAACCATACACCTCATCCTTCTACATCCTTCCACATTCTTCCAATTGACCACATGATTTTTATGCCTAATTACCAAACCCTAGAGAATTCTAGATAAAGGGCTTGGACCTTATTTATGGACTTGGACTCTAATTTATTTGGGCTTGGGTTTGGGCTCCCATAATAGTTCGGGCCTTCAAATGGTTTGGGCCTAAAACAAGTTTACACTTCAACATGAGGTACCACAGCTACCAAACTGCATCGAGGTATACTAGTCACTAACGTACCATTCATCCTATCATACACCTGACCAACATTGCCATGCACCAAATCAACTTAACCATCAGTACTTGTTCGAGCGTGAGCAATATCATTTCAATTATTGAGCATGACCAACACCTGTTTAGCATGGCCAATAGCATTTGAACATGAGCAATAGCACCAACTTAACTTGACCATCACTTGAATTATGGAAAACTGGATTTTGTGCTAGAGAACCAACACTAGTATTATCATACCATCTCATGGGACAAGATGGAAGTGTAATACCAAGTTTTGTGAACAAATAACTTAACCACAGAAGTTCAGATGCAGCTTAAGAGAAAGCTTGATACGCAGCCTCTGTGCTAGATCGAGGAACAACATTTTGCTTCCTAGAACTCTAAAAAATCAAATTGTGACCAAGATAAACACATCATCCATTAGTTAACCTTCTATCATTAAGGCAAGCACCCCCAATCTGTATCAGAGTATACTTTAACATTCCTTGAAATATAAACTCTTCCTGATGAATGAAGAAATTTATGTTGAAAAAAAAAACTTGCCTCTAAAACTCATCCACCATTCTTGACTCTCTAGAAGCCATCCACCATTGTTGAAATTAAACTTGCTAGAAGCCATGCAATATTGACTCAACTACCACATTCAACTAATTGACTCCAACAACTATTATCTCCCAGCTGTAATCAATATTTGATTTTGATTTTGATTTTATTTTTTTGTTCATCTCATTTCCTATATAAAGGAATGAAGTTTGTATTGAATTGTGTGGAGTAGTGTAAGTTGATAAAGAGAGAAATAAATTCTCCTCCTTTTGTGTGTTTCGAAATATCTCTTAGAGGTGCACCACAGGTGACCACAAACAACACCATCCCACCAACAGTGGTATCAGAGCGTAGGAGAACCAAAAATACGAAGAACAGAGGCCAAAGACGAATTTGCCCAGAAATCAAATTACTCAAAATCCATTTTTAAGCATCCCAGTGTGTTCTACTCGTCTCCACGAGTTCAAGGTGAAAACCTCACCTAAATCGGAGTTCCAGAGAGTCCGCACGCGCCATTTGAAGTTGGAGAGTAAACTACACGCTCCGGTAGTCTTCTTCGCCCATTTGCGAGATCTGAACCGAGTGCGACCCGATATTTGATCCGTGTTCGACCCGGTTGCTGACATCACTAACGCCATTATACCGGCTAGAATATTCCGTCCGTCAAGGGAATATTTCGTTATCAGCGGTTGACTGTTTTTAAAAAGTTTGACCGCCCGTTTCAGACACTTCCGAACTCATTTTTTGACAAAATCAGAGTGGTTTTCAAGGTTTTGGACCATTCCGGACGCAACCATGCACTTCATTTTTGAAAATTCAGACTCTAAATTAGTTTTCTAAGCACTTCAAGTCTTGATGGCCAATAATATTGCGCATATTGTCATTCCAAAACTCACCAAAGACAACTATCACAATCGGTGCATACAAATGAGAGCTCTACTAGGCTCTCAAGATGTTATGGAGATTATAGAAGATGGATATATAGAACCTGCATCCAAAGACGCTGAAGGAACCCTAACAAAAGCTCAAGCAATAACTCTCAGAGCCGATCGAAAGAAGGATTGTAAAGCAAAGTCCATAATCTATCAAGGACTGGACGAAGCGACGTTCCAGATCATAGCATCCGCTAAGTCATCAAAAGAAGCCTGGGACACCCTACTCAAAACTTACAAAGGTGCTAACAAAATGAAAAGGATCCATCTTCAAACATTACTGTGGGAGTTTGAATCCCTACGAATGAAATCAAATGAATCCATTGCTGAATTCTATACACGAGTGATGGTCGTTGCGAATCAGCTAAGAAGAAATGGAGAAACTCTCACAGACATGAGAGTTTCGGAGAAAATCTTGCGATCATTAGATCCAAAGTTTGATTTCGTTGTTGTGGCCCTTGAAGAAACAAAAGATCTTGAGACGGTGTCTGTTAAAGAACTAGTGGGTTCATTGCAAGCCAATGAGCAGAAAGTCACAAGAAGAAGCGACGATAGAGTATTAGAGCAATATCTCCAGTCAAAGCTCTCCATCAATGAAAAAAGATACGAATAGGGGGAGACCTCACAACAAGGAAGAGAACAAGGTTGAGGATCTCGTGGAAGAGGTTCAGAAATCAAAATTAGAGGAAGAGGAGGATGTGGACATCAGAACTATATCCCACGAGGAAGAGGACGAGGAGGAAGAGGCGGATACAACAACCGTCCGATCATTGATGAAAGAAATGTCCAATGCTATAATTGCCACAAATATGGCCGCTATAGCAACGAGTGCAGAGGCAACCCAAATGAGGTAAATAAAAGTTCTAACTTTGTAGAAAAAGAGCAAGTTGGAGGAGAATCGTTGATGTTGATGGCACAACTCAACCTATCAAAACCAAAATGTTTGGTTTCTTAATTCTAGAGCCAGCAACCATATGACTGGCAGAAAAGACTTATTCACTGAACTTGATGAGAAAGTTCATGGAAAAATCTCATTTGGCGACCTCTCTAAAATCCCTGTCCAAGGAAGGGGAGATGTTATGATCAAGCAGAAGAATGGAGATCATGCTTTCATCTCTAAAGTTTATTATGTTTCAGACATGAAGATAAACATCCTAGGTCTCGGACAACTCTTGGAGAAAGGCTATCACATTAGCCTTCAAAATATGCAACTCACCATTACAGATGCTCGAGGAAAGCTGGTTACTCGAGTCCAGATGACGAAGAATAGGATATTTCCTCTCGCAATTCATCATGATACGCCAAGGTGTTTAACAGCCATTATCAATGAAAAAGACTGGCTATGGCATCTTAGGTATGGACATCTCAATTTTGAAAGTTTGAAGCAGCTGGGAAGTAAGAAGATGGTGAAAGGATTGCCAAACATCCATCACCCTAATGAGATCTATAAAAGTTGTGTTCTCAGCAAACAACACAAAAATAGCTTTGGAAAGGAGGTAAATTGGAAAGCAACCATGCCACTTGAGCTCGTTCACACAAATGTGTGTGGTCCATTGACGCCAGTATCAAATGGACAGAATCAATACTTTCTTACCTTCATTGACGACTACAGCAGGAAGATTTGGGTTTATCTCCTAAAAAGGAAGTCTGAAGTATTTGGTTACTTGAAAGAGTTTAAAACTCTTGTGGAGAAGCAAAGTGGCTACTACATCAAAACACTGAGATCAGATCAAGGTGGAGTATACACTGCAGGTGCTTTCCAGGAATTTCTTAAGCAATAAGGAATCAGACATCAGTTTACACCAGCTTATACTCCTCAGTTAAACGGTTTAGCTGAAACGAAGAATCGAACAATCCTTAACATGGCCAGAAGCATGTTAAAGGATAAAAATATGCCTAAAATTTTTTGGGCTGAAGCAGTCTCATGTGCGGTATATCTACTAAACAGATGTCCTACGAAGAGTCTGGATACAAAGACACCGCATGAAGTATAGAGCACTCACAAACCAAGTGTGAGCCACCTTAGAATTTTTGGCTCCATTGCCTACATTAAGGTCCTAGAAGCAAGAAGAACCAAGCTTGAAGATAAAGGAGAAAAATGTATCTTGGTTGGATACAGTGACAGAACTATGGGTTAACAGCTATACAACCTCGTTACCAAGAAAGTAATCTTCAGCAGGGATGTCATTTTTGAAGAAAATGAATCCTGAAATTGGGATCAGACTAAAGATTCCACAAGTACAGAGTTAGTACATGAATGAGAGATAAGAGAAGTGGCTACATAGCCACAAATACCCAGAGATCAGCAGACTCCTTAACGTGGTTTCCCTTCACCACAAAGGTATGATGCTCCATTACCAATTGAACGTGAACTCTCTGATATGAGGCCTAGAGGGACACGTAGCCTAGAAGATATGTATGAAGATACAGAACAGGTGGAAGAAGATATTACTCTGTATTGTCTGCTGATGACAAGTGATCCAGTTAGCTTTGAAGAGGCTAACCAAGAAGGAAAATGGAGAAGTGCAATGGATGAAGAGATTCAATCCATTGAAAAGAACAAGACATGGGAGTTGACTAATCTCCCAAAAGGTCGAAAAACCATCGGAGTGAAATGGGTCTTCAAGACAAAAAGAAATGCCAAAGAAGAAGTCCAGAGATACAAAGCAAGACTTGTAGTAAAAGGCTATAAGCAAAAGGAAGGAATTGATTATGGAGAAGTATTTGCTCCAATTGCCAGACTAGAGACCATCAGATTGCTAATATCATTGGCAACCCAAAGAAGTTGGAAAATTTACCAACTTGATGTAAAGTCAGCATTCCTGAATGGCTTTCTAGAAGAAGAAATCTATGTGGAACAACCGTCTGGATATGTGAAGAAAGGCAGAGAAGATAAAGTATACAGACTGAAGAAAGCTCTATATAGTCTGAAGCAAGCACCTCGTGCATGGAACATAAGGATTGATGATTACTTCCAGAAAAACGGATTTGATAAATGTCCGTATGAGCATACACTGTATTTGAAGAAAGAAACTAACGGAAGTATGTTATATGCATGCCTATATGTTGACGATTTGATCTTCACCGGCAACAATCCATCCATGTGTGAAGATTTCAAGTGGAGAATGGTGAAAGAATTTGAGATGACTGACATTGGTCTAATGGCTCATTTTCTCGGAATTGAAGTTGTGCAGAGCGAAAAATGTATTTTCATCTCCCAAAGTATCTATGCTAAAGAAATTCTGAAAAGATTTGGTATGAAAAGATGCAATCTTGTTACAACTCTAGTAGAAACAGGATTAGAATTAAGAAAGAATGAAAGAGGAGATGTTGATCCGACCTATTTCAAGAGCTTGGTTGGAAGTCTGAGATACTTGACGTGTACTAGGCCAGATATACTCTATGGAGTTGGACTAGTCAGCAGATACATGGAGACTCCTGATCATTCTCACCTAAATGCAGCAAAGAGGATACTCCGTTATATAAAAGGTAACATTAATGATGGTATGTTGTATACAAAATGTGAAGATTGCAGGTTGAATGGCTATTCAGATAGTGATTAGGGAAGAGATCTGGATGAACGTAAAAGCACGACGGGTTTTTCATTTTTTATGGGAGACACAGCGTTCACATGGTCATCTAAAAAGCAAGCTATTGTGACACTGTCATCATGTGAAGCTGAGTATGTTGCTGCATGCTCAGCTGTCTGTCACGGTATATGGATCAGGAATGTGTTGGAGTACTTAAGATTTCCACAAGTTAATTCTACAGAGGTCTACATCGACAATCGGTCAGCGATTGCACTAGCAAAGAATCCAGTATTTCATGAGAGAAGCAAGCACATTGATACGCGGTATCATTTCATCAGAGAGCATGTGAAGAACAAAGAGGTGGAACTAGTCTCTTGCAGGACATATGATCACGTTGCTGATATTTTCACTAAGCCACTCAAACATGATGTGTTTTCAAGACTGAAGTCAATGCTCGGTATGACGAAACAATGAGAGTCAAGTTTAAGGAGGGATGTTGAAAAAATAAACTTGCCTCTAGAACTCATCCACCATTCTTGACCCTCTAGAAGCCATTCACCATTGTTGAAATTAAACTTGCTAGAAGCCATGCAATATTAACTCAACTACTACATTCAAATAATTGACTCCAACAACCATTATCTCCCAGCTGTAATCAATATTTGATTTTGATTTTGATTTTATTTTTTTGTTCATCTCCTTTCTTATATAAAGGAATGAAGTTTGTATTAAATTGTGTGGACTGGTGTAAGTTGATAAAGAGATAAATAAATTCTCCTCCTTTTGTGTGTTTCGAAATTTCTCTCAGAGGTGCACCACAAGTGACCTCAAACAATACCATCCCACCAACAATTTATAGCCTTTATGAGAAAGACTATAACCAATGAACACACATTTAGACATGTAAAAACCAAACTTTTGGTTTGAAAAGGGTTTCAAGTATGGAAAGCAAGCACAAACAAAAGATTTGATGTAATGGTAGTTACGTTTCTTATTGAAAAGGACCTCAAAGGCATATTTGAATTTAAACAAAGGTATGGAAAGATTATTTATCAACAATGTGAATTTTGTAAACAAAATGGACGTCAAACCCTAAAGCAATGTTGAACGAAATCAGAAGTATGAGCAGATAACTATGGCAGCCATTGATGTGTTTTTTAGCTCAACATGATAGTGTGTATTTCATTGAATTATCTGAGAAATGAATACAACACTATTTACATACAATGCTAGCTTCCCTAAACCGAATTCTGTTAATCTAACTAACTCCATCTTCTCAATTAATTAACATTACAATTTGTACAATTCTAACTAATAACATACATATCAGCAGATTGTGTAACTCCCTGCTGACATGCCCTCTTCGTGATTCAGCTTCTTCTTCCTTTTATTCCATATATGATTATCATGATCATCAGCTGTGATGACCTCTTCAAGGTGTGCTAGTCCAGCATGATATGCTACATGTGCACACTGAGAATTATCTGCAACTCCTTTTGCTAGCTGATTGTGTTAACTTTGAACCACCACCATCAGCTGTCTCTACTACTTTCACATTCCCCCGCAAACTGAATTGTGTTGAATTCAACCAAGTTTAGTTTGGAGCACAAGAATTAGAACCTGTCATAAGGAAGACTCTTGGTGAAAATGTCAGCAAGCTGGGACTCAAAGGGCACAAAGCAAGGCTCAATAATTCAACATTTTCTCTAATCAAATGTGTATCAATGTCAATGTGTTTGGTTCTTGCATGAAACACCTGGTTGTAGGCTAGAGCATTAGCACTCACATTGTCACGCCACAAAGGAGTTGAAGATGGAAGAGAAATCTATGGCTTTAGATCCTATTTTTCATACTAAGCATATAAAAGTTGATGTGCATTTTTTTGAGACAAAGTGGCAGCTGGCCAACTTGAGGTTGGGTACATTTCCACTGATGATCAACTAGTTGATGTCCTCACTAAACCTATTGTTATTGATCGCTTTTGAAATCTGTGTTACAAACTGAATGTGGTTCACTCACCACAGGTCGATATGAAGGGGATGTAAGGGATACTACTGCTACTGCTGCTTGTGCATCACATGAGGATGCTATCAATTCCAGCAATACTCGTGCTCATCATGCATCCTTTGGCTCCAACAACATTGGTCATCGTTGCAGTCTAGCTGAGCTTCAGCTTCCAGTCAAGGAAATTAATTATGCAAGATGGCCATTATGATATGATAATCGAGAGGCAATTACGCAAATTTAGCTTGCATTAAGCACCAGCAGATTGATCACTCGTGGTAATCAATCAAGCTTCAGCTAATTCAGGATCAACTTAGGTCCAGCTTTGTTAGTATGAGAACCAACTTATGAGAGCATTATGCAGGCAGTGGAGGTGGTTATTATTGTCTGGAAATTCTATCTATTATAAATAAAGGATGTCGATCATAGTTTGTTATTGATCGACAACTGAGATTTGTTCTGGTTTGTGTACATATATCAGCTTTACTATCCAGCTAATTAATCAATGAAGAAAGTGTGCTTTTCACCTTCAATTTTAGTCTATTCTCTTTATTTTCAGAAACTCCATTAATGGAGCTTGAAAAGCTTCAAAGCTTTTCACTTGGCATTTGATCAAACACATTGCTTCTTCTTATATTACAAGATAGCTTCTCATTATACACTGTCATCCCATAGTTTGGAAAAAAGAATTTGATTACTTTCTAGAAAACAAAAGGAAATAAGAATTCGATTTACATCCCAGTCATATTGTCATAAAATTCGACCCAAGAAAAACATATCATCAACATTATAAAATGGGTTTGTATAAGGATCTAACAACAAGATAAGGTAGATTATCTCCGTACTAAGCCTGTTTAATTCAATAAATATTTTGCCATTAAGTGATTAAATTTATTGACTAATAAATTCAACCTTTTATTGACTACACTAAATTCGACCAACGCGGAAAAACACTTTCGCTACGTTTTTAAAATTATATATCAGTTGTTACTCAATATCAGGTCTTGAGCCCACTTATATATTTTTTTCATAATTCAAATCAAAACTTTAAAGATTTTCTAAGCATTCCTATGAACAAAAACATTACAGGAACTCTGAAAATCTTTTGATTTAACGAGTAGATAATAGAATACATGTTTACTTATGTAACCTTTTATAAAGGTGATTTTCTAACCAACAGACCTAAAAGGTTAAGATGTCAGGAAATGACCCAACTAATGATATAAGACTTGCTAACACACCCCCTCACGTGCAAGACGGATGGGCTTGCCATGTGGCTTGAGCCCAAACACATATTCAAACTTAAAACAAATGCAAATGCAATCACATGGGAGGATTTGAACCGGGACTCCTAGGTCAAATCAAGTTCTGAAACCATGTCAGTAACTAACAGACCTAAAAGCTTAAACTGTCAGGAAATGACCCAACTAATGATATAAGACTTGCTAACAATTCCATCACTTTCTTTCATAATTATTATATTGCCTCCAATAGTTATTTTTATGGTCACACGTTCAGATTTTATAACGGATTTTTCGGGATATGCTGCATTTATTTTCTTCTAATATAATTTATTAAATTTTCTTGAAGCCTCTACATTTCATCATATAAATACAGATAAAAGCTTCATCCATCATGCATAATTGACAAACGTTAGTTCCGAATATTAATATGATATTTCATAAAAAAAAATATTATGTTTATAGCTGTTGAAAAAGAAGGATGAGGCACAAGAACATGCGAAGTGGGACTAGAAGAAAGAGAATTGAAAGAAGAAGAAGAAAACTATCATGGAGAAATTTGATCTCATCGAATCAGCAACTTACCAGAAATTATACAAGGGTGAGATATATATAAATATTTTCACTGAAATTTTCTATTACATTGACTGTATATTTGAATGCGTGACAGAATCAATACATATAAACTCTTAAATTTTCTCTGTTTTAGGAGTTACGAAATGTGTTACCTTAATGATATTATCTGTAACAGGAAAGCCAATGGGTACACCGTCAACATTCCTCGAGTATCTGAGGACAATAACTGATTACTCGAGGAAGATGGTGGTACTGGTCTTCACTTTCTGCTGCAGCCAACCTTGCAACGGTTTCCTCTCTCGCACTGCGAATGTACACCTTGGATGCTGCCACTGTTTATGAGAGGCCTTATGCCGTTTCAGCTTCTACAGAAATTCAAAGCATGTGAAGATCCTTCCTCAAATGGTACAAAACCCAGCAAGCCAGTTCCCTGAAATCGAGGGAGGAGGCAGCCTCCTCTTCAACCAATCTCCATCGCGCAATGGTTGGTTAAGATGAAAGAGCTTGTTACTAGAATTCCAGATTCTTTACACCTATAAATTGGAATCTTATTATTGTTATTGTATTCTGAAATCATCAATAAATTGGAATCTTGTTATTGTTATTGTTATTGTTATTATCTCTAAAATTAGAAGCATTTCTTTTCATTTTTGTGTTGAATCTTCACAATTGAACTATATATGGATATAAAATTTTATATTATTTTAGAGATATATTCATAATGTAATTGCAATAGTTAATTATTTAATTAAGAAGGAAAGAAATTTATTTTTTTCGTGTCGAGATAAATTAGATGATTTTAATTAGGGATCGAATTGATTACTTTTTATCAGTACATAGATGATAAATTACATGATTGGTTGGATGCATATGGATGAAATTCTACATGATTGTATTTACAAAAAAATAAAATAGGAAAACAATTGTATCAATTTATTAAAATAATTATAAAACATAAAATATCAAAACATGCATGCAACTCTACATCTCGATCGCTGGTTGAAGGAGGTCCTCTTGATGGAGATGATATACAATGTAAATTACGTTACGTGTAGGTCTTTGATTTGTATTTGTACAACGTGGAACTATTCTTGTTGTGGGAGAAATTAGAGGCCCTGTGATTCTACAAATATATATAAATGAAAAAGAATCAGTGTCACTATTCTTTTGTATAAATTATGTCAATTTGAATAATGCTAAAATAGATTTGAAATCATAGAACAAAATTGTAAAAAAAGTAGAAATCTAAAAAAGTAAAAAAAGTAAAAAAGTTGAAAAACAATTAAGCATGCAATATAAAAAAAAAAGTATTATATGTATGTGATCGAACAAAATTGTTATAACATTAAAGTTGCATGCCAACACATAATCATTTGATTGAAAGAGAACCCATACCAAGATGTTATTGTCATGGATGTAGAAATCTGATAAATTGATGACCCGATTATGGTAAAACTCAAAACACTTTGTTACCTCTCGCGTTGAAATATTTAGTGTGAATTATGGATGTTCTCCTCTTAACATGACAAACTTTTGTTTTTCTTGAAATATTTAGTGTGAATATTTAGTGTGAATTATGGATGTTCTCGTCGATTATATAGCGCCATTAACATTAATGCATTGTAAGTAAAATTTATCTTTCCAAATTTTACTGTATGAGTTGTTTGGGAATGATCCGCCAATGACACTCGTCATAAGATATAATAAAACACTATAAGTGAGCTTTTGAAAAACTGATTTGAATTTAAATTATTTTAATGAGGTATTTAAAGACCTCAATTAAATAATCAAGTTGAGTTTAAAAAGAAATTTAGTACAAGTTTGTGGCGGAAAAACTTTTATTTTAATTGACAAAACAATTTATTAGTAAAACATTAATTATGAAATTACGCAATTAGCCTATTTAAATTTGAGTTTAAATTTTTTTGATTAGTTTTAAATATTTTAACCGCTTTAAAATGTAAAGATAATTGTTAATTAAGCAGAATTTTTATTTCTTTTTTTTACAAATCTATGTTGTCAAAGTTACAATTATTATAATAATGAGCGCATAATTAATAAATAAAAAAAATGTATTATTACTAATGACTTGAACCTGAACCTTATTACTAGTGACTTGAATGGAAGTAAACTGACTAATAATTTTATATTAAATTGACTTCCATATTTAGTTAAATTTACTTTTTATCTCTGGATTTTTTATAATCCAAATAATAAAATTAATTACATTGACTTCCATATTTAGTTTATTTTATTTTATCCTCTAGATTTTTTGTTATCAAATTAATAAATGTAATTAAATTTACTTCCATATCTACTTAAATTTACTTTTAAGTTTAACCTCTAGATTTTTTGTTATCTAAATAATGAATGCAATGAAATTGACTTCCATATTTAGTTGAAATTTATTTTTGAACCTCTAGATTTTTTGCAATCTAAATAAGAAATGCAATTAAATTGACTTCCATATCTAATTAGATTTAGTTTTAAACTCTAAATTTTTTTGTTATCTAAATAATAATGCAATTAAATTACTTCCATATTTAGTTAAAATTACTTTTAACCTCTAAATTAAATTGACTTCCATGTCTAATTAGATTTAGTTTTAAACTCTAAATTTTTTGTTATCTAAATAATAATACAATTAAATATTTTGTAATCTAAATAATAAATATAGGGTGAAAATTATTTTGGTTTTCAACGTTTTTCGAATTAGACTCTTCAACCGATATTTGATGTTTTGGCTTCCGTGGTCGCCAACTTTTATGAAATCAATCAAATTAATCTTTCTGTCAAGATTTTAACAGTCAAATTTAACAGAGTTTGCAAAATGATCATTGTGCTCTTAAAAATTTTAAAAATTTATAAATTAAAATAAAATTTGTGATTTTGTTTTTTAATCTCTACATGTTTGTTATCTAATAATAAATGCAATGAAATTGACTTCCATATCTAGTTAAATTTACTTTTAACCTCTACATTTTTTTTTATCTAAATAATAAATGCAATGAAATTGACTTCCATATTTAGTTAAAATTATTTTTGAACCTCAAGAATTTTTATAATCTAAATAAGAAATGGAATTAAATTGACTTCCATATCTAATTAAATTTAGTTTTAATCTCTAAAAAATTTATTATCTAAATAATAACTGTAATTAAATTAACTTTCATATTTAGCTAAAATTACTTTTAACAGCATATTAAATTGATTTCCATATGTAGTTAAAATTACTTTTTAGGTGTAGATATTGCCACCCATAAATATAATTTATACAGCCATTTTATATTTAAAATTTGAAGATTGAATCATTACTATAATCACCCATTATAATGCCAATACTACCGTTATTAAAATCAATTTACTTATTTTTCACAAAATTTATTAGTAAAATGAGTATTGTGGTTCCAAATTTATACGACATTTGAGATTTTTTTTTTCATTACTTTGTTATATGATAATTATGTATTTTATGAGAAATATAAAAACAGTCTAATATATCTCTATTATATTTTATTAATTTTATAATATTCTTTTACCTTAAAACCTTAATAAAATCTTTTTTTTTAACATTTTATAAATGCAACTTTACTAATATATACGTATTCATTTCACTTCATGTATTTTTAATTAATTATAATTTTTTTAATTATAAAAAATAATATTTTCTTACTTTTTTTGTTATATTATAATAAAAACTCTATTTTTTTAAAAACAAATTTACTTATAAATATTTAAAAAAAAAAAAAAACTCCTCCAAACGACCCCTAATCAGATTAGCTAACAAATTGGTGACCCTATTTAAAATCAAACCCATACGAGGAAGAAATCAAGAAAGCCTTCCTGCTTAAGTCCCTCACGTCTTGAGGAAGAAATTCAAAAAAGAAAAAGAAGAGTAAATATTAGCCCAGTTCATTATAAGCAGTCACTTTTTTCAAGAAATCAAAAATGGCAGTTTTCATACACTACATGTCTTTTTCATTAGCCTTTCTCGCGGCGGCCACCCTCCTCCAGTTGGCTGGAAACGCCGCAGCAAGTGCAACCGCGGTCGATTTGTGTAAAGTCTCAGACTTCCAAGATCTTTGCAGGTCAGTTACAAAGGGAGCAACCGACCCCACAAAGGCTACAGAACTTTCTATAACCGCACTGTTGTCCGAGACAACACACGTACGAGAAGTGGCTAAAAGTCTTGGGAAATCACAGGAACTAGATGTGTGCAATGAGGAAATTGACGATGCGATTGACAAGGTCAATGGCGCGCTACAGTTCTTGAAGAGCCACGACATATCGGGTCTCAACAATCACCTGTCCGCTGTGCTGACTGATTTCGTGACATGCGATGATGCCTACGAAGAAACTGGCAAGAAATCTCCTTTTGCCAAGATTGCAAAAACCGCCAAGGAGATGGCTAGCAATTGCTTGGCATTAGCCTCCCAAATTCACTAACAATGTACAACAAATTATATATAAATGTATGGTAAGGCTTGACTACTGGCCTTTAAAAGTATTTATAATAATATTTTAGTCTTCGCTAGGTTTCTGTTGTTTAATTGTTAGCGAAGAACCAAAGTTAATTATATATAGATTGCTGAGTCAGCAACTTTTCTCTATATATATGATGATCTCGTGTAAGTTAGAATCATCTTCTTTGTAAATTCTGAGAATTCTCTCAAGTTCATCAATAGAGTTTTCTTTGAGGATTTTCGCAAATAAATCAAACATTTGTAGTAACAAAGATTGAGAGTTCACCTAGTGCTGAGTAACAAAAAATGATAATAGTCAGTGATTGTCCCCAAGTTCTTGTCGTTAAACACACACCAATCACCAAAGAATTGAGCAACGACTATTTGATCCGGAGATAGACTGCGATATTGATATTAGCTCATGCTGAGGGTGTTTTCGTTTAATAGTCGTGTGGAAATTAATCTAGATATGGAAATGCATTTGCTGCTTTTATATTACATGTATTAGTAGTTCTCTTCAATTATCTTATTTTATGAAACAATGCATTAAACCAATGCTTATGCCAAACCCAGATGAACTAATTAAATATGCAAAAAAATAAAATAAAAATAACAGTCTGTTAATCTACTCATTGTTACAATTAAATATAGATATTTAAATTTATGGAACTTAAAAAGTACATGGTTTTAAAATTTATTACAAGATTTTTGCACTTTGTTTCATGAGAAAATGTCTTCCTTGCATGAATCAACCCGGAACAAAGCCGATATCGAACACGAAGCATTTCTTGTCTTGTGGCTGCCAAGGTTTGTTTCAACCAATCCAAATCTGGCCTGGGAGAGGTTTATTGAATTTCGGCCGAAATATAACTTGATTAAAAATGACCACTTTCTGGTAAGTTACTGATTCGATGACATCAAATTTTCTCCAGAATCACCTTCTTCCTCTTCCTTCTAATCCTACTTTGCCTAGTCTTTTGCCTCATCTCACCTTTCCCAATAACTGTAAGCATAATATTTATAAATATGAAAATATCATATTACAATTTGGAGCAAACATTTTTGTCAAATATGCATGATGGTTTAAAATTTGTACCTGTATTTATAAGAAGAAATGAGGAGCTTCAAGGAAATTTAATAAATTCTATTGAAGAAAATCGATTCACCATATCCCGAAAAATCCGCCATATCATCTGAGCATCTTGACACCAATATATATTGTATTTGAGGCAAAATTTATTATAGTACAGTAAAACCTCTCTATAGTAATAATATTGAGACCAACCTAATTTTATTACTATGAGGAGGTTATAACTTGATAGAGTTGAAGTTATAAAAATTGTTTGCTTCAACAAAAATGGGTTCATACTGACAAGTTATTATATACTCGCAAGGTCAAAGATGTGATAACAACCCTAAAGAACCGAACAAATTTAGAAAAATATTTTTGTTCCTAAGAGATTTGAAATTAAAAAGTAAAAATCTTTTCACTTTTGACTCGCGCGGTCCCTAAATCTTTTAAAATGTATAATTTTGTCTTTTTGTTATTTAACTATTAGTTAAATTTAACAATTTTGTCAGTGTTCACATTAAAAAAAATAATAAAATAAAATAAAAGATATTAAATAATTAATTAAAATTTGTATAAAAATGGAGGTTGCTACCTCCAGCTCCACCAGATATGTAGGGAAGAGGTGTTAGAAATAAAATACTAAAACAACTTTTATTTAAACTCAAAACAAATATTACAAGAAAACTCTCACTAAAGAACTAACTCACTCTTTTGCTTCTTCTTCACTCACTTAGAAGCTTTGCTTCTTCTTGATGCCTAAACCAAAATGGGGAGGGGGTATTTATACTACTTTCAAATTATTTTAGACCACACAAATAAACTAATCCAAAATTATAATAACCATACACCTCATCCTTTTACATCCTTCCACATTTTTCCAATTGACCACATGATTTTTATGCCTAATTACCAAATCCTAGAGAATTCTAGATAGAGGGCTTGGACCTTATTTATGTATGAGCCATTATTCCAATTTTTCATTGGTATCAGATATATATAAGTTTGTTACCCTAATCCACCTGTAGTACATAATACTTCAACATTAGAGAATTCCAACTTTATAACTAGTGACTTTTTATATATATACAACCTACAGTGGTGGCGACTCAAAGCTGAATCTTACTACTATTGAGTTGAAGGGAAGTAAACTAACTAATAATTTTATATTAAATTGACTTCCATAATTAGTTAAATTTACTTTTTATCTCTGGATTTTTTGTAATCTAAATAATAAAGGCACGTTAAATTGACTTCCATATTTACTTATATTTACTTTAAACCTCTAGATTTTTTGTTATCTAAAAAATAATTGACTTCCATTTTAGTTAAATTTATTTTATCCTCTAGATTTTTTGTTATCTAAGTAATAAATGTAATTAAATTAACTTCCATATCTTGTTAAATTTACTTTTAATCTCTAGATTTTTTGTTATCTAACTAATAAATGCAATGAAATTGATTTCCATATTTTAGTTAAATTTATTTTTGAATCTCTAGATTTTTTGCAATCTAAATAAGAAATGCAATTAAATTGACTTTCAAATCTAATTAGATTTAGTTTTAAACTCTATATTTTTGTTATCTAAATAATAATGCAATTAAATTAACTTCCTTATTTAATTAAATTTACTTTTAACCTCTAGATATTTTGTTATCTAAATAATAAATGCATATTAAATTGATTTCCATATGTAGTTAAAATTACTTTTAAAGTATAGATATTGCCACCCATAATATGAATTATACACCCATACTTAAAATTTGAAGATTGAATCATTACTATAAGCACCTATTATAATGCCAATACTACCTCCTTATTAAAATCAATTTACTTATTTTTCACAAATTTTATTTGTAAAATAAATATTGTGGTTCCAAATTTATACGACATTCGAGATTTTTTTTTTTTTTTCATTACTTCGTTATTTGATAATCATGTATTTCATGAGAAATTTTGATACTTGAAATAGAATTAAAGTTTATCTTACGCTTTTCTTTTATTTTTTTAAATAAGTGGTTTAACATAGTTGCAGATAAAAATTAATGGGTATCCTAGTATTTGATTTATTTTTAATTAAAAATTTAAATAAAATATAAGTGTGTAAATCATATTTATGGGTGGCAATATCGACACCCTTACTTTTAACCTCTATATATTTTGTTATCTAAATAATAAATGTGTCAAATGAGAATCTATATATCAAGTAATCTAAGAAAAAACAAGGTGTTTGATCATAATGGCCACCTTGCATAATTGGTTTGCTTGACTGGAAGATGAAGCTCAGCTAAACTGCAATGTGCACAATTGCACCCATGTTGTTACAAAAATGCATATTAAATTGATTTACATATTTATTTATTTTTTTTAAAATCAATAATAAATATTAAAAAGTCTCTCCACAATTTGAAACATTTATCACCTTTGGCCTTGATACTAATCAATTACACGAAACACTCTTTCTGTGCAAAATTTTACTCCAAATATCAAAGACCGATCTGTAAGATTGAAGGTGTTTGATGAAAAACTAAAAGTGAACAACTTTATTGCTTTTTGAGAGAATTCTCTCCGCAACGAAGAGAATAACTTTATTGCTTTTGACTAAACTATTATAACAATAACTCTTGCACATCAACCAATCATTGATCCATGTCAGCAGTCACTTTTCACATATTGTAACTAACTTGAGCTTAGCTAAAATGCATGGCTATGACATCTGTGATGACTGTGACTTTCTTACTATTAAGAATACTATGACTTTCTTACTGTTAAGAATATACTTACTGAAGCTACTGAAGCTGGTTTAACAGCTGAAGTTTCTGCATTGCATGTTTTGCATGATCAGGAAACCTCTTAAGCAAGCAATCGAAGATCACAGCCAAAGAGTGCAGGATCACAGCCATATAGTGCAACTCCAACTTTTCATGAAGTATATCAACAACCGCAGTTATCCTAGCAGTTATTCTAACAAGATTAGTTAGTTAATTATCCGCTGTTAATAACTAATTTTGATGATGTGGAAGTTTGGTTGGCTGGCCATGATTTAAGGAGAATTAGTTAGAAGTTAGTTAGAACTTCATTCTCAAGTATATAAAGCTAATTGTATTCGTGTATTGTTTAATCAATGAAATACAAGCTTTCCAGATTCATTGCAATGGCTGCTCTCTCTGTTTTCTTTATGTAAATAGAGCTTGTTCTCACAGGCCTTTTATCGAATAGTTTGTTACTTTTAACAAACACTTGTTCCTCTCTCACCTTCACTGACAATGTTTACATGGTATCAGAGCCTAAATGGCAAACGGTTTAAGCTCTACTTCGTTGGCATCAGGTCAAGATATGTCTTCCTCTTCAAAGAAGATCGAGTCTGCTTCGATCTCTAAAGCTCTCAACTTCAATCTCTCTGTGAAGTTGACTGGAGATAACTTCATTCATTGACGCGCACAAATCCTTCCAGCTATTCGAGCATTAGACCTTGAAGATTACATCAATGGAGGTAAATATCCTCCAGCTAAGTTTGTTAATGTTGTAACTGATGATAATATTGAAAGAGAAACTGTTGTTAATGGAAAAATATGTTGATTGGAGAAGATCTGATCAGTTACTCCTGTGTTGGTTGATGAGCACTGTTAGTAAGAGTTTGATTGGTGAAGTCACAGATTGTCAAACTTCTCTTGAGTTTTGGAAGGTACTTGAGTATTTGTTCTTGAGTGAGTCTCTTGCCAAAGTTTACAACTGAAACAGCAGCTCCAAATGCAAAGAAAGGTTCTAGTTCTATAGCTGAGTTTGTTCTTCGTGTGAAATCCTTTGGTAATGGCCTCAAGTCAGCTGGTCAAACTGTTACAAATAAAGATCTTTTACTGAGTGTTTTGAATAGACTCAGACATGATTATGATCCAGTTGTGGTGTTATTATTGCAGCAACAATCCTCCATTAGTCTTCATGAACTCAATACATGCTCATGACTTATGAGCAGAGAATTGAACACCTCAATTATGTGTCTCAGATTGATGTGGCTGCACCAGCTGCTAATTTTGCAGCAAACAATGGTGGAAGAGGTGATTTCAACAGAGAAGGAAACAACACAAATCAATCTGGTGGAATAGCTAACACCAACAACAATCGTAGCAAGAGAGGAAAAGGAAGATGGAACAATAACAATAGGCCAACATGCCAAATTTGCAGCAAGCGTGGACACTCAGCACTCCAGTGTTATAGCAGATATGACAGATCTTCTCAAGCCCAGAATTTTAACAACAATTCAGCCAACAATCATGCAGCTCAATACTTAGGGCAATTTTTAGGGTTCTAATACTCATGGCAACTTTCAGTAACAACAAGGGAACTATTAGCCTAGTTATTAAGCTCATTTCAACCAGAATATATCTCATGGCAACTATGCCATTCCTGCGTCTGTTGCTAATCCAATCTAGTATGCAAATTATGGTGCAACCAGCCATGTGACACCTGATATTAGTAACTTCTCCAACTACTCTCGTTATAATGGTTCACATAAATTGTTAGTTGATAGCGGACAACACTTAGATATCCGCAAAATTGGGGATACCTTGGTTAGTTCACACACTAATCCTTTGCAAACCTTACAAATGAGAAATGTCCTTCATATTCCTAGGATAACCAAGAATTTACTTAGCATTTCTCAATTCACTAAAGATAATCATGTTGTGGCTGAATTCTTTGATACTTGCTGTGTGATTAAAGACAAGAATACCAAGAGAATATTGCTCAAAGGAACCCTTAAAGATGGGCTTTATCAGTTGCAACTGCATGGCAAAACTGTCAAGCTTCCTGGTTTTCAATCAGGACCAGCTTCTGTTTGTTTAGCTGATTCTAGTTTTGTTCTTTATAATAATCATGCTACCTCTACTTGTGTTGATAATCTTTTGCCTGTCAAAAATTCTGCTGTAGTTGTTCCTTGTAATATGCAATATGATACTGCTTGTGCTAAAAATTTTGTAACCTCTACTGCACATTCTGTTTGTTTTTCTGCTAATAAAATCTTGAAATTTTGTAACCCTAAACTTGGTACCCCTATTTTGTTGTGCTTAAACAAGTCTTGAGGTCTCTTAATGTGTCATATTCCAATTCTGCAATTAATTGCTATGAATCTTGTAAAATTGGTAAGATGCACCAACTTCCATTTTCCAAAGCTACCATTACTGCCTCTACTCCTCTTGAACTTGTATACATTAACATTTGGGTTCCTTCACCTTTTCTCTCTACAGATGGTGCAAGATATTATATTGTGTTTGTTGATAGTTTTACTAGGTATTCTTAGCTCTTTCCGTTGAAATTAAAATCTGAAGCTCTTTCTGTTTTTGTTTCCTTTAGAACCCAAGTTGAAAAACAATTCAATCACACTATTAAGATTCTCCAAACTGACATGGGTAAAGAGTTTCAAGCTTTTGCACCCTATCTCAAACATCATGACATTTTGCTTAGATATTATTGCCCCGACACACACCAACAAAATGATGTTCCCGAGAGGAAACATAGACATGTTGTAGAGGTTGGTTTTACATTGTTAGTTCATACCAAGCTTCCTTTGTCTTTTTGGGTAGAAGCTTTCTAAGCTACTACTTTGCTTGTCAACAATTTGTCTACTCCTCTACTAAAAAACATCTCTTCTTTTGAAAAACTCTTCCATAGAAAACCAAATTACCATTACTTTAAGACTTTTGGTTGTGCTTGTTTCCCTTATCTTAGACCCTTCTCTAATCAAAAGTTTGATTTTCACTCCACAAAATGTGTGTTCATTAGTTATAGTTTACAACATAAGGGATATAAATGCTTGCATCCATCTGAGAGAGTATACTTGTCTCGGAATGTCTTGTTCCATGAATTTGACTTCCCATATCAATCTTTGTTTCCTGCCTCTATCAGTCCTCCTTCCACGTCTGTTGTCAAATATTCATCTTCCAGCAATCATCATACATTTCCTACATCTGTTCCTTCTAGTTCCCTGCAGCTGTAACTGCCTCAGTCCTCTCCTTTAGTTGTACTTGAACCTTCTCTTATACAGTCATCACCTCACATTTTTGTTGAACTAAATGCACCCAGTACAGCCTTCATACCTGTTGTCCTTAATCTCCATCCAGTGGTCACTCGATCTAAAACAAGTCATTCTAAGCCTAAAGTGTTTTCTTTTCTGCCTTGTGTAAATCTCCCATTATTGCAAATATTGATAGTGAACCTCTTAATGTCAAGTCTACCTTTGCTGATCCTAAGTGGAGCCTTGCTATACAAGAAGAATATAATGCATTGATGAAGAACAATTCTTGGTTTTTAGTTTCTACAACTTCCAGTTGCAATATTGTTGGTCACAAATAGGTCTTTAGGACCAAGTTTAAGCAAGATAGGACTGTGGCTAAGTGCAAGGCACATTTGGTTGCCAAGGGATTTTATCAAACACTGGGGTAAACTATTCTAAAACATATAGTCCTGTCATTAAGCCTTATACTATAAGGGTGATGTTTACATTGGCTGCTAGAGATTCAACAAGTAGATATAAACAATACTTTTTTAAATGGTGATTTGCATGAACTTGTATATATGGAGCAGCCTACTAGATTTTTTAATCCTAAGTATCCTAATCATGTGTGTAAGTTGAACAAAGCTCTCTATGGGCTTAAGCAAGCTCCAATGGCTTGGTTCCACAAGCTTCGTGATGCATTGTTGTCTTGGGGGTTCTCCAATTTGGATTCAGACATTTCTCTCTTTATCAAGAAGCAAAGAAAGTTTTGTTGTATGTTTTGGTATATGTGGATAATATACTTATCATAAAGACTGATCATACTCTCATACATAGCACAATTGCTACTCTTCATTCTATGTTTGCTTTGAAGACTTTGGGGACACTAAACTACTTCTTTGGTTTTGAATCACATCGAAATAGTTAAGGGATCTATCTTACTCAATCCAAATATGTTATTGACTTGCTCACCAAAACAAACTTGTTAAATTCCAAGACCTGTAACACTTCACTTTGTTCCAGCATCAAACTATCTAGTGGCAATAGCTAAGCTTTTGCAGATCCTACCTTATATAGAAGCACCATTGGGGCTCTCCAATATCTCACCTCCACTCATCCAGACATAACGTTTACTGTCAATAAGCTTAGTCAATTCTTGGCTGCTCCCACAGATGTTCATTGGCAACTTGCAAGAGAATTCTGAGGTACTTGAAGTGGACTGTTGGCCTTGGTTTGCTATTTCAACCTGCGGATCAATTGTCTATGGAAGCTTTTAGTGATGCTGATTAGGCCTTTTCTACCGATGATAGGAGATCAGCTAGTGGCTGATGTGTCTTCCTTGGCAACAATCTCATAACTTGGTACTCTCGCAAACAAAGAGTTGTTGCTCACTCAAGCACAAAGGCTGAGTATCGAGCCCTTTCTTATGCCTCCACAGAAGTGTTACGGTTGTGCAGTTTATTTCAAGAGCTTGGTGTCAGTTTGGTTGGCACACCTGTGTTGTGGTGTGGCAATACGATAGCTAGTTCATTGGCTCATAATCCTGTGTTCCTTCAAAGAATAAATCACATTGAAAGGGATGTGCATTTCATACGTGAGAAAATAGCAACTGGGAAGCTTGCCGTCAAGTTTGTGTCTACTGTTGATCAGACTGCAGATTTGTTTACCAAGGCACTTCCAATTGCTCGCTTTGAGTTCTTAAGGGACAAACTCAACTTCGCTATTACACCCCAATTTAGTTTGCGGAGGCACGTTAAGAATACGCTTACTGAAGCTACTGAAGCTGGTTTAACAGCTGAAGTTTCTGCATTACATGTTTTGCATGATTAGGAAACCTGTCAAGCAAGGAATCGAAGATCACAACCAAAGAGTGCAGGATCACAGCCATATAGTGCAGCTTCAGCTTTTCATGAAGTATATCAACAACATTTGTTATCCTAGCATTTATTCTAACAAGATTAGTTAGTTAATTATCAACTGTTAATAACTGATTTTGATGATGTGGAAGTTTGGTTGGCTAACCTTGATTTAAGGAAAATTAATTAGAAGTTAGTTAGAACTTAATTCTCAATATATAAAGCTAATTGTATTTATGTATTGTTTAATCAATGAAATGCAAGCTTTCGAGATTCATTTCAATGGCTGCTCTCTCTGTTTTCTTTATGTAAATAGAGCTTGTTCTCACAGGCTTTTTATCGAATAGTTTGTTACTTTTAACAAACACTTGTTCTTCTCTCACTTTCACTGATTTTCTCAGTGTTTACATTTACTAAAGAAGCTACAAGAGACAAGGTATTGTGCTGCTTCTACTGTTGAAGTATAAACTTGTTTCAGGCCCAAACTATTTGAAGGCCCGAGCCATAAGCCCAAATAAATTAGAGTCTGAGTCCATAAATAAGGTCCAAGCCCTCTATCTAGAATTCTCTAGGGTTTGGTAATTAGGTATAAAAAATCATGTGGTCAATTGGAAGGATGTGGAAGGATGTAGAAGGATGAGGTGTATGGTTATTATAATTTTGGATTAATTTATTTATGTGGTCTAAAATTGTTTGTAAGTGGTATAAATACCCCTTCACCATTTTGGATTAGTAATCAAGAAGAAGCAAAACTTCTAAGTGAGTGAAGAAGAAGCAAAAGAGTGAGTGAGTTCTTGAGTGAAAGTGTTCTTATAATATTTCTTTTGAGTTTAAATAGAAGTTTTTGAGTGTTTCATTTCCAACAAAGTGGTATTAGATTCGAGTTGGAAGATGTGCACTATAGCATATCAAAATTGAATTTCGCGACGAGGCGAAGCCGACGCCGCAAAAATCGCCCCGATTGGAGTTCAAACGAGCCGCCGAAAGTATGCTGCCAGAGAGTGAGTTAACTCACCGAGTCCAAGCCTGTTGACTGTGCCGTTGACCGAGAATTCTCTCTAAAATTGAGTGAGTTAACTCGCCGAAAGTGATTCCATCCGAGTTGGAGCGAGTTGATCGAACCGCCAAGCCTGTTGACTGTGCCGTTGACCGAGCCGTCAAAGACATTGACTGTTGACCAGGTTAGGTTGACCGTTGACTTTGATAAAAAAAATCAATTTTCTTTTGTCTGAGTCCATCCATGTAGTCAGAATTTCGAAATTCTCACCATATTGAGAGATATGGCTAATGGCATGGCATCGTTTCAAGTTCCAGCACTTAAGAACGAAAACTATGATAATTGGAGTATCAAGATGAAGGCTCTTCTTGGAGCACACGATGTCTGAGAGGTTGTAGAGAAAGGTTACACCGAACCAGAAGATGAGTCAACTCTATCCCAAACTCAAAAGGATAGCTTAAAAGACTCAATGAAGAGAGACAAGAATGCTCTTTATCTCATCTATCAAGCCTTAGATGATTATGGTTTTGAGAAGATTTCGAGTGCAAGCTCCGCTAAGTAAATATGGGAAAAGTTACAAATCTCTTACAAATGAGTCGAAAAGGTAAAGAAGGTCCGTCTCCAAACATTAAGAGGTGAATTCGAATCATTACACATAAAAGCATCTGAATCTATTTCAGATTATTTCTCAAGAATATCAGCTGTTTCTAATCAATTAAAAAGAAATTGTGAAAAGTTAGAAGCTGTGAGAATAATAGAGAAGATACTTCGTTCGTTGGATCCCAAATTTGAGCACATTGTCGTGACGATTGAAGAAACTAAAGGCCTGGATGAAATGACGATCGAGCAACTCCAAGGATCATTGCAAGCATATGAAGAAAAACATAAGAGGAAGCAAGGGATCAACGAGCAACTCCTCAAGATGTAACTGAAATAGAAGGATGAAAGTCAAGGCTACGAGAGAAGCCAGCGTGGATGAGGTAGAGGTAGAGGCCGAGGACGAGGTAGAGGACGTGGTCATGGACGAGGTTAGAATTCTAATAGCAGCGACTCCAACAACTACGAGAAATGTGAAAGCTCAACAAGAGGCCGTGGGAGAGGCAATTTGAACTCGAGGTACGATAAATCTCAAGTTCAATGCTATAATTGTCAGAAATTTGGGCATTATGCTTCGTAATGTAGAGCTCCCAGCAGTAAGGTTAACAAAAGGTCCAATTATGTGGAAGTAAAGACCGAAGAGGAGAAAACATTGCTACTAGCTTGTAGAGACAATGATGAAGACCAAGAAAATGCTTGGTACCTCGACATTGGTACAAGCAACCGCCTGTGTGGGAGAAGAAGTATGTTCGTAGAGCTAGATAAATTAGTGGCTGACAATATCTCTTTTGGAGATGATTCAAAAATATCAATGAAAGGAAAATGTAACATCCTTATCTGCACTAAAAATGGTAGTCATCAATTAATCTCAAATATCTACTATGTGCCCAATATGACATGCAACATCTTGAGTATGGGTCAACTTTTAGAAAAAAGGCTATGATATTCATATGAAGGATTGTACTCTTTTTATAAGAGATGGCAAATAAAATCTAATAGCTAAAGTAAAAATGTCAAAGAATAGATTATTTTCTTTGAACATTCAAAACGATGTTGCAAAGTGTCTGAAAGCCTACTACAAAGATGCATCTTGGTTATGACACCTTCGATTTAGGCATCTCAATTTTGGAAGTTTAGAGCTACTATCTAAGAAGGAAATGGTGAGAGGACTACCATGCATCAATCATCCTGACCAACTTTGTGAAGGATGTTTACTTGGGAAGCAATTTAGAAATAGCTTTCCAAAAGAGTCAGACTCAAGAGCCAAGAAGCCACTCGAGCTAGTCCATACCGATGTGTGCGGTCCGATCAAACCAAGCTCTCTCAGTAACAGTAATTATTTTCTTCTCTTCATTGATGATTTTTTAAGAAAAACATGGGTTTATTTATTGAAGCATAAATTAGAAGTCTTTGGAGTATTCAAAAAGTTCAAAGCCGCTGTAGAAAAAGAGAGTGTTCATAAGATAAAGGCATTGAGATCCGATAGAGGAGGAGAATTCACATCCAAGGAATTTCTGGAGTTTTGTAAAGAGAATGGAATTAGACGTCCTTCAACTGTTCCCAGATCCCCCCCAACAAAATGGAGTTGCAGAAAGGAAGAACAGAACAATCCTGGATTTAGCGCGAAGCATGCTTAAAAGCAAGAGATTGCCCAAGGAGTTTTAGGCGGAAGCTGTGCCGTGTGCAGTCTATTTGTCCAATCGTTCTCCAACAAGAAGTGTGTAAGGAAAGACACCTTGAGAAGCTTGGAGTGGAAGAAAGCCCAGTAGCATCTCTCACCTAAGAGTTTTTGGAAGCATAGCACATGTTCATGTACCATATGAGAGAAGAACCAAGCTTAACGATAGAAGTAAAAGTTTCATCTTCATCGGCTATCCTACTTATTCGAAAATTTACAAGCTATACAACCGGAACAACAAAAAGTTTGTGATCAGCTGAGATGTGATATTTGATGAAGAAGGAGAATGGGATTTTAGATAACATGTAGACAACTTCAACTTCACTCCACAATTTGTAAAAATAGAGCAAACGTCAGAGGAGCAACTAGAAGAACCTCAACAAGAACCCACTACACCAGCTTCAACAAATAACGAAAATTCACCACCATCATTTTTACAAGAAAGAGTAATGGAGCGAACAAGAGGTCTTCAAGATTTATACGAGGTAACTCAGAGATCCGATAATCTTACTCTTTTTTGCCTCTTTGCTGAATGTGAACCAGTGAGTTTTGAAGAAGCTGCTCAAGAAAAGAAGTGGAGAGATGTAATGGATGAGGAGATCAAGGCCATTGAGTAGAACAACACTTGGAAACTTGTTCCTCTTCCAAAGGGTTACAAGGCAATTGGTGCCAAATGGGTGTACAAAATAAAACAAAATTCTAAGGGAGAGATTGAAAGGCACAAGGCAAGGCTAGTTGCGAAGGGCTACAGTCAAAGAGCTGAAATACACTATGATGATGTATTTGCTCCAGTTGCTAGATTAGAAATTATAAGACTAATCATTTCTATGGCAGCGCAAAACAAGTGGAAGATACATCATATGGATGTAAAGTCTGCCTTCCTAAATGGAGTTCTTGAAGAAGATGTCTACATTCAGTAACCACTGGGTTATGAAGTCAAAGGCCAAGAAGACAAAGTTCTGAAGCTGAGAAGAGCTCTCTATGGGTTAAAGCAAGCCCCAAGGGCATGGAACAGCTGAATTGACAAGTACTTCAAACAAAATGACTTTACCAAATGTCCCTACGAGCACGCTCTATATATCAAGATCATGAATAGAGATATTATGGTAGTATGCTTGTACGTGGATGATTTGATTTTCACCGGCAATAACCTAAGCCTGATTGAAGAGTTCAAGAAAGCAATGGCCAAGGAATTTGAGATGACTGACATCAGATTAATGGCGTACTATCTTGGTATTGAAGTCAAGCAAAAGGTAGAAGGCATCCTTATCTCCCAAGAAAATTATGCAAAGGAGATACTCAAGAAGTTCAAGATGGATTATTGTAAGACAATAAACACGCCAGCAGAATGCGGAATCATACTATCGAAACATGATAAAGGTGAAAGCATAGATCCAACATTCTTCAAGAGTTTAGTTAGAAGCTTACGCTATTTGACGTGCACAAGGCCAGATATTCTTTATGTTGTTAGACTTGTGAGTTGATACATGGAGAATCCAATAACCACCCATTTCAAAGCCACTAAGAGAATCCTTCGTTATATCAAAGGTACAATTGATTTTGGTTTGTTTTATTCAGTTTCTAATGATTACAAGCTTGTCAAATATAGCGATAGCAATTGGGGTAGGGACATAAATGACAGGAAGAGCATCAGTGGGTTCGTGTTCTTCATGGGAGACACAGCTTTCATATGGTTGTCAAAGAAGCAACCAATTGTCATCCTATCCACTTGTGAAGACGAATACGTAGCTGCTACTTCGAGCGTCTGTCATGTAATATGGCTCAGAAATTTGCTGAAGGAATTGAGTTTGCCACAAGAAGAGCCAACTAAGATTTGTGTCGACAACAAGTCAGCCATTGCCTTAGCAAAGAATTCAGTGTTTCATGATCGAAGCAAGCATATTGATGCTCGTTACCATTCCGTAAGGGAGTGTACAGTAAAAAAGGATGTGCAAATGGAGTACGTAAAGTCCTAAGATCAAATTGCAGATATTTTCACCAAACCACTCAAGTTTGAAGATTTTACGAGATTACGAAGTTTGCTTGGTATGGTAAAACAAGTTTAAAGGGGGGTGTTGAAGTATAAACTTGTTTGAGACCCAAACTATTTGAAGGCCTGAACCATTATGAGAGCCCAAACCCAAGCCCAAATAAATTAGAGTCCGAGTCCATAAATAAGGTCCAAGCCCTCTATCTAGAATTCTCTAGGGTTTGGTAATTAGGTATAAAAAATCATGTGGTTAATTGGAAGAATGTGGAAAGATGTAGAAGGATGAGGTGTATAGTTATTATAATTTTGGATTAATTTATTTGTGTGGTCTAAAATTGTTTGTAAGTAGTATAAATACCTCTTCACCATTTTGGTTTAGGAATCAAGAAGAAACAAATCTTCTAAGTGAGTAAAGACGAAGCAAAAGAGTGAGTGAGTTCTTGAGTGAGAGTGTTCTTGTAATATTTCTTTTGAGTTTAAATAGAAGTTTTTGAGTGCTTCATTTCCAACATCTACTTCTGCACTCAGCACTAGGTGAACTCTGAATCTTTGTTACTACTACAAGTGTTTGATTTATTTGTCTCATATATACTAATGTTTGCCTCCAATATTTATACTAGGTGAACTTTGAATTTTTGTTAGTACTAAGTGTTTGATTTATTTTGAGGATGTAATGAATTTATTTTATTCCAATATAATTTATTAAATTATCTTGAAGCTTCTACATTTCTTCTTATAAATACAGGTAAAAGTTTGATCCATCATGCATAATTGACAAACATATTTGTTCCAAGTTGTAATATAAATATTATGCTGTGTGCATCATTTTTTTTTTAAAAGCTTCATCTATCATGCATAATTGACAAAAACGTCTGTTGATAGATCTTATGTATTTGTAACTATTAATTTGTTAGGTTTAGATTAGATGAAAAGATGAATGGTGGAGCCTGATACTTCTTATCTCTAGATTTTGTCCCACCAGCAAATAATAAACAAATAAAAAAAGATAAATCATAAAGCTAGATAGATCGATTTTACTCTTGCGCCAATACCTTGACAACAAATTTTAGGGTTACAAAATTTCAAGATTTTATTAGCAGAAAAACAAACAGAATGTGCAGTAGAGGTTACAAAATTTTTAGCACAAGCAGTATCATATTGCATATTACAAGGAACAACTACAGCAGAATTTTTGACAGGCAAAAGATTATCAACACAAGTAGAGGTAGCATGATTATTACAAAGAACAAAACTAGAATCAGCTAAACAAACAGAAGCTGGTCCTGATTGAAAACCAGGAAGCTTGACAGTTTTGCCATGCAGTTGCAACTGATAAAGCCCATCTTTAAGGGTTCCTTTGAGCAATATTCTCTTGGTATTCTTGTCTTTAATCACACAGCAAGTATCAAAGAATTCAGCCACAACATGATTATCTTTAGTGAATTGAGAAATGCTAAGTAAATTCTTGGTTATCCTAGGAATATGAAGGACATTTCTCATTTGTAAGGTTTGCAAAGGATTAGTGTGTGAACTAACCAAGGTATCCCCAATTTTGCGGATATCTAAGTGTTGTCCGCTATCAACTAACAATTTATGTGAACCATTATAACGAGAGTAGTTGGAGAAGTTACTAATATCAGGTGTCACATGGCTGGTTGCACCATAATTTGCATACTAGATTGGATTAGCAACAGACGCAGGAATGGCATAGTTGCCATGAGATATATTCTGGTTGAAATGAGCTTAATAACTAGGCTAATAGTTCCCTTGTTGTTACTGAAAGTTGCCATGAGTATTAGAACCCTAAAAATTGCCCTAAGTATTGAGCTGCATGATTGTTGGCTGAATTGTTGTTAAAATTCTGGGCTTGAGAAGATCTGTCATATCTGCTATAACACTGGAGTGCTGAGTGTCCACGCTTGCTGCAAATTTGGCATGTTGGCCTATTGTTATTGTTCCATCTTCCTTTTCCTCTCTTGCCACGATTGTTGTTGGTGTTAGCTATTCCACCAGATTGATTTGTGTTGTTTCCTTCTCTGTTGAAATCACCTCTTCCACCATTGTTTGCTGCAAAATTAGCAGCTGGTGCAGCCACATCAATCTGAGACACATAATTGAGGTGTTCAATTCTCTGCTCATAAGTCATGAGCATGTATTGAGTTCATGAAGACTAATGGAGGATTGTTGCTGCAATAATAACACCACAACTGGATCATAATCATGTCTGAGTCTATTCAAAACACTCAGTAAAAGATCTTTATTTGTAACAGTTTGACCAGCTGACTTGAGGCCATTACCAAAGGATTTCACACGAAGAACAAACTCAGCTATAGAACTAGAACCTTTCTTTGCATTTGGAGCTGCTGTTTCAGTTGTAAACTTTGGCAAGAGACTCACTCAAGAACAAATACTCAAGTACCTTCCAAAACTCAAGAGAAGTTTGACAATCTGTGACTTCACCAATCAAACTCTTACTAACAGTGCTCATCAACCAACACAGGAGTAACTGATCAGATCTTCTCCAATCAACATATTTTTCCATTAACAACAGTTTCTCTTTCAATATTATCATCAGTTACAACATTAACAAACTTAGCTGGAGGATATTTACCTCCATTGATGTAATCTTCAAGGTCTAATGCTCGAATAGCTGGAAGGATTTGTGCGCGTCAATGAATGAAGTTATCTCCAGTCAACTTCACAGAGAGATTGAAGTTGAGAGCTTTAGAGATCGAAGCAGACTCGATCTTCTTTGAAGAGGAAGACATATCTTGACCTGATGCCAACGAAGTAGAGCTTAAACCGTTTGCCATTTAGGCTCTGATACCATGTAAACATTGTCAGTGAAGGTGAGAGAGGAACAAGTGTTTGTTAAAAGTAACAAACTATTCGATAAAAGGCCTGTGAGAACAAGCTCTATTTACATAAAGAAAACAGAGAGAGCAGCCATTGCAATGAATCTGGAAAGCTTGTATTTCATTGATTAAACAATACACGAATACAATTAGCTTTATATACTTGAGAATGAAGTTCTAACTAACTTCTAACTAATTCTCCTTAAATCATGGCCAGCCAACCAAACTTCCACATCATCAAAATTAGTTATTAACAGCGGATAATTAACTAACTAATCTTGTTAGAATAACTGCTAGGATAACTGCGGTTGTTGATATACTTCATGAAAAGTTGGAGTTGCACTATATGGCTGTGATCCTGCACTCTTTGGCTGTGATCTTCGATTGCTTGCTTAAGAGGTTTCCTGATCATGCAAAACATGCAATGCAGAAACTTCAGCTGTTAAACCAGCTTCAGTAGCTTCAGTAAGTATATTCTTAACAGTAAGAAAGTCATAGTATTCTTAATAGTAAGAAAGTCACAGTCATCACAGATGTCATAGCCATGCATTTTAGCTAAGCTCAAGTTAGTTACAATATGTGAAAAGTGACTGCTGACATGGATCAATGATTGGTTGATGTGCAAGAGTTATTGTTATAATAGTTTAGTCAAAAGCAATAAAGTTATTCTCTTCGTTGCGGAGAGAATTCTCTCAAAAAGCAATAAAGTTGTTCACTTTTAGTTTTTCATCAAACACCTTCAATCTTACAGATCGGTCTTTGATATTTGGAGTAAAATTTTGCACAGAAAGAGTGTTTCGTGTAATTGATTAGTATCAAGGCCAAAGGTGATAAATGTTTCAAATTGTGGAGAGACTTTTTAATATTTATTATTGATTTTAAAAAAAATAAATAAATATGTAAATCAATTTAATATGCATTTTTGTAACAACATGGGTGCAATTGTGCACATTGCAGTTTAGCTGAGCTTCATCTTCCAGTCAAGCAAACCAATTATGCAAGGTGGCCATTATGATCAAACACCTTGTTTTTTCTTAGATTACTTGATATATAGATTCTCATTTGACACATTTATTATTTAGATAACAAAATATATAGAGGTTAAAAGTAAGGGTGTCGATATTGCCACCCATAAATATGATTTACACACTTATATTTTATTTAAATTTTTAATTAAAAATAAATCAAATACTAGGATACCCATTAATTTTTATCTGCAACTATGTTAAACCACTTATTTAAAAAAATAAAAGAAAAGCGTAAGATAAACTTTAATTCTATTTCAAGTATCAAAATTTCTCATGAAATACATGATTATCAAATAACGAAGTAATGAAAAAAAAAAAAAAATCTCGAATGTCGTATAAATTTGGAACCACAATATTTATTTTACAAATAAAATTTGTGAAAAATAAGTAAATTGATTTTAATAAGGAGGTAGTATTGGCATTATAATAGGTGCTTATAGTAATGATTCAATCTTCAAATTTTAAGTATGGGTGTATAATTCATATTATGGGTGGCAATATCTATACTTTAAAAGTAATTTTAACTACATATGGAAATCAATTTAATATGCATTTATTATTTAGATAACAAAATATCTAGAGGTTAAAAGTAAATTTAATTAAATAAGGAAGTTAATTTAATTGCATTATTATTTAGATAACAAAAATATAGAGTTTAAAACTAAATCTAATTAGATTTGAAAGTCAATTTAATTGCATTTCTTATTTAGATTGCAAAAAATCTAGAGATTCAAAAATAAATTTAACTAAAATATGGAAATCAATTTCATTGCATTTATTAGTTAGATAACAAAAAATCTAGAGATTAAAAGTAAATTTAACAAGATATGGAAGTTAATTTAATTACATTTATTACTTAGATAACAAAAAATCTAGAGGATAAAATAAATTTAACTAAAATGGAAGTCAATTATTTTTTAGATAACAAAAAATCTAGAGGTTTAAAGTAAATATAAGTAAATATGGAAGTCAATTTAACGTGCCTTTATTATTTAGATTACAAAAAATCCAGAGATAAAAAGTAAATTTAACTAATTATGGAAGTCAATTTAATATAAAATTATTAGTTAGTTTACTTCCCTTCAACTCAATAGTAGTAAGATTCAGCTTTGAGTCGCCACCACTGTAGGTTGTATATATATAAAAAGTCACTAGTTATAAAGTTGGAATTCTCTAATGTTGAAGTATTATGTACTACAGGTGGATTAGGGTAACAAACTTATATATATCTGATACCAATGAAAAATTGGAATAATGGCTCATACATAAATAAGGTCCAAGCCCTCTATCTAGAATTCTCTAGGATTTGGTAATTAGGCATAAAAATCATGTGGTCAATTGGAAAAATGTGGAAGGATGTAAAAGGATGAGGTGTATGGTTATTATAATTTTGGATTAGTTTATTTGTGTGGTCTAAAATAATTTGAAAGTAGTATAAATACCCCCTCCCCATTTTGGTTTAGGCATCAAGAAGAAGCAAAGCTTCTAAGTGAGTGAAGAAGAAGCAAAAGAGTGAGTTAGTTCTTTAGTGAGAGTTTTCTTGTAATATTTGTTTTGAGTTTAAATAAAAGTTGTTTTAGTATTTTATTTCTAACACCTCTTCCCTACATATCTGGTGGAGCTGGAGGTAGCAACCTCCATTTTTATACAAATTTTAATTAATTATTTAATATCTTTTATTTTATTTTATTATTTTTTTTAATGTGAACACTGACAAAATTGTTAAATTTAACTAATAGTTAAATAACAAAAAGACAAAATTATACATTTTAAAAGATTTAGGGACCGCGCGAGTCAAAAGTGAAAAGATTTTTACTTTTTAATTTCAAATCTCTTAGGAACAAAAATATTTTTCTAAATTTGTTCGGTTCTTTAGGGTTGTTATCACATCTTTGACCTTGCGAGTATATAATAACTTGTCAGTATGAACCCATTTTTGTTGAAGCAAACAATTTTTATAACTTCAACTCTATCAAGTTATAACCTCCTCATAGTAATAAAATTAGGTTGGTCTCAATATTATTACTATAGAGAGGTTTTACTGTACTATAATAAATTTTGCCTCAAATACAATATATATTGGTGTCAAGATGCTCAGATGATATGGCGGATTTTTCGGGATATGGTGAATCGATTTTCTTCAATAGAATTTATTAAATTTCCTTGAAGCTCCTCATTTCTTCTTATAAATACAGGTACAAATTTTAAACCATCATGCATATTTGACAAAAATGTTTGCTCCAAATTGTAATATGATATTTTCATATTTATAAATATTATGCTTACAGTTATTGGGAAAGGTGAGATGAGGCAAAAGACTAGGCAAAGTAGGATTAGAAGGAAGAGGAAGAAGGTGATTCTGGAGAAAATTTGATGTCATCGAATCAGTAACTTACCAGAAAGTGGTCATTTTTAATCAAGTTATATTTCGGCCGAAATTCAATAAACCTCTCCCAGGCCAGATTTGGATTGGTTGAAACAAACCTTGGCAGCCACAAGACAAGAAATGCTTCGTGTTCGATATCGGCTTTGTTCCGGGTTGATTCATGCAAGGAAGACATTTTCTCATGAAACAAAGTGCAAAAATCTTGTAATAAATTTTAAAACCATGTACTTTTTAAGTTCCATAAATTTAAATATCTATATTTAATTGTAACAATGAGTAGATTAACAGACTGTTATTTTTATTTTATTTTTTTGCATATTTAATTAGTTCATCTGGGTTTGGCATAAGCATTGGTTTAATGCATTGTTTCATAAAATAAGATAATTGAAGAGAACTACTAATACATGTAATATAAAAGCAGCAAATGCATTTCCATATCTAGATTAATTTCCACACGACTATTAAACGAAAACACCCTCAGCATGAGCTAATATCAATATCGCAGTCTATCTCCGGATCAAATAGTCGTTGCTCAATTCTTTGGTGATTGGTGTGTGTTTAACGACAAGAACTTGGGGACAATCACTGACTATTATCATTTTTTGTTACTCAGCACTAGGTGAACTCTCAATCTTTGTTACTACAAATGTTTGATTTATTTGCGAAAATCCTCAAAGAAAACTCTATTGATGAACTTGAGAGAATTCTCAGAATTTACAAAGAAGATGATTCTAACTTACACGAGATCATCATATATATAGAGAAAAGTTGCTGACTCAGCAATCTATATATAATTAACTTTGGTTCTTCGCTAACAATTAAACAACAGAAACCTAGCGAAGACTAAAATATTATTATAAATACTTTTAAAGGCCAGTAGTCAAGCCTTACCATACATTTATATATAATTTGTTGTACATTGTTAGTGAATTTGGGAGGCTAATGCCAAGCAATTGCTAGCCATCTCCTTGGCGGTTTTTGCAATCTTGGCAAAAGGAGATTTCTTGCCAGTTTCTTCGTAGGCATCATCGCATGTCACGAAATCAGTCAGCACAGCGGACAGGTGATTGTTGAGACCCGATATGTCGTGGCTCTTCAAGAACTGTAGCGCGCCATTGACCTTGTCAATCGCATCGTCAATTTCCTCATTGCACACATCTAGTTCCTGTGATTTCCCAAGACTTTTAGCCACTTCTCGTACGTGTGTTGTCTCGGACAACAGTGCGGTTATAGAAAGTTCTGTAGCCTTTGTGGGGTCGGTTGCTCCCTTTGTAACTGACCTGCAAAGATCTTGGAAGTCTGAGACTTTACACAAATCGACCGCGGTTGCACTTGCTGCGGCGTTTCCAGCCAACTGGAGGAGGGTGGCCGCCGCGAGAAAGGCTAATGAAAAAGACATGTAGTGTATGAAAACTGCCATTTTTGATTTCTTGAAAAAAGTGACTGCTTATAATGAACTGGGCTAATATTTACTCTTCTTTTTCTTTTTTGAATTTCTTCCTCAAGACGTGAGGGACTTAAGCAGGAAGGCTTTCTTGATTTCTTCCTCGTATGGGTTTGATTTTAAATAGGGTCACCAATTTGTTAGCTAATCTGATTAGGGGTCGTTTGGAGGAGTTTTTTTTTTTTTTTAAATATTTATAAGTAAATTTGTTTTTAAAAAAATAGAGTTTTTATTATAATATAACAAAAAAAGTAAGAAAATATTATTTTTTATAATTAAAAAAATTATAATTAATTAAAAATACATGAAGTGAAATGAATACGTATATATTAGTAAAGTTGCATTTATAAAATGTTAAAAAAAAAGATTTTATTAAGGTTTTAAGGTAAAAGAATATTATAAAATTAATAAAATATAATAGAGATATATTAGACTGTTTTTATATTTCTCATAAAATACATAATTATCATATAACAAAGTAATGAAAAAAAAAATCTCAAATGTCGTATAAATTTGGAACCACAATACTCATTTTACTAATAAATTTTGTGAAAAATAAGTAAATTGATTTTAATAACGGTAGTATTGGCATTATAATGGGTGATTATAGTAATGATTCAATCTTCAAATTTTAAATATAAAATGGCTGTATAAATCATATTTATGGGTGGCAATATCTACACCTAAAAAGTAATTTTAACTACATATGGAAATCAATTTAATATGCATTTATTATTTAGATAACAATATATCTAGCTGTTAAAAGTAATTTTAGCTAAATATGAAAGTTAATTTAATTACAATTATTATTTAGATAATAATTTTTTTAGAGATTAAAACTAAATTTAATTAGATATGGAAGTCAATTTAATTCCATTTCTTATTTAGATTATAAAAATTCTTGAGGTTCAAAAATAATTTTAACTAAATATGGAAGTCAATTTCATTGCATTTATTATTTAGATACAAAAAAAAATGTAGAGGTTAAAAGTAAATTTAACTAGATATGGAAGTCAATTTCATTGCATTTATTATTAGATAACAAACACGTAGAGATTAAAAAACAAAATCAGAAATTTTTTATTTTAATTTATAAATTTTTAAAAATTTTAAGAGCACAATGATCATTATACAAACTCTGTTAAATTTGACCGTTAAATTTAACTAGGTATGGAAGTAAATTTAATTACATTTATTATTTAGATAACAAAAAAATCTAGAGGATAAAATAAAAGTAACTAAATATGGAAGTCAATGTAATTAATTTTATTATTTGGATAATAAAAAATCTAGACATGGAAGTCAATTATTTTTTAGATAACAAAAAATTTAGAGTTCAAAGTAAATTTAAGTAAATATAGAAGTCAATTCAACGTGCCTTTATTATTTAAAGGGGGGGTACTAGAAATGTTCAAGAAAGATTGGATCGCTTTTTTGCTACCAGTCAGTGGGTTAATTTGTTTTCGGGGATTAAAGTTGAGCATTTAGGTTTTATGTTTTCTGATCATAGGCCGATTTCGGCCAAGTTTGTGCATGGTGGTCCTAACATTAGTGGTGATAGAGATCGGAAGTTCAAATTTGAGCCTTTTTGGCTTAAAGATGAAGAGTGCTATTCTGTGATTTGCTCGGCCTGGGGAGGATTTGTCAGTGATACTTCTGGTAGAGGCTTAAGAGATAAGCTGGTGGTGTGTGCTGATCGGCTGGAAAACTGGAGTAAAGTCAAGTTCGGATCTTTGAGGAAAGCCATTGATAGGAAAAGATGTGAGCTCAATCTTCTCTATGATAAGCAGCAATCTGAACAGGTTCTTAATGATATCAAGCTTAGGGAACGAGAATTGGAAAGCCTCCTCTCCAAGGAGGAATTATATTGGAAACAGCGGTCTAGGGTTGATTGGCTACTCGCAGGGGACAAGAACTCTAAATTTTTTCACAGAAGAGCGACGGCCAGAAAGAAGAAGAATATGATTAGCTCGCTGGTAGATGGTAGAGGGATCCGTAAGGAATCTGAGCAGGGTATGTCTAGTGTGGTTTTGGATTATTTCTCAGATTTGTTCAAGTCTATCCAGCCATCATCTTCCGATTTCTCTGCTGCCTCCTCCTTTCTTGAGCGTAAAGTTGATGCCCATATGGCAGGCAGACTTGGAGAGGCTTTCACCCGATCAGAGGTGCGTGCTGCAGTTTTTGAAATGGGTCCAAATAAGGCCCCTGGCCCCGATGGCTTCCATGCTCTTTTCTTTCAGAAATTTTGGAATGTGGTTGGAGAGGATGTTTCTAGTGTATGTCTTAATGTTCTTAATGGTGGTTGCTCAATCAAGGAGTTCAATGCTACTAATGTTGTCCTGATCCCTAAGGTGAAAAACCCGGAGCGTATGATCGATTTTAGGCCCATCAGCCTTTGCAGTGTTATTTATAAGATTGTCTCCAAGGTTATGGCAAATAGGTTGAAAGAAATTCTGCCCCACATTATATCTTCGGAGCAGAGTGCTTTTGTACCAGGGCGGTTAATTTTTGATAATATTATGGTTGCTTTTGAGCTTCTCCATTCTATCAAGAAACAGAAAAAGGGTAAAAGAGGGTATGCAGCTATCAAACTGGACATGAGTAAGGCTTACGACCGTGTAGAGTGGGGCTTTCTGGAGCTTATTTTGGAGAAACTAGGGTTTCCGAATCAGTTTAGAGCCCTTGTTATGGATTGTGTGTCGACCTCCAAACTTTCCTTCCTGATAAATGGGAAGTCTGTGGGGGAAGTCACTCCGCAAAGAGGGTTAAGGCAGGGATGCCCGTTGTCTCCTTATCTCTTCCTTCTCTGTGCAGAAGTTTTATCTTCTCTTATCAAAGGCAACGAATCTAATGGGCAATCTTTGGGTATGAGATGTTGTCGCGGGAGCCCTCTAGTGAGTCATTTGTTTTTTGCAGATGACAGTATTGTTTTTTGCAGGGCTTCAGTTCAGAATTGTGAGAAGTTGAAACAGATCCTAAATGTCTATGAGAAAGCCTCTGGCCAGCGGATAAATTTGCAAAAGTCCAACATCACCTTTAGTCCTAATGTGGATGATGCCTGCAGTTCTAGTATCTTGAATTGCCTGGGTCTAGTTAATGCCCAAGCTCATGACAAATATCTTGGCCTTCCAACCATGGTGGGGAAAAATAAAAGGAAAACCTTTAGTGACATTAAGGAGAGGGTTTGGCGTAAGATCAGAGGGTGGAAGGGCAATCTCTTCTCGATGGGCGGGAAAGAAATTCTTATCAAAGCAGTGGCGCAAGCGATCCCTACCTTCACAATGAGTATTTTCCAGCTGCCTTCTGCCCTGTGTAATAAGCTGTGCTCTATGATTATGGGCTTTTAGTGGGGTGCCTCAGACGGTAATAAGAAAATTTGCTGGGTCTCTAGAGACAAGTTGTGCTCTCCGAAAATTTGTGGGGGGCTTGGTTTTAAAGATTTATCTCTTTTTAACCAAGCTCTTCTGGGCAAGCAGGCTTGGAGAATTGTTATGAATAAAGACTCGTTGGTTTCTAGAGTTCTTCAGGCAAAGTATTTCAGGCAGGAGGATTTCTTATCTGTCTCGCTGAAGCAGGGGAGTTCTCATCTTTGGAGGAGTTTGGTTTGGGGCAGGAGTCTCCTTATTAAAGGCCTTCGTTGGAGGGTAGGTAATGGTAAGAATATCAGTGCGTTTCGGGATCCTTGGATACCAAGGGCGTCCACTTTCAGACCCTTCTCGAATGCCCCTGTTGATGATCTCATGGTCGCATCTCTCATCTCCCCCTCGCCCCATTCTTGGGATTTGGCTAAGCTTGATCAGGTCTTTGTGGCAGCGGATAGGGATTCTATTCTGGAAATTCCTCTGAGTTTTGGTGATTGTTCTGATTCCTTAATCTGGTATTTTGATAAAAATGGGGAGTATTCTGTGAAGAGTGGGTATAGAGTTGCAGCGCAGGAAAAACTCTCCCTCAAAGGTTCCTCCTCGTGTCCAGATTCGAAATGGTGGCTTGCACTTTGGAATCTCAACATCCCCCCCAAAATTAAAATTTTCATATGGAGAGTTTGTCTCAATGCCATTCCGTCTCTTTGTAATCTTTGCTCTAGGACGATTGTGGTTGACCCGTGTTGTTCTAGATGCGGTGATGCTCCCGAGAGCTCAGCCCATGCCCTTTTTTGGTGCAGCGCTGTGCGCCCTATTTGGCAGTCCACTGTTTTCTGGGACATTCTCAATTTACAGTGCCATATTTCTTGTTTTGATTTGATCTTGTGGGTTTTTGTTAGGGCTAAGAGAGCTGAGCTCGAGGAGTTCTGCATGATCCTGTAGGGGGTTTGGTCTAAAAGGAATGCTGTCTGTCATTCTAAATCCCCCAGGTTTAGTGCTGATTTGGTTTCTTGGTCTCTCTCTTTGCTTCGTGAATTTCAGGGTACCCAGAAGGTCTTTGGCTCTCCTCTCCAGCCCCCCAGGCAGCCTCGCTCTTCTCCGTGGTCGCCTCCCCCCGCAGGCTCCTTGAAGTTAAATACTGATGCAGCAGTGAAGCCTGGTTGTTCTGTGATGGGTTCTGGTGCAGTGGTGCGTGATTCTCAGGGCAAGGTTGTAGCAGCTTCTGCCAAGCCCCTCTTGGGGTTTTTTCCTGCTGAGCTTGGCGAGCTGCTGGCGTTGCGAGAGGGGTTGCTGCTGGCGAAGGAGTTCAACCTGAGTATTGAGTGGGTTGAGTTAGATGCTGTTAATGTTGTGGCTAGGGTGTCTAACTCTCTTCCTAGTTCTGTTATGGATCCTATTTTTTCTGATGTTAAGGCTTTATTTAGGGCTGTGGGAGTTTCCAACTGGCATGCCATTCCTCGTTCTGGGAATGGAATGGCACATTCTCTTGCTTCCCTAGCCTTTTCCTCTAAGGAGGAGTTTTGTTGGTTCAATCCTGAACCTAGCTTTCTTATTGGTCTTCTGTATTAGAAGCTTTTATTGAAATCAAAAAAAAAAAAAAAAATCCAGAAATGAAAAGTAAATCTAACTAAATATAGAAGTCAATTTAATATAAAATTATTAGTGAGTTTACTTCCATTCAAGTCACTAGTAATAAGGTTCAGGTTCAAGTCATTAGTAATAATACATTTTCTTATTTATTAATTATGCACTCATTATTATAATAATTGTAACTTTCACAACATAGATTTGTAAAAAACAGAAATAAAAATTATGCTTAATTAACAATTATCTTTACATTTTTAAGCGGATAAACCCATAATTAACAATTATCGTATGGGTTTGATTTTAAATAGGGTCACCAATTTGTTAGCTAATCTGATTACGAGTCGTTTGGAGGAGGTTTTTTTTTTTTTTTAAAAAATATTTATAAGTAAATTTTTTTAAAAAAATAGAGTTTCTATTAAAATATAACAAAAAAAGGCATATTGACATTGATACTCACTTCATTCGTGAGAAGGTTGCAGCTGGTCTTGTGGAACCTCGGTATGTGCCAGCTGAGTTTCAGATTGCTGATGTGCTGACAAAAGGAATGCCTCGTGACAGGTTTTCTTTTATTTGTTCCAAGCTCAATCTGGTTGAATCACCTTCCTTTGCAAGGGAATGCGAGAGATATATGTAGCTCTGCCAAGCGTATTGAACATCAACACTCAGCTGAAAATAACATAGCAACAGCAACTTGTAATGTTGCAGATGCAAAGGCTTGCAACAGAGGCAAAAACAGAGGCGACATAGCAACCTATACCATGCTGATTCTTGAAGAAAAGGAAGAAGAGCAACCAACTCACCCCCCATATCCGATTGAAGACACTTAAGCTTCTTACCAAGCTGTAACTCAGCAGATTTCTTGAAAAGGATGAACTTAGAAAGTACCTCAGACTTAAGTTTTAACGGATACAGCCAAGTAAAGCATGTAAAGGCATCCACAAACACCACATAATATCGATAACCATCTACAGATAATAAAAGGGCTGGTCCCCAAACATCGCTATACACAAGCTGTAAGGGTGTTGTTGCATGAATTTCAAAACGCATAAAAGGAAGCTTGTGCAGTTTTCCAAGCTTACAAGAATCACAAAACAGTGGTGCATTCACATTATAAGGAAAATGTAAAGCATCGAGGACCTTTTTCAATATAAGAGGAGCTGGATGCCCAAGTTTTGCATGCCAAATAGCTGAATTGTTTTGGGCAGCAATCAAGGCACTAAACTCATTACAAGATTTAGCAGTAGAGTACAGCTTGGTGTCTCTATTATTACATGTATTTACATTCACTTTAGATGCAATATGTACAGCATTATGAGGCTGAGTCTTTGAGCAAAGATAAGACTGCAATGGGATAGCATTCGATGGTCTCAACTTCAATTTATAGTCCCCTATCAAGTGTTCCTTGCAAAATAACCTTCTTGGTTTTCTGGTCCTTTATCACACAACCATTTGCATAAAAAATAGCAAGAGCATCATTATCCTTGGTAATCTTTGAGATGCTAAGTAAGTTTTTTGTAATAGATGAAACATGTAAAATATGGTTCAATTTTACTTGATGAGTAGGCATAGTATGAGATGCAACTCTAGAATCACCAATATTAGAAATAACCAAGCGATTGCCATCACCAACAATGAGTTTGTGATTACCTCTATTTTCAGACTTGAGTGAGAGGTTGTTCATGTCAGTTGTGACATGGTTTGTGGCTCCACTATCCACATGCCATGCTTGATCGTTCACTGAATCAGGGGTAGCATAATATGTTGTTGTCTGCTGATTTGTATTGCTTGCTTGAAGGTAGTTTGAAGTAGTAAAAGTCTGGCCATAGTCAAAAGCATTAGATCCAGCTTGTTGAGCAACCAAAACAATTTGATTACCTTGGTTATTCGGAGGAGAAGGTCCCTGAAATTGTTGATCAAAACGCCTATAGCATTGCAAGGCACTATGACCTGGTTTAGCACACAATTGGCAGTGAATTCTTTGAGAGGATCTGCCATTAAACCTTCCTCCTCGTCCTCTAGACCTATTTCCTCTATAATTGTTGGATCTACCTCTGTTTCCAGTATTCTTAGAGTTGTAGTTAGAATTATTTGACACATAGTTTGCATATGGATTCGGTGAATCTAGATGCACCAAACGCTGTTCATGCATCAGAAAACTGAAATGTGCATCCCCTAGTGTCATAGTTTGATGTTGATTAGATAGAAGCACAACAACTGAATCATAATCATGTCCTACTCCATTCATCAAGCTCATTAATAAATCTCTTTCACTTACCTCCTCTCCAGTTGCCATAAGAGCATCACCAATATTTTTGATCTTAAGAACAAAATCAGAAATGGAATCTGAACCTTTCTTGATATTTTGAAGCTGTTGACGAAGTTGAAGGATCTTTGCCAATGATTTTTGCGAGTACGCTCTTTGTAGCTTTGACCACGTCTCAAGAGATGTTCTACATTGCGTGACTTATCTCAATACTCTTTGACTAAGAGTTCCAAGCAGCCAAGACAATAATATTTGATCAGTCTTTTTCCATTGTGAGTAAGCAGGATTTACCTGTTTTTGAATCTGTGTTCCTTCGCCTTCAACATGAGTATGAACTTCGATGTATGCTTCTGGAATCACAGAGGAACTGGAAATATAATCTTCAAGGTCGAGAGCTCTAATGGCAGGCATCACTTGAGTCTTCCAATAGATGTAGTTTGATTTGTCAAGCTTCATAGGAGCATTCGAGTTCAAGGTTTTTACAAGCGAGGAGTAATCGATTTGATTCATTGTTGCTGGAGGATTGATGTTGATCTGAGAAGTAGAAGAAGATGCTCGTGGATCGACCATTGACATGTGTCTAAAGCTCTGATACCATGTGAAGAATATGATAAAACAGATTCAAGGTGTTCTTGATGATAATGAAGAACACAAAGCTCTGATTTCGTGAGAAGAAACAAAGATTAAGTTGTGTGAAACAAAATGATTATTGCTCATTTCTTTTTCATTGAGATAATGATTCAGTCTTCTTTACAATCAGTATATATACATTGATCATAACCGACTTGATTAATCACAGCATCTCTAACAAATTCTGCAAGTTGAGAAGAATAAAATAACTAACTTCTAACTAACTTGTAACTAACTCAAGCTGATTCATAATCTAATCTATAGTGATTATGATCAGCTTGTTGTGGACTGATTAATGCACTATATGATGCTACTCCAGAGTGATATGGTGAGCTATCATATGTGGTAGTATTTCCTTGAACGTGAGTGCACGGCAGCATGGTATAGGTTGCTGTGTCGCCTCTGCTTTTGCCTCTGTTGCAAGCCTCTGCATCTGCAACATTACAAGTTGCTGTTGCTATGTTATTTTCAGCTGTGTTGACGTTCAATACGCTTAGCAGACCTACACATATCTCTCACAGAACGTACATATTGATGAGAATCTGAGACCAGCGGCTCTGTCACTGGGGAGGATAAACAGGCATGAACCAAGCGGCTTTTGTTTGTCTGCCTTGAACCTACTCTCATGAAAAGTGCGTCTAAGGGAGCAGCAGGAGGAATTGCTGCCACTGAAAGTACAGATACACAACCAGTTGCGGCCATTTTCGCCATCAGCATGGTGACTTATAACTATAAATTAATTACTTGTACGTACTGTTGAGAGTGTGTAACCTGCAACTTCAGAAAAAGGAAGAAAAACAACAACGAAGAAGATGAAGTTGCAGAGAGAATTTCTAGATTATTCTCTGCATTTTCTTTTTCATTTCTCATTGGCCACTTATCTGAAACAGTAACCTTATATAGAAAGCATATCACACACGCACTTGTCATGGCCATTATTACACAATAACAAAGTACCGACAAGGCACTCGACTGGTACCAATCAACTAAGTGGTATCATATGAAAGCTTTACAGCTCATACAAACACAATAATGCTAATACACATTACTATCAATATGCTATCTTAACAGAGAGCGTGTTGCAATATTTATGGGTGCCACACCATAAATTATTTGACTACAAAGAAATGTCTATTAACATTATTGACTATAAAAATTGGGTTAGGAGAGTCAACTATAGTCAATCGTGCCACATAGGAAAACAGAATGGTCGGCAACTGTAACTGTTAAGTATTCTGGTTTGGAGTGCTTGCGATAGAGTTCGCGGCGATAGTGAAAACTCGAAGGTTAGAATCACCAGTGAATAATAGCTGAAAACAAAGAGAGATCGGTCAGGAGTGCCGGACTTACTTTGACGACTAAACTCCGATGATCAAGTCAGTTTAGGTGTAGGAGAATCAATAATAAGAATGACATAATTTTGGTTCAAAGAATTAACAATAGCATACGCTGATTCTTCCTTTTTGGGGACTATTTATAATGTTCAACTTGCCTTCTCTGTTCCAATTGCGCACCAGTCACCCATCATCCACCCACTTCATTGGTCTTAGGTGAAGATGTCCTTGGAGTGTGATTTATGGGACTTGACAGCTCAAGTGCTGATTGGTGGTCCGAGGTATCCCGTAATAAATGCGCTGTATCACGGGATTCAATCTGGGTTGCGGCTGTAATTAATGTTGTCAGATGCATTAAATATGTGTAGCTTTTCTCCGAGCAAGATCATGTCTAGTGCTAATTTGATGGGCAATAAATGCCTGTGATAACATTTATTGTGGTCGAAGAGCCTTTTTGCTTGCCGACCATTATCTCTGAGGAGTATCTCCCCGAATCTTTAATGGTGTACAAAAGGTGGCGCCAAGAGCTTTCCCAACGCCATAAGGTATTGTTACAGTATCTCAATCTACTCAATCCAAGAACAACAACTCCAGTTGCAGTTCTAGTTCATGCGATGCTCATGCAGGTGTTGCTTCTGTTGCAAGCAACTACAATGTTTGTATATCCTTTGTAGCATTGTTCCAATATTGATCGAAGAAAGAAAGGTGATAGAACTCTTGATAGCAAGTTCACAGGTGGCTGATCAGCTGGAGTTAATTGAGCTTAGAATTAGTTAGGACTTTTGCTGACTTGGCAAAGTTTATTATAGATGGACGGTGATCCATGATTTGTGGAAGAATTCAGTTGTGATTGCCGACTCAGCTATCACTCAAAATATATGTAATTGCAAGTGTAACCATTATTGTATTGAGTGAAATGAAATTAGAAATGCATGTGCATAGTTTTCCAGCAAAGCTTCAAGTTCAATAACGGTGTTTTCTGTGAGGATTTTCACAAACACCTTTGCTCTTAGTATTGTGTTTTTGCTTCTTCTTGCTGTGCAAAGTGTTCACAGCTTAAGATCAGCTACTTTTAAAGGTAGACAGTGACACATTCACTCTTAAACACCTCTTATTTGGGATGTTGTGACGTGACATTTAGTTTAAAAAACTAACCCCCAACAAACATAAAATTATAATCCATTTTAAAAGGGTATCTGACAAAGTCGCAAGTGGATCGGTCACTTGTAATTAACAATATAATTGATTTTACGACATTCATTGAATTTATGAAATTGTAATAAATTAATGGGCGAATTACAATTAAGTATCCTGATATTTGGTCATATTTTAACGAAATCATGAGTTTAACTTTAATTACATGTTAATACGCTTAACATTAAGCATATATATGAAGGAATATGTTTTTATGAACTAGACATTTTGAACTTGATCTTTATTTTAGTAGGGATAAAGCTGCTGGTGTGCACAACAGTGCTGTAACTAGCAACATGCAGCAAAGGTTGCTAAGCTGATTTGGCTCGAAGGGCAAGTGATCAATCTGATCATTATGAGCTGAGGGTGTAGGGCAAGCATCAAAAGAAGAGGAGCGATAATGAGAGATGGCATGATCAGGACAGATGGCATGATCACAGTAGTTAACAGATTTTGGAGGGAAAGTCTGTTAGAAGGTTTTGGAGGGAAAGTTACTTAGAAAGTTGTTAATTTGTTATTCAATCCAACTTAGCAAAGTTTGTTGAGGATTATGCTGAGTATGCAAAAGGTTGTTAGCATATTCAGTTGTTAGATTGTTGTATATAAGGAGCGGATAGCTCATGTAAAAATCAACAAGTCCTTTAATAAAAATGAGAGAGATTTCTCTCTCTATCGTTCATCATTTACTCTTCATAATTCTCTCTAATGGATTTTAACATGGTATTAGAGACACAATCCACAGCTTCTGCTGAAAATCAAGTAAACTATTTAAAATTAAATATTTGGATGTTAGTGCAATTAACCCCCAAATTATTCTTTTGCTTTATTTCCACCAACACAAATTGTCAAATTGTAGATTAAACATAAATGACAATAAACTACGGAAATAATTAAGGTAATGTTAGACCTTATGCAATTACATTAATAAGACTGTAAGATAAATTTATCTCTCGCTCAATTTTTAAATTTGTAACCATTAAAAAAAAAACTAAAAATTAGACAAACTTTTAATTGAGGTGTTTAATTATTTTAAGTAAGATTTACAACAATTTAAAAACTCTTATGGATGAATTTTGATTGACTAAATGATAAAGTGCTCAAGAAATTCATTTATAGATATTATGTAAAGGGGTTGCCACTTGGTGCAGCTGGGGACCGAGTGGGACCATGGCCCCTCAAAAAGAATTAAAAAAATATATTTATTATATAATTTAATTTTTTTTTTAAATTATGGTTCCCTTAACTATTATAATTTATTACTTTGACTCCCATAAATATAAGTTTGAGTTTATTTTTTAAGGCACTAATTACTGTCCATTTTGCGAAAATAGAACCAACTTATTAAGTTTAATGAAAATAGCACCTAAATGAATATTTAGACCAAAACACCTATTTGAATCAACTGACATGAAATTAAACAAAAGCAAAAGTAAAATGAAAAGCAAAATAAATTTTTTTTTTTCAAAAAAACCCAATTGAAAAGTCAAAAAGCCAAAAAGAGAAAGAGACATAGGCCAAATGAATAGCTCACAGGTAAAGAAAATAGATCAAGACTAAAGAAATAGATCACAGTTAAATGAAATAGATCATGGCCAAATAAAATAGACCACGACCAAAAGAATAAATCACAATCAAATGAAATAGATCACGACTAAAGTAAGAATAGATCACGACCAAAGTAAAAATAAATCACGACCAAAGCAAGAATAGATCACCGCCGAAGCAAAATTAGATCACGACTACATGTATTGGTTCGTGAGTTTTCAAAAAAAAGTTACACCTTCAAAGCAATGCATGTTTACAACTCCAAAACAATGGGATCTACTTAATTAAATCACTCAAGAACTTCTACAACTCAATATCTATCTAATTAGACATCTCAATAGAAGCCTTCCTTTCTGATTTGTGTAGTGTCCACTTCTTCTTGATTTTTTTTAAGAGATATAAAGGGAGATCAGTGAAAAACTTAAAGAGAGAGAGAGAGAGAGAGAGAGAGAGAGAGAGAGAGAGAGAGAGAGAACTCTCGTGCTAAGTAAGAACTCGAATGAGAGAGGGAAAAAAACTCAGAGAATAAACTCAAAAGAAATGAACATATGAGGAGGTCAAAATAAATAAGGTGGAAGAAGATAAAAATCACTTACAAGAATAAAGTGGCATTTCTATCTAAAATGGTGATACTTCTCAAAGGTTTAGTTACTTGGTGTTACTCAAGAACTTCTACACCTCAATATCTATCTAGCTAGACATCTCAACAGGAGCGTGCCTTCCCGATTTGTATAGTGTCCACTTCCTCTTTGATTTTTTTTTAAAGAGATATATATAAAGGGAGAACGGTGAAATTAAAACTTAGAGAAAGAGAGAGAGAGAAAAAAAAAATACTCAGAGAATAAACTCAAAAGAAATGAACATATGAAGAGGTTAAAATAAATAAGGTGGAAGAAGACAAAAATTACTCACAAGAATAAAGTGGGGTTTCTATCTAAATGGTGATATTTCTCAAAGGTTTAGTAACTTGGTGTTACTTTCACAAAATGATGAGAGATTTGTGTTATTTCTCACTATCTCTCTATAATTTTCTAACTCCGCCCTGAGTACACAAATGCATCAATCCACTCTTAAAGTTGTGTTGTATGTGATTATGTCAAAATTAATAAGAAAGAAAAAAAAATTAATGGTGTATAGATGTATCAATCTGAGGCGAGCCCCTTTGGAGGCTAGCTCCAAGTCGCGGCAAACCCTAACCCATTAATGAAACATTGCGTTTTGGGGGTTTTCAGTATTTTTTTTTTTCTTGTTCCGTGACTTGCACCGCGACCTGCAAGTCGTGGTACAAGTTGCGACAAGCTCAATTTCTCAAAAAAAATTTCTTCAAAATAGCTCTCAACTCTCTAAAGTGCAGAAACCTTCTTCCATCTCGCTTCATAAATGGTTGAACGACATTTTCCTTCCTTTTCCTTTTCCTCTTTTTTATTTTCATTCTAGATAATATAAGGGTGGTTTGTGGAAAAAAATTAAAGTGTTGTGAGTTGTGTTGCGATTATTCAAAGTTTGGGGGAAGTTTGGTTAGATTCGAGATACATAGAAGTATTTGCACTTAAATTGATCGTTGGGTGTTTACTGTTCTTGTATTTTGTTGATATTTTTGTTTGAGTTGTGTGATTTAGGTTTTTGATATTATTTTGTGTGATTTAGTTGGATTTTGTTTATGTTATTTTGTTTTGATATTATTGTTGATTTTGGTTGTAATTTTCTGTTTTTGTGTTAGTTATTTAGTTAACGTATATCAGTTGAAAACCTAGAGTTTCCTTACAGGCATTTTGTATTTGGAAGACTTAGATATAATAAGACCACGTACATTTAGGATCCATGTTTTTTATTAGGATTTTTTTGTGATTTGTTAATTCTTTGTTTTCATTATTTCGTTAACGTATACCAGCTGTAAACCTAGACTTTCCTTACACGCATTTTGCATTTGGAAGACTTAGGTATAACAACGCCACGTACGTTTAGGATCCATACTTTTTTATTAGGATTGTTTTTATGATTTTTGAATTTTTTCGTCTTTGTTTCTATTCTTTCGTTAACGTATATTGGCTGGAAACCTAAACTTTCCTTACACGCATTTCGCATTTGGAAGACTTAGATATAATAACACCACGTACTTTTTTTTTTTTATCTATTTTGTGTGTTTATGTGATTTTGAGCAGTTGTAGTCGACAATGTAGCACCGGGGTAAGAGTTTCGAGCGCCACAGGGTAGAAGATGAGACAAGCCACTCATAGTAAATCCGCAATTTTCTGAACGTTTGGAGAAGGCTGAGAAAATGCCTATCCAATTAGAGCGCGGGAGCGTTTTACACAACATCCCAATGATGCCAATGAAAAACTAGTTAGGGTATTTTATGCATCTATGGTGCCTGATGAATTCTTTGCTTGGGGGACAGTTCCAGTCCAAGAGCGGCAAATAACCATCACACCAGAAAATGTCAATGATTATTTTGGGCTACCAAACTTGCCACAGGCACCGGGGGGTATGGAGTTGCACGAGTACTTCAATTTAATTTAAACCAATTTAATTGCAATGAGAGCCAATAAACCAAACTTAATTTAAACCCCAAAACTAAATTTAATATAAACCCATATCAAATATATAACTAAAATAAATTAAAATTAAAATTAGAAAACTCTTCACTACACTTAACATAATAAGAATAAAGACTACACCAAACCGTTGTTCTCTTTCTTTCTTTTCTCTCCTCAAAATAAGAGAATCACACTTATTTTACTTTTTTGATTCATTTAGTGTTGACTCTTTCTGTTTTCACAGTGAATATATATTATATACTTTCAGTTATAAAACTTGTTAAATAATCATTTTAAAACAAGAAAAATGACAATTTTTTACAAACTGTTTGGTTATCTACATTGAGAATGAACTTATTAATACTGCTGACTCAAATTTAGTAATATCTTTTTTTTTCTATTTTAAAATTACTGCACAACTTTGGTAATATTTAATTTTATTTTCATTTCATTCCTATTGTTTGTATTATTATTTTTTTACCAAAGTTATGTATTTGAGAATAAGAATCATTATCCTTCATTATTATTATTATTATTATTATTATTATTAATTCTCTCATAATGTTGATGTTTAACTATTACAAACGAAATTTTTATATAGTACAAAATAGTCGGACAACAGAAAAACAAAATTTAGAATAATCCACCCAATGCAAAGTTTAAGTTTCTAGTTAAATCCCCGTGCTAGTTCCTTCTCTCCTCTCTTTATCTGGTGAGCTACATCTAATCTCATTGGCTTTTCAAGAAAAGTACTATGATTGATTGGGGGTTGCTTCCGAATTAATTTGTTATATTCAATACTTTGTGTTTTCGAAATAATGATATGTTCAAACTTTCAATATTATGTAAAATTTAGTAAGTTGTTTACGGTGAAAGCCTTTTTTTTTCTGCAAAATTGAAGAGTTTAGTCTGTAAAATTTATTCAAAATCATCAAGAAGAAACAACTAATGATAATGTCTACAGAACGCCAATACAATTTATTACCTTAAAGGCTGCATCATGTTATGCGGTTACTCTTCCTCCTCATCAATGTTGGCACTTGAATTGGGTTCTTCCATTGATTCTCAAAACTCGTCTTCATCATCAGAATTGAAATTTCCATTAAAATTTTCCATTGATTCCCAAAACTCGTCTTCATTATCATCAGAGTTGAAACTTCCACTAGGTTCTCCAATATCTTGCGTATATATCAAACGAACTCCACACTTCTTCACTTTGCAATATTCTATACGTTTTCCAAACTGACCCTCAAGATAAAATTGGAAAGAAACCTCGTTGTAGCACAGTTCATCAATATCATCGAGATAATTTATGGAATCAAACCCCATGTACACATGATCTAACCCAATTTTATAGCGTTGTCCATGAGATTTAAAGATGTTCCAATCACCCAAAGTGCCATGAGCAACATGACACTGCCCATCTTCATATTTGAGTTCACATTCAAAGTTAATATCCAAAAACAACCCACTATCTTCATGGACTCGAAATGCCACCACAGTACACAGAGCAAAACCAACAAATTTATCGTTCAACCAATCTGGTGGCAGCTCCACAGTTATAAAAGATCCTAAATTTCGAAAGCTAAACTGTTCTGGAACCTCACTTCCAGGGAAACATATAACAGTACTAAGTGGTGGTGCATGAGGATCCTATACCATAAAAACAATTATTTATAACATTGTTGATAATTCTAGTATCAAAACGTTTCTAAGGGGAAAAAGAAAAAAAAAAGAAGAAATAATTGCATACCTTACTGTAATAATTTTCCTTTCATAGAATCGCCAAAGATTGTAGTTTCAGTAGAGCCTCTTCAATGAGTACATTTCGATCCAATTTGAAACAGTTGATCAAGTCAATTTTGATAAATGGAGAACCAATGGCAACAATTCTATCTTGAACTGATAAACACGATATCACTTCCAATGATACACAATTGTATGCATTTGTTTATATCAGTGGAAGCTCTGGTAAAGATTGAAGCGCCTCGCAATGGCTGATGTCTAGATACTGTAGGTTAAAGAGGTTTTTAATACTTGCAAGCATGCTTTCAAAATTGTTTCTGCCCAAATATAACTCTTTCAGTGAGGATAAGCTACCAAGATTGCCTGGTAACTTTGTGATAGCGCAATCAGTTAGATCAAGTTCCCTCATACTATGCAAGCCTAATAAAGGAGGCAATAACAAACCAACCATATCCTGACCTTTGCATCTCTCAAGTGATAATTTTTGGAGATTGTTCAAACACATGATAGATGATGGCACTTCTATTATAGCAGTTCCCTTTGCTTCAAAGTCTCTCAAAGAATCTAAAGTTCCTATCTCATCAAGCAACTTGTCAAGTTTCGAGCAACGAGTCAGACAAAGACGTTTAAGAGATGTCAACTTAGAGAGGTCGTTTGGGAGACTCCTAAGTTTGTTAGAGCTAGAAAGATCCAACGTCACAAGTTTGCTTAGATACTTGAAGGATGAGGGGAGTTCTTCAATAGCACTTCCAAGTAACTTTAGCTCTTCTATATTACATGGCAACTCAGGCAACATCTTGAGACTTGAACAGCGACCAAGATGAAGTTTTTTAAGAGATTTCAAACCAGTGCAATCTGGAAGGACCCTAATCTTTTTGCATTCATTTAGATTCAGGTAGTTAAGCTTACTGAGATGTTGAATGGATGATTTTGGAATTTCACACAAACTTGTAACAGCTAGATTTAAGCTTACAAGATTTAGGCGCTTCGAATGAGAAAGGTCAATTTGTTTCAAATTGACTAGTTGCTGCAAGTTAGAATACATATATAGGGTCCATCTCTAGTAGGACTGTCATGAAAAATAAAATTTTAGAACCTTTGTTCCATAACATTTCGGAATCAATTTTATAACTTACAAAATTAGATATTCAGTTCTGTAATGTTACGTAAATGATTCTACAACGTTATAAAATAAAGGTCCGAAATTTTTTTTCAGGACGGTCCTAATTAGAGAATTATTCTATATATGTATACAATACATTAATAATCAACAAAATTAGAGTATTCAGATACAAAATAATATAGGCATATATATCAACTTGTACCTGGGGACCATTCCACAGTTGCTCAACTTGGCTGTAATGCATATTAACTACGACAAGGTTCTCTGACTGAAAATTTGATGACAAATATTTGAACGAGCATCCAAGCCAATGGAGATACCTTAACTTAGTGAATACAGATTCAAGACCATCAAAAACTTGCACTTTATTAGCATTCTTACCACGATGTGAGCTATCAAAATTTAAGAATCTCAATTTACACATCTTCGTGAAAGCACAAGGGTTTAAATGTATATCTCTTGTTTTAGACATATCCAAGGAGATACCCACTATAGTTTCAGTCCCCTGATATCAATATATTCAAGAAGATAAGAATAATTTTATTAGAAAAACTAAATAAAACACGGCTATATCAAAATAATATATCAATGGATTACTTCCTTACAAGTTGCTATCATAACTTTATAAGAACAAACAACTATTTAATAGTTAAAACTGATAAATATAAATGAAACGATAATTTACAAGCTAATTTTTATTTTAAATCTTACCATATTATCCGTCAAAACATTGTAGATGTCCTTGTGGTGCCACAATCGACTACGTTTACCTGCATCAGTATTGGATTCCTGCCGTACAATTTCTCTACCCATTGCTTGCAGCAAATCATGCATTTTTAGCGTGTTGTTTATTATGGTTATTAAAGATTTATCAATAAGAGCACTTATTCCGACCTCTGTGAACAAGCCACAAGCATCCAGGAAGTCTTTCACAAGATAAATGCTCCTCCCTTTCAAGAAACATGCAATATCTAGAAATATATTTTGCTCCTTATCATCTAGTCCATCAAAACTTATTCTTAGTATCTTATGGATATCTTTATCAAAGATTTCTTCTAGTTTATTAATTGCACTCTCCCAAACTTCTTTTCCCTTGTCAAGTAGAGATGAACCCAATACTTTAAGAGCTAATGGAACTCCTCCAACATATTTAACTACCCTGTGTAACAGCTGCTCGTAATCTTCTTTGGGACGGCTTTTTCCGAAGGCATACAAGCAAAATAGCGTAAGAGCATCATGATCAAATAATTCATCAACCTTGTATATTTGATCGACTCTGCAATTTTTAAGTACTTGTTTATCTCTTGTTGTTATAATGATTCGACTTCTAGAACTAAAACAATCAAGATCTCTGATCAAAGATTCTATTTGTCTGAAACTAGTCACATCATCAAAAACTATAAAAAGCTTCTTACGGGCAAGCCTCTTCTTCGCGAAATTGCTTGCTGTAAAGGAACTACCTCTACTTACATTTTCATCCCCTAATATTGCAGAAAGTAGTTCTCGTCGCAAGCGGTTTAATCCACCATTTTGTTCTGATTCTTCCCTAACATTCTCAATGAAAACAGAACCTTTAAACTGACTAGAAATTTTGTCATATACAGCACCAATAAGAGTAGTCTTGCCTATACCACCCATACCCTAAAGTCCTACAGAGCGAAAATCCTTCGACTCGAAGCATAACGAAGATTCAATTTCCTGAATCCTTGAATCAATTCCAACCAGATCGTTGGTATCAGTTGAAGACAAGTCATTAAGTCTCTTTAAAACATCTTGGACAACAACCTCTATAAGCACAGACTCAGGCCTAACTGTTAGTGATGTTAATAGATCAGCTCACAAGACTGTGACTCAGCACAGCTCAAGCACAGGAGAAGTGAAATCTGGTACTAGTGATTCAAGTGGTAATAGTGCAGTTGAAGACTTATGTCAACACCTAGTGCACATCCTAGTGGTACTAACACATCTAAGCTGGCCATTCTCAAAATAACAGAGATCAAAACAAACATGATCATTATGGTCATCATAATGATAGTCATGATGATCATGGTTAGCTGAGTCAGCAGTTGGTTAGTTAGTTAAAAGTGGAGGGAAAAGGTGTTGAGATGTAACAACTTTTCCCGCCCAAATTATTTTCTGTTAGAGCTGGTATTTGTTCTAGATCATGGTATATATATGTATTCATTTCATTATTCTTAGATCTATGTAAAACAAATCAAAAATAGAAATAAAATGAAAATAGAGAAAAAAGAAAACTATTCTCTCACATGTTTGGTTGATGAGAAAGTTTCTTCAGCGTGCTCTTCTATTTTTCTCTCCGTGATCGAGCCATAGTCTCCAGCCCTAGATCGCCTTGGATCGCACAGAGTCTCCAGCCCTAAATCGCCTTGGATCACACAGCTTTCTCTCTCTGGTTCTCAAGTCTTCGATTGATGAAGTGAGTGGAAAGAGAGAGAGAGAGAAAATATCAAAGATAAAAACAAGTTAGTAGAGAGAAAAACAACACCGTGTGAGAGCAAAACAAAATCTTTGTTTACAAACATAAAACGACAGCATTTTAAAATGGTATTAGAGCTCCAAGAAGCCACTGCTTCTGCTTCAGATTATAGAGTGAATGAGCATTCTCATCTCACCTCAAGTAAAAGCTCCAAGTCAGTAATAGCTATGAAGCAAATCCTGACTGTGAAGTTAGATAGTAATAAGTTTTTGCTATGGAGGCAGCAAATACTTGCAGCAATCAAAGGTAATCGACTTTCATCTTTTATTGATTCAGCTGTGCCATCTCCAGTAAGATTCAATGCTCATGGAACTGTGAGTGAAAATTTTTTGGATTGGGAACAACAAGATCAAGCCTTGTTAGTGTAAATTCTTTCCTTTATCTCTCCAGAATTGCTTCCAGAGTTTGTTGGATGTCAAACAGCCAGTGAGGCATGGGATTCTATTGTTCAGCTTTACTCCTCACAGTCTAAAGCTAATATAATGTAGCTAAAACTACAGCTATAGACTCTGAAGAAAGCAGGTTCTTCAATGGCAGAATATTTGATGAAGAAAAAGAGTATCATGGATGCTCTTGCATTTGCTGGACATCCTTTAACTAATGATGATAAAATGATGTAGATTCTTGGGGGATTAGGTTCATAATATAACAGTTTTATAATACCTATTACCTCTGTTCAACACTCTTATACAATATCATATATTACTTCTCTTCTACTAACACATGAGGCCAGACTTGAACAAGACACAGTAAGTGAGAATCTTACAGTTAACATGGCTGCTAACAGGAAAGGAAATGGAAACAATCAGGGTTCTTTTGGCAGAGGTAATCAGCAAGGTAATGGTGGAAATTGTCAATCCTATAACAATGGAAATAGGCAGGCACCTCGCAGTTCTAACAACAGCAATAATGGAGGTAGAAGAGGCAAAGGAAGAGGAAGGAATTTCAATTCTAATAACAGGCCTTCATGCCAGATTTGTCACCGTGCAGGCCATAGTGCTTTCAGATGCTATTATAGGTATGATCAGTCCTTTACACCACATTTTAATGGTCTTAATGGTGCAGGAAACACTCAGGGAAATCAAGGTCAGATGACAGCTATGACTGCTCAAATGGCTGCCATGACTGCATCTCCTAGTAGTGTTGCAGACCCTATCTGGTATCCAGATAGTGGTGCAACTAATCATTGCACTCCAGACAGTACAAATATGCAGACAAGTATGCCATATCAAGGAAATGACAGGATTTTCATGGGGAATGGTAAGGGCCTTCCTATCTACTCTATTGGACACACCACCTTTTCACATAATAGCCATGTTTTTCAATTACGCAATATTTTTCACATTCCACAAATTACAAAGAATCTAAGTGTATCTAAGTTTGTGAGAGAAAATAATATTTTTCTTGAATTTCATCCATGTGTGTCTCTTGTGAAGGATCAAGCTACGAAGAAGGTTCTTCTTCAAATAGTGCTTAAGCATGCACTCTATGCCTTTGACTTACCTTTTCCTTCTTCTACTCACACTCCGTTGAAACCCTTACGAAAGAGTCTAGTGTTGTAAAGAATTGCTTAGTTTCTACTGCTGCTACAGTAGATTCTAGTTGTGATGTATCACCACTTCATTTGTGGTATCTAAGGTTGGGACATCCCACCTCTCAAGTTGTAAAGCAAATACTAAACAAAAGCAAAGTTTCTTTTTCTAATTCTCCTACTTTGCTCTGTCATGCCTGTCAACTTGCTAAATCACACAAACATCCCTTTTATTTATCTCAGACTGTGTATAAACACCCTCTCGAGCTAGTAGTTGCAGATGTTTTGGGACCAGCTTCTATGTTATCTTCTAAAGCGTTCAAATATTATGTGAGTTTCCTAGATGTTTTCACTAGGTATACTTGGATCTTTCTTCTTAAGGCCAAGAGTGATGTCTATCGTATATTTGTTGAGTTTAAAACACAAGTGGAGTTATTTTTCTCTCACAAAATCATCACTTTATAAACAGATTGTGGCAAAGAATTTATTGCTTTAAAACCCTACTTGGCTAAATGTGGAATTGTGTTAAGGCACAGCTGTCCTTACAATCATGAACAAAATGGACTAATAGAATGCAAGCATTGTCATTTGGTTGAAACGGGGTTGAGTCTTCTTGCTCAAGCTTCTATGCCTCTAAAATTTTAGGATGAAGCTTTCCTTGCAGCCACCTATCTTATTAATCGAATGCCTACTAAGGTTTTAAAAGATAGCACTCCTTATAAGTGTCTTTTTGGCAAGGATCCAGATCTCATTATCAGATTCCTCCAAAAATTTGAGAGAGTGTCCCGCTCAATGAATACCTCCATTTCAATCACCTTGTCATGATATCTCTTTACGTAATTTTTTTAGAGATTCTTCATTCTTTTGTTTAATGTATTGTAGGAGCGACGGATCTTTCGGTAGAGGTTTCACTCCTTGAAATTGCCCGACAAACTCTTTGGTTAGTTGGGAAAAGGAGACAACACTTCTTGAACTAGTTTTTTTATAGCTCCATCAAAAGTTGTAGGGAACATTCTGCACACAGCTTTCTCCGAGACATTCTGGACTTCCATTTACTGGCAATATGACTCCAGGTGGTTCAGTGGATCGCTTGTTCCAGTGTACTTCTTTTGGAGCATCCTTATCTTCGATAGAAGTGATGCAGCTTTGATTTCTTCAATTAATGGGGCATTAAGCTCTTTGAGGGGTCCTTCTCTCCATCTGTTTCCTTAGCCTCTCCGTTTTTAAGTTCCTCTAGCTCTTTCGCAATCCTAAAAACTGCTTCTGGACAGGATTGGCAGTTTTCCTTTTCGACTGTACCTACTCGTCATCTTCTTCTTCTACAACTCACCTTTAGGTGCTTAGAGAATACTTGTTGCCTCCTTCGCGGTAGTGTCTAGATCTTTCTTTTGGCTTTGTGTGTCTACTTCCGATACTAGACCTCTGAGAATTGTCCTTCACCATTCTTTCTCTCTTTGAGGGCTTTGGTGGGGTCTCTATCTAAGATCGCAGCCTTAAAGGTTCACTGGCATGGGGCCTGGGGCTAACTCGACTTCTTGCCAGAGGGTTCTACTAGTTTGGTCTACTGCTCTCGCCAATAACGTCCTGGTTGTTGGTGACTTGCTGGCGAGCTTGCACTGGTTCCTGAAGGTTTGGAGATTTTGAACCTCCTGCAGTCTTTGCTACAGCAGCCATCAGCTGCTCCACTTCGTGTCTCATTCTTTCTTGGCTGTCTATCATGGTATGCATATTTCTTTCAAGGCGTCAGTTATGCTCTCCTTTGCTTTTCCTTTCCTCTTTAATTGACTGAGGATAGGGTTTGCATCGGAGTCGCTTTTCTCCTCGTTAGCACTGTGGATAGTGGATCCACACTTTCCTGTTATGGGTATCTGATGAGAACCTAGTTATGAGAAGCCCAAGGTTAAGGAAGAGAAGAGAAGAGGTACAGTAGACTGAGGAAGAAGATGCGGAAAACAGAGCAAAGAGGGGCAGTGTACCTCTTCACCCACCACTACAAGCCACAGTCGCGCCAGCAGGTCACCAGGCCTATTAGGATGGAGTTTTAGGAAGAAGTAAAGTGGAGCAAATGGGAGCAGAAATTGTCGCGACCTGGGTCGCGACCACCAGTCACGTAACCCAGGTCGCGGTGCGCTCTAGTTTGCTTAGAGAAGGTTACATGCGGGGTCGAGCGGGGTGAGGCAATGCGCCTTGCAACCACAACCGCGACCTACAGTCGCAACCCGTGGTTGTGAGGCCTTCTGGACGGGACTGCAATGGTTTTTCCTACACATTTCTAATTTGTTAGTTTAGGGGTATTTTAGTCATTTCTTTCTATTTTTAGTTCTAGTATAAATAGAACCCCCTTTATTTGCTTGTAAAGGTTATCTTATTATTATCATCAATCAAAACACTATCTTGAGAGCTTTCTCTCTTCTCTTTAGATTATTCTCTAAAGATCAATCGGTTGTTCTTGCCATTCCGTGTGTGAGTTCGACTTGGACTAGTGCTTGGGGCTAATACCCTAAGTAGTAGAGAGCAAGGAAATCCCTAAAAAGGTAACCAAGCTCAAAACTTATCTTGTTATTGGGTTAGGTTAGGGTTTGTAGGTCTTTGTGATTTGGGAATAAATTGAAGTTGTAGGGCATTTGTGGTTGCTTGTTAGTGAAGTTAGGCTTGTTGTTGGACTTTGACCTAGGTCCTCAACAATGTGGTGCTTTCATTGAGAGGTGCACACAAGGTGTTTTATAAAATTCCCAAGTGAACAATAGTAGTTTTAAGATGTCGAACAGCGACAATGAGCAATCCCAATAATTTCTTCCAACCAACCGAGGCCGCATTGAAGCCTTGAAGGTCGACTATGTGAGTTGGAAGTTGGTCAACGTGAGATACGAGCGGATATGACAATAATGATGGGAATGTTAGAACGCATTGCGGTACGGGTAGAACGGCTACTAGTAAAAGGGGATGTTGTTCAAAGGATAAGAATAGAAGAGGAGGTAGATCAAAACACCGGGCGAACTCATGAGATTAGGACACCACCGGTGAATCCTTTACATGATGTTAAAGAAGGGTTTATTAGGCAAGAAAGGGCTCCAAATCATATTAGACATAGAGGAAGAGTAGAACGGGGTAACCGGGTTGCCTAGAGATGGGTTGAACCGCATCATGAGAGACAAATGAGGGGGACTGGAAGGGAATCGAAAGATTTCGGGTCAAGTAGTGAAGACGAAGTCCGGAGAGATGACCGGAGGGATTATAGGGGTGAACCGAACTTTGATAGTCCTAGACAATGACACTTTGATGAGGTGGACTATGATATGGGTCAGCGGGGGAATCAAGGGCCAAGAAAACCGAAGGTAGAATTTTTGCACTTTAACAGAGGAGATTCATATGAGTGGTTGGACAAAGTCGACCATTACTTTCAAGTTTACGAGACTTCTAGAGGCGACAAGGTGCCAATTGCTAGCAAGTACTTAGATGGTTGGGAAAATGGTTGATAGAGGTGACTTAGAGCTCAATACGACCAAGAACAACGGCGTATGGGTTGGACGACATTTGAGCATGAATTCCTAACCCAATAGGGACCATCACCGGCTACGGATCACCATGGCCAACTTGCAAAACTTCACTAAGAGGGAAAAATTCAAACTTACATTAATGCATTTCGGCGATTGTAAACTTTGATGGGGAGGTGGACAAAGACCCACTTGAGCCATGGTTGGCAAGAGAGGTGAAATTGAAGCAACCTCTAAGCTTGCGTGAAGCGATGAGAATGGCGCAGATCTTAGAAAGAAGTTATAGTGAGAGAAGGCCACTCAAGGATAACTCGGGGAGCAAGTTCACAAAACCTTTGTAACCCGGGAATTCTTGGAAGGGCAACCCTACGGATGAGGGCAACTCGAGGGGTAAGGCTAAAGAAATAAAGAGGTTGTCACAGGAAGAGGTGCAAGACTACATTAAAAATGACTTGTGCTTCAAATGTAGAGAGAAATGGGCAAAGGGACACCAATGTTAAAAGGGCAAGTTACTCATGATTTTAGAATTCGATGAGTCTGATTCGGAGGCAGCCAAGGAAGATGAGACCTCTAGTGATGAGAGGGAGTTTAGGGTAACGGAATTGGGGTTGGATACGGGGATGGCCGAGTTATCCATCAGTGCAATATCGGGGACACATAGGCAATCTTCTGTAAGACTTATGGCTTAGATTGGGAGATCCAAAGTGTCTTTTGCTAGTGGATTCCGAGTCGTCATACAACTTCATCAATGTGAACACTGTAAGAAAGCTAGGGATGAAAGGGGTTGCCATAGAGCCCTTTGATGTGAAGGTTGCAAATGGGGACCGGTTAAAATGTGAAGAAGTACACCGGAGTGTCAAGTTGAATGTGCAAGGTGTATAGATAACGGCCGAGCTACATGTCTTAGCATTGGGGGTACTTGGGAGTGCTTGGTTGAAAAGCATTGGGGAGGTGGTCACCAACTTTGAAACAATTACCATGAAATTTAAATTGGGTGGTAAGAAAAGATCTTGGACCGTAATATCAACCAAAGAAGTTAAGCAATGCATAACACATATTATGGAGAGGTTGTACAAGGGTGATGCCCAATGTTTTGCTATCATCAACACTTGTGATAGCCAAGTAATGGAGATCGAGGTGGATTCGGTGGAAGATGAGATGTTAGGGCTACCCGAGGAGGTGAGAGGGTTGTTGGCTCGACACATGAGAGTTTTAGAGGTTCCGACCGTACTACCGCTGATTAGGGACTTTGACCATCGCATCACGTTGAAGGATGAGTCAAAGCCCGTTAATGTGCCATCATACCATTATGCCTACTTCCAGAAGACAGAGATTAAGAGACATGTGGGAGAGATGCTTAGCAGTGGGTTGATTAGGCAAAGCATTAGTCCGTTTTCATCACCGATTTTATTGTTCAGAAAAAAATATGGTACTTGGTTTTTCTGCACAGATTATACGGCCTTGAATGAGGCCACGGTGAAGGACAGGTTCCCCATTCTGATGGTGGATGAGATGTTAGAAGAGTTACACGGTGCATGTGTTTTCACCAAGCGTGATCTTCGGGCAGGTTGCCATCAAATCCGTATAAGAGAGCAAGGTGTGCACAAGATGGCTTTTCGAACTCATTCGCGACTTTATGAGTATTTGGTGATGCCGTTTGGGTTGTGTAATACACTGTCGACCTTCCAAGCCACCATGAATAAGATTGTCCGACCGCACTTGAGGAAGTTTGCGCTAGTCTTCTTCGACGACATATTGATCTACTCGTCGACGGAGGAGCACTTATCTCATCTAGAGGTAGTGTTGGGGGTACTTGGGCTGTTGGGATTTATGTCTTAAAGATTGTAATTGTAAATGGTTAAAGACTTAATAAGAATTATTCAGCTTATCATTCAAGTTTATAAATGCTTTATATTTCAGTAATACATTCGTATTGTGCAAGAATATCCTAGATTGAAAGATTTAATCTCAGAATGAGTATATGATGGTCATATACAAAAAGGATTCATTTTAAGACATGCAATCTAAAGAGTCCGTAGAGAGCGAACAAAGCTGGGTACTTTGTTTGTGATTGATATACTGTTGCGGTCCATTTTGTAAAATACGGTGGTCTTATCCTAGACCACTCATGTAGTTGACATGAAAATGGAGGCACCTTATATGATGATATCATATAGGACTGGGCCACGATTTATATGAATCTCTCACCAAGATCCGTTAGTAGATGAGATTCATATATAATCGATAAACAATGGCTATTTATAGGTGATCTTGGTCTTGAGTGTCTTATCGACCCCTTCAAGTTGGATCGTGACTTTTGATTTACTATGAGTGAGGTTTATGTGAATCTCGACCAATACCTCCGTATCTTGGAGTTGCAGTTTAGCTTGTGGCTAGGAAGGTTTGAACACAATAGTGGAATCTACTCCTTCTTGATTGAAGTAGATGAGTAGTTCCCTTAAGGGTTGATTCGGGGCTTGAACGATTATGAGCACTCTCCTTCTTCCGTGAGGAAGACAGGAATTAATTGTTCATTAGAGAATCAATGATACTTAAAGGAAAAAATATTTCTAGAGGGGTATAACGGACTTTATGACCCAGCTCTAGTTATGAACTATTTGTGAAGGATCACACTATATGCAATTAGCTATATCAATGGACACTGAGACTTCAGATTGTATAAACACGTCTACAGTTCTGAGAGTACAGCCTCGGGTTTTTAGCGGAATAACACAGAGGTTAATAATCGTGAAATATTAATTAAAGAGTTTTTAATAAATATTACTAAGTATTATTGGAGCTCAAAACTGTGGGTCTATTAGGTCCCCTTGCTAGCCCTTATGGTTGATGGTAATGAGGGTCACGGTATATTAATTGGATGGTCCAATTAATAGTGTTATGAAAGTAATGTGATTTAAATAAAGAGAATAATTAAATAATGTGATTATTTAATTAATTAAATATTTTAATAGAAATTAATAATTATAAATTTTTTTTATTAAATATGACTAGAACAAAAGAATTAAAATGATTAGATTATTTTAATAGTCTTAAAAGTCAAAGGTTAAAGTCTTTAGGAGACTAAAAATAAAAAGGATTAGGAAACCTATTTTGACTTGGTCAAAAATTAACCTAAAAGAAAGAGTGTTCGGCCACCAAAGAGAAGAAAAGAGAAAAAAGTTTTTTCTGACTCTTCCCTCTTTTGCAGGATTCGGCCAGCCCCTAAGAAAAAGAGATTCTCCATCCGTTCTTATCATGTGACCTCTATCTCTTGCCGTGACGTGCCCACACACGTGTTGTCAGACCGTGGGTCATAGCTCGGAAGATCTGGTGGTAGATCGAGGAATCAGAAAAAGGAAATCAAGAAAAAGGTATTTAGTTTCATGGAATCGTTTTTTGCGAATATACAGGAACTCGTTCCTGATTGAAAAAAAGTTTTTCAATTAAAAGAAAATTTTCAAAACCTAATTCCGCATATTATACGATAATCAAACGTTTTCTAAAACTCCCTTTCATGGGCAACATCAATTCTACATCAAGATGTCCAAGTGTGAATTTGTCAAATAAGAGCTAGAGTATATAGGGCACTTCATCTCTGCGAATGGGGTGCGAGTTGATGCATGAAAGATAGAGGCCATGGTGGATTGGCCATTGCCTAAGGACGTGTCCGCCTTGAGAGGTTTTCTAGGGTTGACAGGGTATTACCGGAGGTTTGTCAAGCATTACGGGTTGATTGCAAGGCTGTTGACTGGTAAGTTGAAGAAGGATAACTTCGATTGGACTGAGGAGGCCCGACTTGCTTTCGAAGACCTAAAACGGGCCATGAATCAAACCCCCGTTTTAGCTTTCCCAAATTTTGACAAGGCTTTTGAGGTGTATACGGATGCTAATGGTGAGGGCATAGGAGCAGGTTTGGTCCAAGAAAAGAGGCCATTAGTGTTCATCTTCAAGGCCTTGGGACCAATGAAGAAGGCTTGGAGCACATACGCACGAGAAATGCTAGCCGTGATCCATGCAGTGAAGGTGTGGAAGCCGTACCTGTTGGGAAGAAAGTTCACCATTGTTACTGATCAGCAGGCATTGAGACACTTACTAAACAAAATATAGTAACACCATAACAGCAAATATTTATGGTGAAGTTACTTGAGTTTGAATATGACATCGTCTACCAACCCGAAAAGGAAAACAAAGTAGCCGATGCACTTTCTAGAAAAGAAGGTAGTCCAATTATGTGGACTGTCTATGCAGAGAGAGATTCAGAGCTACTAGCCTTGAGTGGTATGAAGTGGATGGTATGGGATAAAATCCGCGAGGCCGTGAAAATGGATGCCAGGACCTAGGAGATTTGTCAAAAATTAAGAAATTGAGAAGATGGGGTCGAGAGGTATAAAGAAAAGATTGGGCTTGTATACTACAAAACGTATGTATAAGTGCTCGATGTACCGGGATTACGGGAGGAGATTCTTGCTCACTTCTATGAAAGTAAAGAAGGCGGTCACTCGAGTTGGTTGAAAATGTATGTGAAAATAAAACACTTCTTCTATTGGGAAAGGCACAAGAGTGAAGTGAAGAAAAAAATAGCAGAATGTGATACATGTTAGAAGGTCAAGTATGACTCGAGACGTCCGATGGGACTACTACAACCTCTACCCATTCCGGAGAATATTTGGGATGATTTAATCATGGACTTTGTTGAAGGGCTACCAAGTAGCAACGGTTTTGAGGCAATACTAGTGGTGGTGGACAGGTTGAGTAAATGTGCCCACTTCATTCCATTAAGGCATCCTTTTACCGCTAGTAGTATAGCCAGTGTGTTTGTTGAAAATATGGTTAAACTACATGGTTTTCTTCGAAGTATTGTTGTTGACAAGGAAAAATTATTTATGAGTTCTTTTTGGCAGGAGTTATTCAAATTGTAGGGTAGTAAGCATAAGGCGAGTTCATTCTATTACCCGCAGACAAACTGACAGACAATGGTGGTGAATCAGACTCTGGTGCAATATTTGAGGTGCTACTACTACCATGAGCAAGCAAGGTGGAAGGAATACATTCATTCGGCTCAATATTGGTACAACACGACTCATCATGCGACAATCAACATGAGTCCTTTTGAGGTAATATATGGCAGAACACCACCAAGCTTGACAACGTACGTGAGGGGTACCGTATCCAATAATGAAGTCGAGGAAGAGTTGATGACTAGAGAGCTCAAAAAGGCTCAAGGGAGGATGAAGAAATATTATGACCAAAGTTGGAGGGATGTGTCCTTTGAACTGGGGAACTTTGTAAACATCAAGCTTCGACCGTATAGACAGAAGTCATTGAAGAAAATGTTTAATGTGAAGTTATCACAGCGTTACTATAGGCCTTTCTAGGTATTAGAGTGCATTGGAGAGGTCGTATACCAGTTAGACTTGCCACCAACATCACGGTTGCATCTGGTTTTCCATGTTTCGGTGTTAAAGCAAAGGGTTGGGAGTTTGGGTTTGATTGTGGAAGAGTTGCCATCATTTGATGATGAGGGAAGAATGCTACTTGAACCGAAGGAAGCACTTCAATACAGATGTTGGCAACGGAATAGGCTAAAAGAGAAGGTTTGGCGAGTGCTTGTGCATTAGAGAGGTCTTCCCAAGAATGAGGCTCCTTGGGAGGATTATGAAGAAATGGGTTCAAGATTTCCAAAATTTTCCCTTGAAGGCAAGGGCATTCTTGAATAGAGGAGGAATGATGGGAACCTAGTTAGGAGAACCCCTAGGTTAAAGGAGAGAAGAGAATAGGCGTAATGGAATAAGGAAGAAGCTGCAGAAAACACAGCAAAGAGTGGCAGTGTGCCTCGAAACCCACCACCGCGAGCTACAGTCGCGCCAACAGGTTGCGAGGCCCACTGGGATAGAGCTGCGGGGAGAAGCGAAGTGGAGCAAATGGGGGCAGAAGGTGCCGCAACTTAGGTCACGACCACTAGTCGCAAGACCTAGGTCATGGTACACTCTGGTTTGCCTATAGGAGGTTACACACGGGGTCGAGTAGGGTGAGGCAGTACACCTCATGACCGCGACTGCAACCCCAGTAGCAACGAGCAGTCGTGAGGCCTTTTGGACGAGATTGCAATGGTTTTTCTTGCACATTTCTAACTTGTTAGTTTATGGGTATTTCGGTCATTTCTTTCTATTTTTAGTTCTAGTATAAATAGAACCCCTTTATTTGCTTGTAAAGGTTATCTTATTATTATCATCAATCAAAACACTATCTTGAGAGCTTTCTCTCTTCTCTTTGAAGTATTCTCCAAAGATCAATCGGTTGTTCTTGCCTTCCGTGTGTGAGTTCGATTTGGGCTAAGGCTTGGGCTAATACCCTACGTATTACAGAGTAAGGAAATCCCTCAAAAGTTAAGCAAGCTCAAAACGTATCTTGTTACTTCGTTGTTATTGGGTGAAATTAGGGTTTGTGGGTATTTGTGATTTGGGGATAAATTGAAGGTTGTAGGGCATTTGTGGTTGCTTGTTAGTAAAGTTAAGCTTGCTGTTGGACTTTGACCTAGGTCCTCAACAATATCTCATATTTCATCAGATTTTACACGAATGTACCACAACAAACAATCGAGGAGGACAAAAAACAAGATATGGTGTTTCCGTATTAGTTTCAAAATAAAACAAATACCAAAATAACAGTAAGATGTAGTACAATAGGACTTCCCTACAGTAACGGTGCCAACTGTTAACCTCAAATTTTACAATAAACTCAAATTCAACAAGTAAAGAATAGAATGCATCAAAATATCTCATAGGGGGAGTGTCCAGGACATCTCTCTGATTACAAGGATTCCAATATTCAAGATAACGTGAATAACAACTCTTAACAAGAAATATTGAAATCAATCACTTCAAATATCTAATAACAACATAGCTAAAATTGAATCCAGATAATATGCAAAGGAATTCGCAAAGAAATCTGTTGTGAGTATTTAAGTTACTTCTTCGGATCTGGCTCCTGGAGGGTTTTCTTGGAAGGAGTCTGCAAGGACAGGTAAAAGCCTGGGGTTAGAGTGGTGGCCGGTGGTGGTTCGGCTACTTCACTCCGACGCCCAAATTATCATAGAAAAACCAGCCTCTTAACTTTTCCATTTGAACAATAAAATAAAGAGAATAAAATATATGAAAAAAAGTAGCCAACGTTTTCAAATGAACTTGCATGGGTATTTATAGCCTTATGGAGACATGCACTTTATCACAGGCTGCCACTTGTCACTTTGCCTATGGTCCTTCATTTTTGATCCATAACCTGCTTCTGCTTTTAGACCTTCCTCTGAGCCTTGTAGCGGGCACACTCCTTCATCCAATAGGGTCTAGACAAGTAGGATGCTAGGTATAAATCAGGGCTCCTCCTGGACAGCCTGGAGCCTCATTGTACAGGTCTTTATGACGTGGACTTCTACATGGCATTCTTTGTTGCTGCCACCTGGAGATTCTCTTGTCCCCCGATAGAAGACATGCTTTTTCTGATATCCCTTGCTCTGCAATGCCGATTTCAGCTCCATCCTTTCCTTGTCATGCGTGTGGTCCCCCTCCTTGTCCTTTCCTTAACCGTTTTCCTTCTTTTTCCTCGACCTTTTGCCTTCTCACATGTTCTTCTCTTTTGTCATGTAGCTTGTTGATATTTGTATTTATTTATGTTGCCAAAAATACCCTTGAGACATGGGTTCTTCATAACTAACCTCAGCAGTTTGTAAAATATTTATCCTTTATTTATTCTTGGATATAGGCTTCCTGGAAGACTAGTCTCCTGGAGGTTTATGTCTGGAGACCTTTCCTCCTGGATAAATGCTCAAATCCTTGAACCAAATTTATTGTTAGCAGCTCCATATAATTTTCTTTGAGAGTTCAGAGCTTCATCATGAACCTTATATACATGATCCGCTCTATAATTTTCAAGCGCGTGTTTATCTCCTGTTGGTATAATGATTTGACTTTGTGAATTGAGATAACTTGAATCTCCAATCAAATATTCTATTTGCATAAAACTGGAGTTATCATAAAAAAAATGAGAAGCTTCTTAGAGCCAAGTTTGTTCCTTGTCAAGGTGTGTCCAACCATCGAAGTAGCTATATTAATGTTTACATCCCCCAATATTGCTGAATGAAGTTCTTGTCGCAAGTGCTTTAATCCACCGCTTTGTTCTGAACGTTCCTTAACGTTTTCAATGAAATGAGAATCTTCAAATTAACAAGAAATTTTGTTATATACAACATGAGCAAGAGTAGTCATGCCTATACCATGGATACCCCAAATTCCTACATTGCGGATACAGTTTGTCCTAATGCATAACAACGATTAAATTTCCTTAATCTTTAAATCTATTGCAACAAGATGGCTGGAATCACTTGAGGAAGAGTTATTCAATCTCTTCGAAACATCTCGGACAATAGCCTCTACCAATTTAGACTCAGACCTAAAAAATATTTTAATCAATTAGTATTAACTCATACTAATTAATATTAACAATATTTTATTAAGATATATGAAGCACTAAAACAGAACATAAAAAAGATCTGATGGATGTGCCTTGAAAGAATAAAAACTTACTTATTGCTACTTGAATGCCACCCAGAAATATTTGCAGCTTGATTGAGAACATCCTTCTATCTCTGCACTCTCTGTAAACTCTTCTTAAAACGTTGTTGATTCTTGGAAAATGCAACTGCAAAACTGAAGGATCTTCACAAGTTCTTCAAGATACCATTTGGACGATGCATAGTTTTTGGAGAAAATGACATCGGAGATATGAGACTATTCAATTGCTTCGGACACTATCTGCTCACATTTATCTATTTAATTTTTTGACAAACCTCAACGGTACGAGGGAAATTTTTATGAAAATGAAAAGAAAAAAATAGTAACACCTAATCAAGAGGGGACATAATTAACCTTACTCCTCAAAATATGCATAAAACTATTACAATATGTAACTAGCAAATAAAACCAAATTAAATGAAAAAATGCATGAAACAGAAATTACAATAGACAAACATGAATGTAAAACAAAAGAACAAAAATGCCAGAGAAGAGCCATAAATCAGCTAAATGTATATTTTGGAGAGAAATGTCTTCAAATCATCAAGAGCCAAGAGAACTACTTCCCCAACACAAATCCAAGCATTTCAGGCTCAAATGGCCGAGAGAATCAGCTACTCATCAAACACTCAGCTTAACCATCTGGAGATCATAATCAGTTAAAATAGTTAGGGAAAATAATATTAAACAAAATAATATAATTTGTCAGTCTTTACTTCAATCCAAAATAATATAAAATAGACATAAGAAAATGGTGCAAAATTTTGACATCTAGAAAATGAACAAATTAAACAAAGCAAAATGAGCTATGTAGGAGAGAGGTGATCATATTCAAATATAGAAAGCATTTAATTTACCTTGATCAGCTGGGTGCCTCCTTCAAAGAAATTAGTTTAATTTCAATCTCTTGGTGTGTGGTTCATCTACCTCCTCACAGTTGTCGTGGACGCTTGCCAAAGACAAAAAATCTTCAACCTCACCAACCCGAAAACTTACGTTGGGTTCTTCGGGAAGTTGGGCAAACATTAAATGCACGCCACATTTTTCCACTGTATAACCTTCTATACTATCATCACAATAGAATTGGAAAGAGATCTCATTCTTATAACGTAATAATTCATAGGGAGAGATTTTGCAATGTGACGCCATAAACACATGGTGTGACCCAATGAACTTGAAGCGATCAAAGATATAACGGAAACTTCCACTCCTAATACATGGGTGTCCATCTTTCGATTTGAAGTTGCATTCCCAGTGTAAACTCCGTGCATAAAATTCAACTTGATGGTCTAGAAATGGCGCCGCAACAACAACGCACATAACAAATCCTATAAATTTATGATTGAGGCAATGTTTTGGTAGCTCCACATTTATTAAAGATCCCATACTTCGAAAGTTAAACCATTCTGGAATTTCATGCCCGGAGTAACATACCGCACTTATGGTTAGTGGATATTTATAACCCTGTACAAAAATTATAAAATACATTTTAAGTATATATAATTTAGAAAATTATAAAAATTTTAAAAATTTAATAAAAAAACTGGAGGAGGCTGCAATATCCCCCGTGTTGTTGAGGTAGGAGGTTGCAAGTCAACGACCCCCTCAAAAAACCATGGAAAGAGACGCACCTTGCAGGGGAGTCTCCTCCACTTTTTTAAAATAATGTTTTAATCAAAATAATTTTGTTTTTAATAAAATTCATTAAATTAAATTTATTTTGTTTGAATATAGCTTATTTAATCATTAAAATTGTTGAACTTCTTTTTACATTCTAAAATTCAATATTAAAATTTAACTTCTTTTTTTTAAGTTTTTTTTTAAAAAAATTTTATTAGTATTTGGATTATCTTATTTTCAAAAAGTTTATTGGGTGACGATAAAAAGGTAAAGGTGCAAGGGAGCATTTTGCAGTCAATCCTTAGAAAGGGAGATAAAAATGTAAAATCAAAAAACTTTTGTGAGCAAAATATACCTTTTAGTTTAATTAAATAGTAAAAACTATAATATTATATATATTTTTTTTAAAATGAAATTTCACAAAAACGTAAAAATTTATATGAGAATTCCCAAAAAGAAAATAATAATAACATTATATTAAAACAAGAAAGTAAAACTAACCTCATCAATATATTTTATCGGACCTCTTATTTTCAATAGAACGTCTTTCACAATGTCTTCAAATGTATTTCGATCCAATTTGAAACAGTTGCCAAAATGAGTAGATACACCACGATATATCAACTCAATGCTATCAGTATCATCCCTTGGCTGAAAGCAACTCTTAAATGAAACACATGATAATACTTCCAGAGATGTGCAATTATATGCATCTATATCAAACAATTGAAGCTTCGGTGAACATTTAAGCATCTTGCAATCGTTTATGTAGAGATACAGTAGGTTAGAGAGATTTGTGATGCTTGCTGGTATGGTTTCAAAACTATTTCCAGCCAAGTTTAATTCTCTTAGAGAGGATAAGCAACCGAGATTTTCAAGTAACTCTATGATACCACTATCACTTAGATCTAGACCTATCAAATTGTGCCAGCCTTCTATATGATGTAGGGACCAACTCACTGCATCTTGAAACTCAAATCTGTTAAAAAATAAGGAATTAACATTCTTCAACTTTATTATAGATGACGATAATTCTCTTATAGCAGTTTTATAAATGGAGAGGGCCACCAAAGATTCTAATGTTCCTATATCATCAGGCAATTCATCCAGATCTTTAAGAGATTTCCATTCACAAATGCTGCTTGGAAGCCTCATAAGCCTTTTACAATCACTAATTTTCAAAACAACTAGTCTGCTTAGATACTTGGTGGATAAGGGAAGTTCTTCTATAGCAGTTCCACTTAAAAGTAACTCTTCTATATTACATGGCATCTCAGGCAACTTCTCCAGATTTAGCAGCACTCGAGATCAAGTTTTTTTAAAGATATCAAACCTCTACAATTTAGAACACCCTTGAGGCTTTTGCAAGCTCTTAGATGTAGAAAGTCAAGCTTATTGAGATATTGAATTGAAGGCGAAATTTCACGCAAATAAAAACAAGAAAATAAAATCAATCTCTCAAGATTTGGGAAACCTAAGAGGTCTGGGCAACTTGTTAGGCTGGAGAAACTGAGGTCAATTTCTTTCAACTTAAAAAGAAGCTGCAAGTACCAAAAGAAAAAAGAACACAAGTTAGTACTTTATATAGTATTTACACATGGAAATTGCATTATTTACCCAGATCTCCAGTTGCGATGAAAATCATTGTAACCTCCATCGTGGAGATTGCATCAATCTCAATCGCGGAGACTGGCAGAGATCTCACCAATCTCCATGGAAGAGATCAAATCAATCTCCTCCATATGAGATTTGGTGGAGGAGATCTGATCTCCCACTTGATCACTTTTTCTTCTTTTTTCTGAGGGATAACTATCAATCAATGGTTTTGGGGATAGTATGTGTAATAAAGTGATTTCATATGTAAAGTGCAATTACAATTAATATTAAGTATGTTAGTGCAATCTCCCCAATTTACAAGCAGCAATATCAATAGTGCAATATAAATATGAAAATATACCTTAACACCATTCCATATTTGTTCAGCTTTACTGTAACGCATGTCAAGTTTAACAAGGTTCTCTAGATGAAAACTTGACGACAGTGATTTTATCAGACATCCATCCCAACGAAAATACCTTAGCTCAGACAAATCAGATTCAACTGCTTGAAAAACATGTACCTTATTTTCAACCCCTTCGTAACTTGAGGTATAAAAGTTCAAGAATCTCAATCTACGCATATTTGTGAAAGCATTTCTATCTAAATGTATATCCCTTGTTTTTGACATATCCAAAGAGATGCCATCGATTATTTTGGTACCCTAATATATATTCACAAAAGAAAAATATAATAATAACAAGTTAGTATCAAATTTGTAAAGGCTTAAGGTAGTTGTTTAATAGTTAAAGAAAAATAATATTATTCATAAATCAATCAAACCCGCACTTTTTCACACGAACTAATGTTCAAGGATAAATGGAAATGACACTTTCTAGAAGAAAAAAAAGAATTCAATTGATTCTCACCATGTTTTTAGTCAGAACATTATAGATATCCTCATGATGCCACAATCGACTACGTTTACCAGGATTTTCAATAGATTCTTGGCGGACAATTTCTCTACTCATTGCTTGTAGCAAATCATGGATTGTTATCTTGTTGCCAAAAGATACAGCTATTAGAGACTGATCAATGAGAATACTTATTCCGATCTCTGTGTGAAACCCACAAGCATTTAGGAATGATTTTGCAAGTCTAATATTACAATTTTTAAAAAAACATGCAATATCTAAAAATATCTTACGCACTTCATCATCAAGTCCATCGTAACTTATTTTCAAGACCTTATAGATATCAATATGAGGAAACTTTTCCAGTTTATCCATTACACTTTTCCAAACCACTTTTCCCTTGTCAAGTAGATGAGATCCCAAAACTTTAAGAGCCAACGGAACACTTTGAGCATATCCTGCTACCTTATTTGACAGCTCTGCATAACCCATCATGGGATGATTTCTTTTGAAGGCATACCTGCAGAAGAGCTTAAGAGCTTCGTCATGAAATAATTCTTGAACTTTATATACTTGATTCACTCCACAATTTTTAAGCACCTGTTTATCCCTTGTTGTTATAATGATTCGACTTTGTGAAGTAAGACAGTGAAGACCTTGATTCAAATATTCTATTTGTCTAAAATTGGAGACATCATCAAAAATAAGGAGAAGCTTCTTGCGGTTAAATCTTTTCCTTGTGAAGGTGCGACCAACAATGGAAGTGCATACATTCATATTTCCATCCCCCAATATTGCTAAACGAAGTTCCTGTCGCAGGTGATTCGGTTCACTGCTTTGTTCCGATCGTTCCCTAACATGGTAAGTGAACCAAAAGCCTTCGAATTGACTAGAGATTTTATTGAATACAGCTTCAACAAGAGTTGTCTTGCCTATACCACCAATACCCCAAATTCCTACATTCCGAGCATCGTTTGTCCCAATCATAACAATGATTCAATTTCTTCAATCTTTGAATCTATACCAACAAGGTCGCTGGTATCAACATGTCAAACATAGAGAACTTACTTGTTGGCAGTTGAATGCCACCCAGAAAGATTTGCAGCTTTTTTGAGAGCATCCTTCCATATCTGCGCTTTGCGTGAACTCTTTTGTTCATGCTTAGCAAACGCATCTGCAAAACTCCCAGTTTGATTCCTCACACCTGATGGATCTATTCCATAGAATACCGGAATCAAAATCTATTTGTACTGCTCCCTGCACTCGAGGATCTTCACAAGTTCTTCAAGACACCATCTGGAAAATGCATAATTTCTGGAGAAAATGATAATTGAAATCTGCAACTCTTCAATTGCTTCGAGAAGTGATGGGGAGATTTCATCTCCTCTGTTAAGGTTATAATCAATGAAAATTTCAAGTTGTTTATCACACAGAGCTTTGTGAAGATGGCTGATGAAATTGTAACGGGTATCCTCACCCCTAAAACTGAGAAAAACATCATACTTGTATTAAGGATCACTGGAAGAAGAAGAAGGAATCAAACTCAAGGCCATTGGAGATAATGAATTGATCAGAGAGTTGAGTGTTGAGATGTGGAGATAAGAGAGATTTTGCTCTGTTTTTATTTTCCTTCTTCATTGACGACGCATTCTCAACTTTATGACATTTCATCAACGTGGTCCCATTTCTGACCTAGAAACTTTAATTTCCTGACCTACTCGATCAACGTGGTCCCATTTATGGAAAAAGCCCTCCAATGTTAAAGAAAAATTAGTCAAAGCTTCCTTGATTTTTCAATTAAAATTAGGATAAATTGTAATAAAATATCCTGTAATTTGGTCACACTGTAATGAAATTATTTTTTTGTTTAAGCTACAATAGAGTATCTCAAAGATGTTGATTTTGTTCTTTTGGAAGAAGTTCCTTCTTCCCTCTGTTTTCTGGTTTAAGAGGATAAATTGTAATAAAATATCCAGTTACTGGTTGATGGTCTCTATTCTATTATTCAAGTTATCATTCAAAAAAAAAAAATAGTTCTCAATTGGTCCCTAACGTTTTATGTAATATCACTTTTTAATTTGTTTTTACGTTTTTAATTTATATGGTTCCTAACTTTTTCAAAATACATCAATTTAATCTCTATGATCAAAATTTTGACTGTCAAATCTGATATAAAGTATAAATTGATCATTTTTATTTTTTATTAAATTATTAAATTATAATGATACATTTACCTTTTTAACAACTTTACATATTTCGATAGTCTAATAAAATATTGATATACGATTATACGTTATAAAAATTTAAAATTTTTTAAAACACTTAAAAGGATTAAATAACAAAATAAATATGATAAAATTTATCAAAAATAAAAAGTACCATCTTTTTTTTAAGTCAAAGTCTCAGAGGTGAAGATACTTGCACCAACTTCACTGATTATCTCTACACTGCGTTGGTTAAGAAAGGAATTGTCATGTTCAGGGACGATGAGAGACTTGAAAGAGGAAAGAAAATCAAATCAGTACTCTTGGAATCAATTGAAAAATCAAGGTTTTCTATCATAATTTTATCGAAAAGCTATGCTACTTCAACTTGGTGTTTGGATGAGCTTGCGAAGATTGTTGAGTGTATGGAGACAGAGAATCAAACTGTTTTTCCATTCTTTTATGATGTAGATCCATCTGAGGTAGAAACACGGACAGGAAATTTCAAGAAGGCCTTTGATAAACATGAAGAAGAATTCAAGGATGTCTCATGCCACACTATGCCATGATTTCACCTAGTGCATGCATGCCTTGCATTACAAGTGGGGCCATATCATTCCTCCTTCCCCAAATCATCCTTGTTCGCAAGGATGAAATTTGGGTACGTCTTCTAAAAGTTCGATTTGTTTTCCCATATGACGTTCTCTCGAGTTGTACCTGCCCATTGTACCAATATCTCAATCTTTAGTCGATAGTTTCCTTACAAATGACCTGGCTATCCAAAATTGCAACTGGATGCGGCAGAAGAGTGGCCTCCGCTAAAACTGGAGGTAACACAGCTGTAGGTGCTGCTGTAGGAAGTGTCCCCAAATGTTTTTTTAAGAGGCTTACATGAAAAACATTGTGAACCTCGAAGCCAGAGGGTAATTCTAATTCATAAGCGACTGGACCAATTTTTGCAAGTATTTTGAAAGGGCCAAAGTAATGGGGTGCTAACTTGAGTAAGCTATGGAAAGCCACTATTTATGGTATGGCTGCAACTTGAGGTATACGTAGTCACTAACCATAAACTCAACTTCTCGCTGGTGTTGGTCGGCCTGACTCTTCATACGTTGGCGTGCCAAGAGTAGATTTTGTCGAAGGTCGCGTAAAATGGTATCTCGGTCTTGTAGGAAGGTATCCACGGCTTGTACCTTTATAGTTCCAAGAACGTAAGAAAGAATTGTAGGGGGAGGCACCCCATAAACTGCTTCGAACGGAGGAACGTTGGTGGCTGTATGGATGACCGTGTTGTAGCTGTATTCTGCCCACGGAATCCACTCGAACTTTTTTTTGGTTGTTCGTGTGTAAAACAACACAAATACTGCTCGAAGATTCGATTGACTACCTCCTTTTGCCCATCGATTTGAGGATGATAACTGGAACTCATACAGAGTGTTGTCCCTTGCAATTTAAACAAACTTTTCCAAAAATGACTAATAAAGACACGGTCCCTATCGCTGACGATGGAAGTCAAAACTCCATGGAGTCGAACAACTTGTGACAAGAATGCCTTGGCAACGGTGGCTGCCGTGTATGGATGTTTCAGTGGACCAAAATGAGTGTAATTTGAGAGACGATCCACCACAACCATAATCAGTGTATAGCCTTGTGAAGCTGGTAAAGAGCCAATGAAATCCATCGAAACATCCGACCAAATTTTTTCAGGTGCAGGCAACGGTTGGAAGAGTCCAGCTGGCCTCGAACAATCATGCTTACATCGCTGACAAACTTCACAAACCTGTATATATTTTTTTACGGCTTGTTTCAGAGCCGGCCAAGTAAAAGAAGTTTTGAGCCGCTGGAGAGTTTTTTGATAACCAAAGTGTCCCCCAATTAGTGATGAGTATGCATTTGTTAGTATGGTAGGTATTAGAGATGAAGGACTCAACCACAACTTACCATTCTTGTACCAAACCCCATCTCATTTACAATAAGAATTTCTTCCTAAGGAGGACTCTGTTGTTGCCATTTTTGTGTAGAACGAATCCACTAACACTTCTTCTTGGAGCATCTCAAACCAGTCAGCTTTGGGTAAAGAAATAGCTAGGAATTCAAACTCTGCTATTCGTGAGAGCGCATCCATCCCTTGAATCTCCTTGCCTCGATTGAACTGGATTTCATAATCATATCCCATGAGTTTTGGTAGCCAGCGTGCCTGAGTCGGAGTGGTGATATGCTGCTCCAATAAATATTTCAAGCTCCTCTGCTCTGTTTAACCAATGAACGGGCGGCCTAAGAGATATGGTCGCCATTTTCTGACTGCTTGGATTATGGCCAACATCTTTTTTTCATATGTTGACAGAGACAATGCTGAACCTTTGAGCACCGCACTAAAGAAAGCAATTGGACGTCCTTGATGTGTTAGGATTGCCCCGATTCTGACTCCACACGCATCACATTCCAAAACAAATGGCTGCGAAAAATCTGGGAGTTTGAGGACTGATGCCGATGTTAAGGCTTGTTTTAATTGATTGAAAGCAGCAGCGGATTCTACAGTCCATTGGAAATCATCCTTGGTCAACAATTGGGTCAGTGGTGCGGCCATTCCCCAAAGCCACTTAAAAATTTCCTATAATAACCGGCGAGACCCAGAAAGCTGCAGACACCTTTGATAGTTGTTAGAACCGGCCACTCAAGCATTACTCTGATTTTTTCTAGGTCTACTACTACTCATTCAAATGAAATGAGATGCCCAAGGTAGTTGACCTGTAAAACCCCGAAGCGGCATTTGGATTTCTTAACAAATAAATTGTTAGTAGCTAAAATTACCAAGACTGTTTGAAGATGTTGGAGATGTTCTTCCCAAGTGTGACTGTAGATGAGAATATCATCAAAAAACACAAGGACAAACTTTATGAGGTGTGGTCGAAAGATATTGTTCATGAGGTTTTGGAAGGTCGACGGAGCATTTGTGAGCCTCAAGGGCATAACTAGAAACTCATAATGTCTCTCATGAGTGCGAAAGGCCGTCTTCGGTATATCTTCCAGTACGACCCTGATCTGATGATACCAGACCGGAGATCCAGTTTGGAAAAATAATGCGTAACTCATCTAATAAGTTGTCGATCACTGGAATATGATATTTATCCTTTACTGTGATATTGTTGAGTGCTCGATAATCAACACAAAATCGCCAAGAGCCATCAGCTTTCTTCACAAGTAATACTGGTGAAGAAAAAGAACTGTGACTATGTCTAATTATGCCACTAGCAAGGAAGTCACGTACCAGTTTTTCAATCTCAGATTTTTTATAATGGGGATACTGGTAGGTTTGTACATTAACTAGTCCTTGACCCGGCTGTAAGATAATGCGGTGGTCATGAAGGCGAGGTGGCGGCAGCTGTTTGGGTTCCTAAAAAACCTGGCTAAACTTGGCCAAAATAGAGGCAAGGTCGGCTGGGTACTCTGCTGCTTCTTGAGTGGATTGAGTTGGAACCAAGTGTAGAAAGAATGCCATACCCATGAGGTGGAGCAGTTCCTTATTTGTGAAGGGTGTTGGTTCAGTGCGTTTCACTCTTTAGAAAACTTAAGTACACCCATTGTGTTTAAAAGTATAATTAACCAAGAATCAAACAATATATGATACTAAATTTAATATAGTATCACTAAATATAATATAAAAGTACAAAACAATTCACAGTTAAATACAATAAGAGTAATGCTATCAGTTGCTCCTCAGGAGGCGACATTCAGTTTGTCTTTTAAGTTTTAGGTATAATTTTATTTTAGTCTCTCATATTTATATTTTTATTACCTTTAATTAATATTAATATATATCAATTCAATCTATAATTAAAATTTAAATAGTTAAATAAAAATAAAACTCAAAATTAATTGATTTATTCATAATAATAGGATATTAATATTAAAAGATGTATTTTTCCTCCTATTTATAACACATACTATTATAATATATATTGATAAATATATATATTTTTTAAATGCATCTAATTAAATAAAAAATAAAAATATATTTTTAATTTGTATGACCACTAAATTATTATAAACTGAAATTTGATATATGGGTCAAGGATTGTCGGAATTTACTGAGATCAAATTCTATAACGCAATCTATATATCTTAAATCTAAATCAGAATAAACCTACTTTCAATACTAAAAGAGGTTTTCTACAATTAAAAATATAAATACGAGAAATTAAAATAAAATTAAAAAAAAAAATTGAGTATGTTACGCGTCCCTGAAGTTCCTCATTAATTTCAATCTGCCTAGCTGCAGTCGCCCAACTGCCCAAGCACCGTCTTGTATAATGTTACGTGTCCTTGAAGTTCGCCAGTCAAGTCAATGTCGCATACAGCTAATATAGCTAACGAATACAAACTCAGTAATTTTTTGACTTCAGGATTTTTTCTTTAAACAGGAAATTTCCTGGAAATTGCAGCCTCTTCCGAGTGTGTAGGGTTCTCTAAAAGTCATTATGTCTGGTAACAAACGAGCTCATGATTTTCCATCATCGTCTTCCAAGAGACAGAAATTGTCTCTGTCTTCTTCTTCTTGTAGCAACAGTCAATGGAAATACGACGTGTTCTTGAGCTTTAGAGGTGAAGATACTCGCAACAACTTCACTGATCATCTCTATGCTGCTTTGGATCTGAAAGGAATCTACACGTTTAGGGATGATGAAAGACTTGAGAGAGGGAAGGAGATTTCATCAGAACTCCTGAAAGCCATTGAAAGTTCGAGGTTTTCAATCGTTATTTTATCGAAAAACTATGCTTCTTCATCATGGTGTTTGGAGGAGCTTGCAAAGATTGTTGAGTCCAAGGACATAGAAGAAGGGACTGTTTTGCCGGTCTTTTATGATGTAGAACCATCTCAGGTGCGAAAACAGAGTGGAGATTTCAAGACACCCTTTGATAAACATGAACAAGACTTCAAGGATAATATGGAGAAGGTGAAAAGGTGGAGATCAGCTCTCACACAGGTTGCCAATCTCTCTGGATGGCATTCACAGGACAGGTTCCATTAATTCTACTTGGATTTAAATTGGTTTTCTTAGCATTGAATTCCTATAATTTTCATAATTTTTACATCATTTGTTGTTTTTATTTATGAAGTCCGAAAAGATCTACCCCTTTGATTAATTTTTTTATATATTTTCTATTTAGAATAAATAATTTATCTAACTATTTATAATTTTTAAATTTAGTTAATAATTTAGTAAACTAATGATGCCATCATTTGTAATAAGGAGACTACATTATTTTAATTTAATATAATATTGTTGTAATTTTAGTGATTGTTTGAGGGCAATTTTGGAATAAGGTGTGCAAATACATCTTGCTCAGATTTCAGTCAAATGTTTTCAACCTTTTAATTTCATATTATTTTATTTTATTTTATTTTTTTACTTTTTAATACTCCAAAACACTTAAAAAAAAAAAAGTCCTTTAAGCTCTTATGCCAGATAGACATAAGACATATATTAATCGCAGATATTCATAAGTAAATGTTTAAACTATAAAGGAACATTATTGAGATCAATGATTTTAAATTAACAAATTAATATTTCTTGTTTGGTTTTAATAATTATGGTTCTTCCTCTCAGGTCTGAAGCGGAATTGATTAAAAAAATCGTCTACAAGATTTTTATAAGCTTGAATGGGAAATTTGAGAATGTTACAATGGATCTCGTTGGTATAAATTCTCATGTAGAGAAAATTTATGAGCTTTTAGAACCTGAGAAGGATGATATTCGCTTTATTGGCATTTGGGGAATGGGGGGAGTAGGTAAATCTACCATTGCTAAAGTTGTTTTTGAAATGCTTTCATATCAATATGAAGGTAGATGCTTTCTTGAAAATGTTAGAGAAGTTTTAAAACAAAGAAAAGTTGTTCACTTGCAAAAGGAACTTCTTTCTAAGGTCTTAAACGAAAATATTTTGAATATATGTAATGATTTTCAGGGAATTAATTACATTAGAAGGCGGTTATGTTGCAAAAGGGTTTTTGTTGTCCTTGATGATGTTGATGATCAAATAGAACAATTAGAAAACTTGGCTGGTAAGCATGATTGGTTTGGTTGCGGGAGTAGAATAATTGTTACAACTAGAGATAAACATGTGCTTCGTAGCCATGAAATTAGTAGTGTATATGAGGTTAAAGGGTTGAAAGATCATGATGCTCTCCAGCTCTTTCATATGAAAGCATTCAAAAACAAACAACCCCCAGTTGATTTTGCTGACCTCTCTATGAAAATCATAGATTATGCAAATGGGCTTCCATTAGTTCTTAAAGTTTTAGGATCCTATTTGTGTGGTAAAACTGTCGAGCAATGGAAAAGTGCGTGGGATAGTCTTGAATACTATCCAGATGGAAAAATTTTGAAAGCACTTCGAATTAGTTATGATGGACTAGAGCAAAACTTGAAGGACATATTCTTAGATATTGCATGTTTCTTCATAGGGAAGAACAAAGATCGAGTTATGGAAATACTAGACAATTGCAATTTGTATTCAACTTCTAGAATAACCATGCTCGTCGATAAATCCCTCATAACTATTTCATACAATAATATTTGCATGCATGATTTGCTACAAGAAATGGGATGGGAAATTATCCGTGAACAACATCGTGATGATCGTGGCAAATGGAGTAGATTATGGCTGTTTGAGGATATCCATCACGTGTTGACGTACAATAGGGTAATGTGTTTTGTTTCCTGGGAACAAACTTATATATATTATACTCACATATCACACTCTTTTTATTAGCATTTCTATATACTATACTCACATATTGCACTCTTTTTTCTTATTTATTAGGGCACACATGAAGTGAAAGGTATAATGCTTAACAAGTCTGAACAACGACTTACCCATTTGGATGGCAAATCCTTTTCAAACATGAGAAATCTAAGGTTACTCAAAATCAGCAATGTTGACCTTTCAGAAGACCTGCAATACCTTTCAGATGAATTGCGATTTCTCAAATGGCCCGAATACCCTTCGAGTTCTTTGCCTTTAAATTTTCAGCCACTGAACCTTTTTGAACTCAACCTCTGTCGTAGCCGGATAAAATATCTTTGGAAGGGCATGAAGGTATTATACATATCTTAATTTTATAACAATATTTAGCAAAATTCATGGAAGCAATTGGTTTAGTTAATCTAACTTTTGTTGCTAACAGGTTTTTCTCAAGTTGAAAACCATCAAGCTCAGTTACTCCCACAACCTTATCGAAACCCCAGACTTTAAAATGGTTCCAAATCTTGAGAACCTGGATCTTGAAGGTTGTTCAAGATTGCGTAAAGTGCACGAGACAGTTGGATCTCTTGAAGGACTTACTGTATTGAATTTGAAAGGTTGCAAGAACCTTCATAGTTTTCCAAACAAAATATCTGGTCTGAAATCGCTCAAGATTCTTAATCTCCAAGGCTGCTCAAAACTAGACAAACTTCCTCAAAACTTGGGGGAACTTCAGTGTTTGGAGGAGCTAGATGCCAGTGGGACTGCAATAAAACAAGTACCACCTTCCATTGCATGGTTGACAAACCTTAAAACTTTGTCTTTCCGTGATTGTAGACAAGTACCCCAAAGTTGGATATCTTCATTCTTGTTGCCAAGAAAAAATCCCAACTCCATGTGTTTGGTGTTGCCTTCTCTCGCAGGTTTATTCAGTTTAAAAATATTGGACCTTAGTGACTGCAACCTTTTGGAAGGAGCACTCCCCGATGATCTTGGCTCCTTACGCTCCTTAAAAGAGTTAAAGTTGAGCAACAACAATTTTGTCAGCCTACCTGAAAGTATAAATCAACTTTCTAAACTGAAAATTTTATGCTTAGAGAAATGCCAAATGTTGAAGTCAATTCCAGAGCTTCCACCAAAAATAATTTTTGTAGGGGCTGAAGATTGTACTTCGTTGGAAGATGTATCGAATGTGCTAAAACATTCAACTTCTCGAGCCACTGCATTGCATTTTTTGAACTGCTCCAAATTACTTGAGGATCAAGGTCAGGAAAACAGTTTGGTAGTTACGTTACTGAAACAATTCCTTCAGGTTTGTCAGTACTCTTTCTCTCTTTAGAGCCCATAAAATAGACCATGTAAATCTTACACATCAAAGGCTTAGAGTTTTCTTTTTTTTTTTTGTCTTGAGGACCTAGACAGAATTTATTATTGTTTGCTTTTCACCTAGCTCACACATTTTATGCTCAGATTTTAAAAAGAAAGCTTCATTTTTTGAGCTAATTGTAGTCAAGTTATTTTGATTCTAAATTTCATTGAAAACCTGACTAGATATTGTTTGTAAAATAATATGACAAATGATTTTATTATATTGAACTGCCTATTATAAATACATAGAGAAACTATTTATAGATTACTTGAGGATCAAGGTCAGGAAAACAGTTTGGTAGTTACGTTTCTAAAACAATACCTTCAGGTTTGTCACTCTTTCTCTCTTTAGATCCCTTAAAATAGACCATGTAAATCTTACACATCAAAGGCTTAGAGATTTTTTTTTTTTCTCTCCTTGAGGACCCAGACAGAATTTATTATTGTTTGCTTTGCACCTAGCTCACACATTTTATGCTCAGATTATTTGAGCTAATTGTAGTCAAGTTATTTTGATTCTAAATTTCATTGAAAACCTGACTAGATAGTGGTTGTAAAATAATATGAAAAAGGATTTTATTAGATTGAACTGCCTATTATAAATACATAGAGAACCTATTTATAGATTATATGAAATTAAAAAAATATATGATAACATAAGATGTGAAAACTTTAAATGGTATCCATCAACATAGTAAAATAGAAATAGAAACATATAATTTGCATGATAATTTGGAACATTATTAACATTGACATGATAAGAATTAATATTAATTGAAATATTTTATTTTAGGAAAATTATAAAAAAAAAAAAAAAAAAGTTGCTTGATACCTTGTCCTGTTTATTTTAATGAAGTTAATTAATATTTTAAAACAGAGAGTTTTTAACAAAATTTAGAACCAATCGATAACGTATACAAATAATTAATCCAAAAATGAAGAGTCTCAAAGAAATTATTAATAATTTTCAAAATGAGTGTCATCGATGGGTGATGACATAAGGAGTAGTAAGAAATTTATTTATAATTATTTTAATATTTTGATGAATAAAAATTTATTATTATTTTGTATTTTCATGGACTTTTAAAAGGTTCCAAGTGATATATATAAATATATATATATATATATATATATATATATATATATAAATTCTTCCATCAGCATTTCAAAGCATTAGTCTATGTGCATACTAATAATCATGATACCATGCTACAGCAACAGGTCAACATTTCTTCTCAGTTTCATATTCGTCTTCCAGGAAGGGAAATTCCAAAGTGGTTCAGCTATAGAGGTGATGGAGATTCAGTGGGAATTGGACTGCCTCCCAATTGGTTAAATGATGAATTCATAGGAATTGCAGTGTGTGGAGTAATTGCACTACACCCTGAGGATTTGAATGACATCTCGTCAGTGCGATGTACAATGTCTATAATAAAAAAGGACTATTCATTCTATTTTTTTATCCCTCATTTCACAACTTTTGAGTCTGAGCTCCTTTGGCTGGCATATGCGTCTCGTGAGAAGTTTGAACAAGATCTGGACTATTCATCTGAAACATCATATGAGCTAATTAGGTATTTGGATTATTTGCAGACGGGAGAACTTGATCCTTCAGATGAAAAAGAAGAATATGTGTCGGTAAGTAACAGTACATGCATTCATGCTGAGTTTGGAATTTGTACCCATGTAGAAAATTTGAATTCGAAGGTGATTAAGTGTGGGATTCGTCCAGTTTACAAAAAAGACACAGAATGTTTTCAGGAATCACCGCCAGCTGAAGGTTCTATACTCCACCAAAATCATATCTGTTATACTGGTTATCCGTGGAGTATAAAGAGTTGGCGTATGCCTACCAAATTAGAATATTATTGTAACATAAGAAGAGACTATGGTGGCATTGGACTGGACACTAGCTTTGTTAGACCGGAATACAGTGACAGTGATGAAGAAGAACAATTATCAACTGAACGAAGAAGAAGATAGTGATGAAGAATGATTAACTGAATGAACCCTTGATGATTGTGGCTAGATTTTCACGAAGATTCAAGAGGAAGAGCAGCAAAAATTCAAGAGGAAGAGGAAGAACACTAAATATCTCGTCATGTTTTGTATGGTTTCACAATGTTATTTTTGAGATGGAAAAAAATATTACAAATATTGATCTGACAATGTAGTAGGAATATTTTGAAAAACTGCTGTGACTAAATTACAATAAAATTCAGGGAAAGAATTAGAAAATTATATTTAGAGGTTAAAATAATAAATACAATATTTACGGGTGTTAAACATGATGCAAAAGGGGTAAACATGATGCAACAAAACATTTTCTGATGGTGCTCTCCAGACTCCAATACAATGCATTACTTTTAGATATTCTCAGGAAAGGTGCATTGGAATACATAGGATGGGGTACGTCACAAACATCACCATGGTCTTGTTCGAATATAGAATCTGAAAATTCCTCAAAATTTTCCAACTCTGATTCATAAACCATACGAATCCCACATCTGTTTGCCGGCAAGTATTTTGTATATCGTCTACAACACTTTCCTGATCATGTCTTCTCAGGGTCAGAACTGATGTAACTTCAACGTGAATGCATCTGCAATCATGTTTATCCGTTACTATTAGCTGCTATCATCTCTGTAATTGAGAAATACCCCAGCCAAAGGTGATCAGAGTCGATGCAACCTGCAGGGATGTTGAACATATAGCGAAACCGATCTGATCCTATACAGATATCACCATAAATCTTGTATTCACATAATTTTTCAACCATTGGAAGTACTGCACACAGAGCAATTCCCATTAATTTTTCATTACACCAATTGGGAGATAGTCCAATTCGTATTTGTGACCCTTCACTCCAATGCCTAAACGCCCCTGGAATTTCACTCCCGGGAAGACAAATATGAAATTGAGCAGAATTGAAGGAGAGTTCCTGTAATAATAGGATCATGTAAACTAACATTCAGTTCTATTATTAGCATTTAAATAATTGAGATAAATTATCTTCTGTAAAAATAGAAAGAACCAAGATCCAAATGGTATTCATATCACAAGACTACAAAAACTACAATTATATATATATATATATATTCTTCAAATTCATGAATTTCTACTCAAATTTGATTCTCTTACTATTTTTGGCAATTACTAATCAAAAGAGAGAGGATACAGACCTGAAGGTGGCGTTTCAGCATCATTACAGCAAAGTTCCTGTCCTGATTCTATACCAGTTTGTAGCAATATAATCGTAAAAATTCAGTATTTTGAAGTCCGTTGAATTGCTTAGTTTAATCAGTGTACTGGATGATTTTGCTTCTAACGAAGTACAATCTTCTGCCCCTACAAAACATATTTCCGGTGGAAGCTCTGGTAATGACCGAAGTCTCTTGCATTTCCCCAATCTAAGAAGTTGAAGTTTAGGTAGTTGACTGATGCTTTCCGGTAGGTTGACAAAATTGTTTCTGGATAAATCTAATTGTTCTAACGAGGGTAATGAGTCAAGATTGTTGGGAAGTGTCCCTTCCGAAAAATTGCAGCCACTAAGAACCAAAGTTTTCAGAGAATATAAACCTATGAGAGGAGGCAACCGTAAACACATGGAATTTTAATTTCTTTGTGGCCAAATCAACGACCAGAGTAAAGACCTCCAGGTTGGGGGTGGCACTTGACCTCTGCAGTCACGGAAAGACAAATTTTGAAGGTTGGTCAAGTTTACAATGGAGGATGGTACTTGTGTTATTGCAGTCCCACCAACATCTAGATCCTCCAAACACTCAATTTCTCCCAAGTTCTGAGGCAGTTTGTCTAGCTTTGAGCAGCCACTTAGATTAAGAATCTTCAAACATTTCCAACTGCAAATGTAGCTAGGAAAACACTCAAAATTCTTGCAGTTTTTTAAATTCAACACAGAAAGCCGTTGTACAAATCCAACTGACTCGTGAAATTTACACAATCTTGTATAACGTTCAAGATCCAGCATCTCAAGGTTTGGAACCCTTGTAAAGTCTGGGGTTTCGTTAAGCTTGTGTGAGTAACTGAGTTTAATATTCTTCAACTTCTGAAAAGTCTGTTAGCAATACAAAAGTTAGATTAATTAAAAAATTGCTTCCATGAATTTTGCAATGTACACAACAAAATTAAGATATGATACCTCCATGCCATTCCATAGATATTTTATCTGGCTATGACGAAGATTGAGGTCAAAAAGTTTATGTGGATGGAAGCTTGATGGCAAAGAATTTGAAGGGTATCCACGCATGCCATTTGAGAAATCGCAACTCGTTTGAAAGGTATTCCAAGTTTTCTGAGAGATCAACGTTGCTGATTTTGAGCAGCCTTAAATTACTCATGCTTGAAAAGGATTTGCCATCCGAGTGGATAATTCTACGTTTAGACTTGCTAAGCATTATACCTTCAACAACTTCTGAGCCTACTTAAATAAGAAAAAAAATTACAATAAACTTTATAAATTTTCATTTTACAGAAAGTGTGTGTGTATGTATATATCAATAATTTATATTTATGAAAAAAAAAATATTACCCTATTGTTTGTCAACACGTGACAGACATCATCAAACAACCATAGTCTACTGCATTTGCCACTATCACCACGATGTTGTTCATGAACAATTTCCCAACCAAGCCCCTATAGCAAATAATGCATGCCAAGTTTATTGTAAGAAATAGTTAGGAGGGGTTTATCAATGAGCACTTTTATTCCAATAGTTGAATAAAAATAGCAGCTGTCTAGTATTTTCATTACTCGATCTTTGTTCTTCCCTTTGAAGAAACATGCAATATCTAAGAATGTTTTCTTCTCCGTTTCCTCAAGTCCATCATAACTTATTCGAACATTTTCCAAAATCTTCTTGCTAGGAATTTGTTGTAGTCCGTCCAATGCACTTTTCCACTCTTTGACAGTTCTACCACACAAATAGGATCCCAAAACTTCAAGAGCTAACGGAAGCCCTTTTGTATAAGATACGATTTGCTTTGAGAGCTCAACATATGATCGTCTTTGGGTTCTATGTTTTTGAATGCTTTCATAAGAAAGAGCTGAAGAGCATCAGCATCTTCCAATCCTTTAACTTCATGTACATTACTAATTTCATGGCTACGAAGCATATGTTTATCTCTAGTAGTAATAATGATTCTACTCCCAAAACCAAACCAATTGTGCTTTCCAACCAACTTTTCTAATTGTAGTTCTAATTGATCATCAACATCATCAAGAACAACAAAAATCCTTTTATGACATAATCTTCTCCTAATTTGATTGATTCCTTGGTCATCATATATATTTAAATTTGTTTCCATTAAGACCTTGGAAAGAAGTATCTCTTGTAAGTGAACAACACTTCTCTAACATTGGCAAGAAAGCAGCTACCTTGATATTTATCTAAAAGTCTTTCAAATACAACTCTAGCAATTGTAGTTTTACCTATTCCTCCTATTCCACAAATTCCAAGCGATATCATCCAACTCTGGCTCTAACAGCTTGTTGATTTCCTCAACACGACATTCAATTCCAACAAGGTCCCCTGCAAGAATTGAGAATGTTCAATTCTATAAAGTTTTGAAATATTTTTAAAATAGAAAAGTAACTCAGGAAAGTTTTCAAGACACCATTTTTGGTGCTCTGTACAGAGTACTCTATACTTTGTTTTCTTTGTATTTTTGTATCTGTCAATCCTTTACCAAGAATGAGTAAATATATAACAATAGTACAAGATTGACAGCTGCTATATCAAGATCAGCACAGGGAGGTATAATGACAGCTCCCAAAATGCCCAGTTGGCCTGGCACATAAAACCGTCTCACACCTCCGATGCTTATCAACCTGTGTCCCTTGATTTCAGATTGTTATGATTATCTTGAATCAGGGAAGAGGTCCTCAGAGAATGAAGAAACCTTGGACTGTTGTGGCGTATTGGGAAGCTTGTAAGCTAGGCTGGTGAGGTGGCATGAGAGGTTCCAAATGGAGCAGCCGATTTTGTTGCTTGGGCAACACTACTCTTAACATCCCCCTGCAAAGTGAACTGAGGTGACAAGGTGAGGTTCAATTTGAATCGCAGGAGTTCAAAGCGAGATTGAGTGAGGGGTTTGGTGAAGATGTCAGCTTTCTAAAGATCAGTATGCACAAACTGAACCTTAAGGATACCAGCAGTTATTGTTTCTCGCACAAAGTGAACTGCTCTTTCGATGTGTTTCGATCGGGTATAGAACACTGGGTTTTGAGCTAAGGCTTCAGCACTGATATTGTCGCAACATATGATATGAGTGATGTTAATAGAGATTCCTATTTCCTTGAATAGAGATACAAGCCAAATAATCTCAGAGGCAGATTCGGCAACCACTTTTTATTTTCTTGAGCTTCAAGAGATGAGGTTGGATCCCAAGTAGACACATATGCCACTGGTGGATCTGCGATCGTCCAGGGAAGATCCTTAGTTAGCATCAGCATAGGCGGTAATGGTGAGGCTGGATGAGGAGCTGAAGAAGAGGCCAAGACCAATAATACCTTTTAAGTAGCGAAGAACTTGCTTGCAGGCCATCCAGTGCACATCAGTTGGAGCTGAAAGGAATTGACTGAGTTTGTTTACAGGGAAAGCAATGTCTGGACGTGTGTGGGTGAGGTACTGAAGTGCTCCGATGGTACTTCGATATAGGGTTGGGTTGGCAAAGGGAGTGCCATGAGTCAGGGACAGTATTGTGCTGGGACTGAGAGGTGTAGGGTAGGGTTTAGAGTAATGGAGCTGAGTCTTTGTTAGGAGGTCTGTGATGTATTTTGATTGAGTTAGGTAGATTCTAGTGGAGTCTCGAAAGGCTTCAAATCCCAAAAAAAAAAAATCAACAGAACCTAGCTTCTTTAAGGCAAATGTGTAGTGAAGTGTCTGGATTGTGTGTTCGACCAAGGAGGAGTTGCTCCCAGTTATCAGAATATCATCAGCATACACAAGTAAGTAGATGACATGAGATCCTACTCGTTTGGTGAACAAGGACACATCAGAGGTGGCGTTGGCAAATCCCTAGCCAAGGAGGGCAGTTTTGAGCTTATGCAACCAAGCCTGTGGTGCTTGCTTGAGGCCGTATAATGCATTGTGTAACCTGCATACAGACTGAGGGTGTGCAGAATTTTCAAAGCCCTCCGGTTGTTGTATGTAGACAACCTCATCAAGTACCCCGTTGATGAATGCATTATTTACATCAAGTTGTTGGATTGGCCAATCGAATGATACTGCTAGGCTGAAAAATATTTTAATGGTAGAGGATTTAACCATCGGACTGTAGGTATCGAAAAAGTCAATTCCTTGGTTTTGATGGAAGCCCTTTGCAACAAGGCGAGCTTTATATCAGAGAACACTGCCATCGGGGTTGTATTTGATCCTGAAAAGCCATTTATTTCCAACCACATATGTGCATATCTTTTGTACATGGAACCAGTGTCCAGGTTTGGTTATGCATGAGTGCATTGTATTCAGTGTTCATAGCCTCCAACCATTTGATACTTTTTATTACCTCTTTAACAGATTGAGGTTCGGTTTCAAATGGGTGACCAGAAAGGGAGAAGCAAGCTGCTGAAAAAGTTTTCGATTTGAGTGTCCCAGTTTTTGATCTCGTGATCATGGGATGGGTTGGCTTAGGTATAGTAGGAGCTGTTTGATGTGGCTGATCTGGTATAGTAGTTGTAGGAAGTAATATATGCCAAGGTGGTGAGGGATGAGTGGTTGGTAGACTCGTATGTACTAGTGGTATATCAGTATATTGGTTTGAATCAGTTGATGGATCAATAGGTGACTGATGCACTTGTGAGTTACCAAGATGATGCTTATGCAATAAGGGACCAGAATAATTTAATTGTATGTTGACAGTGTGCAGCGGAAGAGGAGTGACAGGGTGTAGAACAGAAATAGGTAGACTTGGACTAGTATCAGGCAAGACTTGAGAGTTGTTGTTTGAGTGGAATAGTGTTTGAAATGGGAGATCTTGTTCATGAAAGAGAACATCACGAGAGATGTAGATTTTTTCTGATGAGTGAAGACATTTAAATCCTTTGTGAGGTAAGCTAAAACCGAGAAGTACACACTTCGATGTGTGAAAACCAAATTTCTATTTGGAGTGAGGCCTAAGGTAAGGGTAACAAGTACATCCAAACACTTGGAATGAGTGATAATTTGGTTTTTTGTGAAAAAATAGTTTAAATGAGGATTTAAAACGAAGTTTAGGTGTGGGTAGATTGTTAATTAGTAGGACTGCTGGGGAGAAGGCTTCCCAACAATATTTAAGGGGCATATTGGCATGAGCCAAGAATGTGAGATTGGTCTCAACAAGGTGTCGATGCTTTCTCTCAGCCACACCATTTTGTTGGTGAGAGTAAGGGCAAGACATTCTATGGATGACACCAATGGTTTTAAGAGATGACATGAGAGGAAGATATCCACCTCCCATGTCAGATTGGATTGCTTTAATTTTGGTGTTGAATTGAATTTCAACCATTTTCTGAAATTGGATGAATGTGTTTAGGGTGTCAGATTTTAGTTTGAGTGGGAATATCCAAGTGTACCTACTAAAGGAGTTAATGAATGACACATAGTATCTGTACCAGGCAGTGGATAACATGGGTGTCGGTCCCCAAAGATCGGTGTGGATCAATTCAAGGGGTTTAGTGTATATCGTTTGAGAATCCTGATAAGACAGTTGATGATGTTTGCCTAACTTACAAGACTCACAGAAATTAAAACCTGAACTTGAAGCATTTATATGTATGGATTTTAATACATGACTAAGGATGTATGATGATGGATGTCCCAATTTTGCATGCCAAATATTTGAGATGACAGACCGATTTTTATAGGAAGCAACAAAGGCACTCAAAGGTGCAGTTTGATTACAGTTATCAAATTTAGATTTAGACAAAAGCATAAAAATAGGACCAAAGGAAGTTTTGGTTTTCTTGAGTGGAGGTGGAGGACTGACTTCGAGCTTGTATAGACCATGATTAAGACGACCTTGAAGGACCACCCTCTTCATATCCTTGTCCTTTATCACAAAATGATCATCATGAAATTCAGCAAATGCATGATTGTCCTTGGTAAGTTTAGATATGCTTAATAGGATTTTTGTAATGTGAGGCGCAAACAAAATATTATTGAGATGTAATGGTTTTGAAGCTGAAATATGAGAGGGAATGGAAGAGTTACCAATATAAGAGATTCCGAGTTGTTGGCCATTGTCTACTGTCAGTTTTTCATTGCCACTATACTCGGATTTGAGGGAGAGATTTCCCAATTCAGAGGTCACATGATTGGTGGCCCCGTTGTCCATGTACCAAGATTGATCTTGGACGGTTTTAGGTGAGACAAAGTAGGTTGAGTTGCGGTTGATGTGAGCCTGTGGTGGATTGAAGGTCTGATATGGGGCAGTTGATGGCTGTTGATGAACAGGGGTCTGCTGAGATTGTTAAGCAGCTCCATGCCATCCTTGATCAAACCTCCTATAGTGCTGGAGTGCTACATAATTGACAACTGAGTCTGTTGTTACCAGACCATCTTCCACCCCTTCCTCTACCATGGGTGCCTCTATTGTTGAAGCCATTTCCTCTACCACGGGACTGATTTGCAGGAGAGTGAGCAACATAGTTTGCAGATGCTCCTGGTGAATCAATGTTTGAGACTGAATGTAGCTGTTCGAGTCTCTGTTCATGAACCATCAGCAGCTATTGTACATCTTGTAGTGTCATAGATTGATGTTGTGAGGATACAAGAACAACTACAGGGTCATAATCATTACCTAATCCACTCATTACACTGAGAACTAGGTCAAAATTAGTTACGGTCTGTCCAGCAGCTCTTAAACCATCTCCTAAAGTTTTAATTTTTAAAATGTATTCACTGATTGACATAGATCCTTTTTTAGTGTTTTATAATTATTGTTTGAGTTGCAACACCTTAGCCATGGATTTCTAGGAATACAGATGTTCTAGAGTATGCCATGCTTCAAAAGAAGTAATACATTCTGTTACCTGTCCCATAAGAGCTGGCTTGAGGGTGAACAGCAGCCAGCTGAGAAGGAGTTGGTCAGCTCTTCTCCATGACAGGTATGCGCCATTAATGACCATGGTTTGCTCACCGTCTGCAACTAGAGGTCATCAAGCTCCAGAGATTTAATGGCGGGAAGAACTTGAGCCTTCTAGTATATGTAGTTGCTGGAGTCAAGTTTGATGGAGATGTGAAAGTTGAGAGTTTTGGCAACCGTAGGGAGGTCAAGGGATGTTGTGGGAGCAATGGCCATAGGCATAGGAGTGTGAGTCATTGGCACAGGAGAAGAGGTCACAGGCATAGGAGAAGGTCTGTGAGTAGAGTCACTGATGGATCAAGATTCCATGACGGTTAGTCAATAGGATGCTCTAATACCATGTATAGTTTTGAAATATTTTTAAAATAGAAAAGTAACTCAGGAAAGTTTTCAAGACACCATTTTTGGTGCTCTGTATAGAGAACTCTATACTCTGTTTTCTTTGTATTTTTGTATATGTCAATCCTTTACAAAGAATGAGTAAATATATGAGAATAGTGTTGGCTTCATTTCTTGATAAAAAATGGGTCTCCATTTATATCTAACTTTACCGACTTTTGTTTCGTCCCAAGTAATTATCGGTTGTTTTTAATGTTTTTCTTTAGTGTGCAGGTTTAGGGACCCAAGTGAATTTTTTATATATTTTGAGGGAAAAAGTGTAATTTCAGTAACTTAGTGGAAGGGCCTGGATGAAAGCATCTTAAAGTTCTGGGGCCAAACTGTAAATTTAGAAAGTTAACCCCAGCCATTAGTGAAACGGTGCGTTTTGCACCAAAGGAAGTTTAAGTGGAACGGCGCCGTTTAGGCACCAAAGAGCGGGTGCAAAACGACGTCGTTTTGATGAAATAAAAACCAAAACCAGAAAGTGCATGGCGAGCTTTCTCGCGACCAGCTCCCTCGCGTTCCTCCTCGCGATGAAGAATACCAAAGCAGTGAGCAACGCGACCCAGCCAGGTCGCGGTCCAGCTCGCGGTGAGGTAGGTGCAGCCTCCAGCAAGGAGCATGGCTAGCTCGAACACGAGGAGACCTTGCTAGCGCTTGCTCGCGATGCAGAAGGTCCAAATGGACCAGTGGGCACCGCGACCAAGCGGCGCGACCGCTGGTCACGATACTGCTCGCGGTGGCCAATTTCCAGCAGCCCAGTGCGCTGCTATAAGAAGAAAACGAGCAGAAAATGAGAGGGGTCGTGTAGGTGCGGTTCTAGCAGCTCCTTGGTGCAAACTTGGCCATTTTTCCATCATCCCTTTCACCACAAAACACAACCAACATCACCCAATCATCAACACTTCACTAGTCTTGCGATTTCATCGATTAATCACCAAGAAAAGACAATGATTGATGGTAAAGAAATCTAAGCCGTAAACGAGCGGATTTCGAGTCGTTGCGTCTTTGAATGGGTTGTATTGCATTCTTAATCTTTCCTTATTTTTATTTGATTGAATAAGTAGCTAGATGTTGTGTTAGGTGTATGAATTATAAACGGATTTTGTGAGTTATTGATTATGAATATATTGTTATATTATTTCATGATATAATGTGCTTAATAATAATCAATATGTTTTCCATATCCGTGATTGGAACTGTGTGACCACCTAACATATTCCTCCATTTAATTCGTCTCGCTTTACTTTAATTGTTTTAGTTAATTTAATTTAGTTTAATAATTGTAAATCTTGATTATGAACTAAACTTGTAAGTTAGGGTTTTGATGGATCTTATTCTACAATGATTGAATGAATTGATTGTTTAATTTGTTGTGGTCGATTATTATGTTGTTGAGTGGTATTATTGTACTTAATGCTTTTGAATGTGAAGGCCTACATTTAGATGATAAATTGGTTGTGTGTTATGTACCGAGAGGAGATGCCCACAACGTGCTCGATGTAATGTCCACCAAAAGTAGAATTAAATAGAGATATATTAATTTACTTGCGTGATCATATAGGGTGTTTATTGTGACTAATGCATTTTCATGCACTTGGATATACCATCGAGAGATAGGATATTAGTGTATGTGGAATAGATCCGATTTACCTCGAGAGGGGACTTTGGATAATTTAGATAAACACGATCATCAACATGAATAATTAAATTACAACAATGTGCTTTCATGAAATTCAATTGGATGGATTAGGTGAATTCAAATACCCTAACTAATCTCTCATATTGGTTGTTTGCTTTATTTTTATGTCTTTATATTTTTATCTTTTAATTCGTTCTTTTAAACCTTTCGATTATCCAAATAGAAATAGGCTTGGTTAATTTTAGTACTCAACGCCTAAATATCCCTGTGGAGACGATAATTTATTAAGCATTTTATTACTTGTGCCGACCCCGTATACTTGCGGGTACAAAAGTGCATAACAAATAGTACAAGGGTGACAGCTGCTATATCAGGATCAGCACAGGGAGCTACAATGACAGCTCCCAAAATGCCTAGCTGGCCCGGCACACAAAACCGTTTCACACCTCTGATGCCTATCAACCTGTGTCCCTTGATTTCAGATTGTTATGATCATCTTGAATCAAGGAAGAGGTCCTCAGAGAATGAAGAAACCTTGGACTGTTGTGGCGTATTGGGAAGCTTGTAAGCTTTGCTGGTGAGGTGGCATGAGAGGTTCCAAATAGAGCAGCCGATTTTGTTGCTTGGGCAACACTACTCTTAACAGATTCAAGCTGTTTGAAATCGTGTCAACAATATGTTTAACCAATCTTGCTTCAGACTTAAGAAGAAGAACCATAAAATCGTAAAACCAAACAATAATTATTTAACTAAAATATACAAGTGCTTAGAATTTTTCTCATCAACACTGTACCTTTATAGTTGAATCATTTACTGATGTAAAATCTATGAAAAATATATGAATTCAAAGCTAAGAAAACCAATCAATAATCCAAGCAGAATTAATGGTACTTGTCCTGTAAATGCCATCAAGAGAGATTGCCAACTTGTGTGAGAGTTGATCGCCATCTTTGAACCTTCTCCAAATTATCCTGGAAATCTTGTTCATGCTTATCAAAGGCTATCTTGAAATCACTTCTCTGTTTTCGTACCTTAAATGGATCTACTTTATAAAATACCGGCAAAACAGTTTGTTTCTTGCTGTCCATGCACTCAACAATCTTTGCAAGTTTATCCAAACACCATGTAGAAGAAGCATACTTTTTGATAATATAACGATCAAAAACCTGGACATTTCAATTGCTTCCAAGAGTTCTGATGAAATCTCCTTTCCTCTCTCACGTTTCTCATCATCCCTAAATGTGATGATTCCTTTCTGATCTAAAGCAGTATTAAAATGGTCTGTGAAGTTGTTGCGAGTATCTTCACCTCTAAAACTCAAGAACACATTGTATTTCCATTGACGACTGTCGCTACAAGAAGAGAAAAAGACAAAGAGAATTTCTGTCTCTTCGAAGTCGATGGTGGAAAATCAAGAGCTCGTTTGCTTCCAGCCATAGTGACGTCAGAGAACCTTTCATTCTTGGAAGAAAACGAAATTTTTCAAGAATTGAAAAACAACACAAAATACAAATGGAGACCTTACATTAGCAAAGACACTACTTTTAAGATTCTAATGGGAAGACAACCTAAAATTTCCTAGAAACTTTCGAAGGTCGCAATTCCAGAAAATTTCCTGCAAGGAAAAAGACTGGTTAAATGCAGGAAATTTAAGTCATAGGTTAATAGGCACGTTAGACTGTGAGAGATGTGTATAATTCTCATAAGAGCCTTGAACACCAAGACACAGCCGTAGCAGCAGCTTCCAATAGCACAGAAGTAGCAACTTGTAATGTTGCTGATTTAGCAGCTTGCAACAGAGGTGACACTTCAGAACCATGTTACCATGCAACTACGTTCAGGGCAATGTTAGCATATATGATAGCTCTCCTTATCACTCTGGATTAGCATTCCGTAGTTCATTAATCAGCCCACATCAAGCTGATCATAATCACTATAAATTAGATTATGAATCAGCTTGAGTTAGTTACAAGTTAGTTAGAAGTTAGTTATATATTCTTCACCACTTGTAGCTGAGTTTGTTAGAGTTGTATTGCATTGATTGAGTCAACTATAGTCAATGTATACATACTGATTATAAAGGTATTTGATTCATTAACTCAATGAAATAGAAATGAGCAATTATCATTGATCACACATCAATTCATCTTTGTTACTTCTCTCTCAAGGAACTCTGTTATTGTTCCTCTTTGTCATCAAGAACACATTGAATATGTTAAATCAAATTGTTCATATGGTATCAAAGCTCAAGACACGCGTCAATGGCTAATCCACAATCGTCTTCTTCAACCTCTCAGATTAGCATCAATCTTCCAACAACAATGACGCAAATCGATTATTCCTCTCTTGTCAAAACCTTGAACTCCAATATACCTATGAAGCTTGACAAAACGAATTACATCTATTGGAAGACTCAAGTGATGCCTGCCATTAGAGCTCTCGATCTTAAAGATTATATCTCCAGTTCCTCAGTCGTTCCAGAAGCTTATTACATTGAAGTTCATACTCATGTTAAAGGAAAAGGAACACTGATACAAAAATAGGTAAATCTTGCTTACTCAATCTGGAAAAAATCTTACCAATTATTATTGTATTGGCTGCTTGGAACTCTCAACCAAGGTGTATTGGGACAAGTCACGCAATGTAGAACGTCTCTTGAGATGTGGTCAAAGCTGGAGATAGTATATTCACAGCAATATTTAGCTATGATTCTCCAACTTCGTCAACAGCTACAAAACATCAAGAAAGGTTTAGATTCTATTTTTGATTTTGTTCTTAAGATCAAGAATATTAGTGATTCTCTTATGACAGCTGGAGAAGAGGTAAGTGAAAGAGATCTATTAATGAGTTTGATGAATGGAGTATGCCATGATTATGATTTGGTTACTGTGCTTATATCTAATCAATATCAAACCATGGCACTGGAGGATGTACAATTCAATTTTCTGATGCATGAATAACTATTAGTGCACCAAGACTCACCTAATCCATCAGCATATTTTGTGTCAAACAATTCTAACTATAATCTTAGGAATGCTGGAAACAGAGGTAGTTGTTCATATAACTATAGAAGAAATAGATCTAGAGAACGAGGAGGAAGACATAATGGCAGATCTTCTCAAAGAATTCATTGCCAATTGTGTGCTAAACCAGGTCATAGAGCCTTGCAATGTTATAGGCGCTTTGCTCAACAATTTCAGGGACCTCCACGTCCAAATTCTCAAGGTAATCAAGCTGTCTTGGTTGCACAACAAGCTGCATCTAATGTCTATGAGTTTGGACAGATACCTATCGCCTCAAACTACATTCAAGGACCTGTGCAAAGAAGCAACATAATCAGCAAACATCAGCTTACTATGCCACTCCTGATTCAGTGAATGATCAAGCATGGTATGTGAATAGTGGAGCCACAAACCATGTCACAGTCGACCTCAACAATCTTTCACTCAAGTCTGAGTCTCAAGGTAATCACAAACTTATTGTTGGTGACGGAAATCATTCAGTTATTTTCAATAGTGGTGACTCCAAAGTTGCATCTCACACTATGCCTACACATCAAGTGAAATTTAATCATATTTTACATGTTCCATCAATTCAAAGAATTTACTTAGCATCTTAAAGATTACAGAGGATAATGATGCTCTTATTGTTTTTTATGCCAATGGTTGTGTGAAAAAGGATCAGAAAACCAAGAAACTACGGACAATGAGCCAAAACCATTTTTTACAAATTCAAATAAAATCAAATGAGTAACATTTTCATATCACAATAACGTTATACAGATATCGGTCCATCGATCTTAAAAAATAGGTTTTATAAAAATAAACTATTAATTACCAAATTTAAATAGTTTTACAAATTTAAATAGTTTTCTTACTAATATAATTTTATTAAAAATTTAATACATACCATAAGGTACAAATTAATAACTTTTCAAAATAATATAAATTCATAATACAAAATATAAGCATTCCCATGAATGAATTTACTTACCTCAAACAAGCAATAATCAACACAATTGCATAAGCTCAAGAGTCACCAGAACCTATACAAGGTATAAATCGCAATATCGTCATAACCTCATCACCCCAATAATTTCAACTGGACTAAATAACTTCACTAGGATTAAACTTAAAATTTGTCTAACTTTCAACACCGACCATAGTCTATTCAACTATTTTTAATTAATTCTATACATCTCCAAACTTCGTATAATTTTACAGAGCCAACCTAGACATATAAAATATGGTACATTAAAATATTAAGAGTATTCCATGATTATTAACATACAAAAACATTCATTCCTTTCCGATTTTGCGAAATTGTCCAGTAAAGCCTACAACTGACCCCTGACTACTCAAAGAATTAAATATATTTTTATACTCACCGAAACATCACGAAAGTTTAATTGGTAACGTTAGACATATGAATCTTTCTACAGAAAAATTTACAAAATTTTCCGAATTGAATAACCATCCCAAAATATTTTCGGAACCGTACTGTTCTTCAGAAAAATGAAAATTCCAGCATAACCTATCTTACTTCAAAAATACATAACAATTCAATTAACCAACCACTATCACATTAAATCCATCCTAAGGTCTCTATTATCATCAACAAATCGTTTTCCATTAGAATACAACTCGATAAACTATAAAAAATAAAACTTACATTAATTAAGCAATATAAAATAAAAACTACCGACAATGGAAACCCCTCAACTAACCTTAATTTCTTGTCGCTCTATAATTACACTTCGGATTGATGGATGGAATGAGAAGAAAGCGATCGGCTATTTAGTTCTTATAATTATTATTATTATTATTTATTTTTTCTTGTTTTTTTCTTTTTCATGGGAGGCACAACTATCATATAATGCTCTTATATGTATAACCTCCCTAACCCTAGTTCCCAAATAGGAAATCAACACTAATGAAATCTAAATCTTCTACTAACCGGTCACTAAAAGAAAAAGGATTTAAATTAGCTTGAAACTATTAGAGACAATATTTTTAGCCCCCATAATCTTATTTGAATTAAAATACTAGATATTAACCTAAATAACTTAATAAAAACACGTGTGTTACAATTCTCCCCTCTTTGAAATAAATTTCGTCCTCGAAATTTCTTACGTACCTCGAGTTTGAAATAGTTGAGGGTATTTCTCTTTCATTTCCTCCTCTCATTCCCATGTTGCTTCTTCTATGGGATGATTCCTCCAACGTACTTTCACAAATGCAATCACATGTGTCCTCAAAACTTGTTGCTTCTTGTCGAGAATCTCCACCGGTTGCTCTTCATAAGTCATATTATCATAAATTTGAATTGGTTGATAATCCAACACATGTGAAAGATCAGCCACATATTTCCTCAGTACTAACACATGAAATACATTGTGGAGTCTCGATAGATTTGGTGGTAAGGCCACAAGATATGCCATTGTACCTATCCTCTCCAATATTTCGAATGGTCCAATAAATCTCGGGCTAAGCTTGCCTTTCTTACCAAAACGAAAAACTCCCTTCCATGGCGAGATTTTCAAGAAGACAAAGTCTCCTATACCAAACTCTAAATCTCGCCTTGGACGATCGGCATAACTTTTCTGTCTACTCTGGGCAGTACGGAGGCGTTCCTTAATCAGTTTAACTTTATCTGCCATGATCTGAATAAGCTCTGGTCCCAACAACTTTCTCTCGCCTACCTCATCCCAGCAAATAGGCGATCTACACCTTCTACCATACAATGCTTCATAAGGTGGCATACCAATACTGGAATAAAAACTATTGTTGTAAGCAAATTCGATTAATGTCAGGTGTTTCTCAAAACTACCACCCAAATCTAAGACACAAGCTCGCAACATGTCTTCAAGTGTTTGGATAGTTCTCTCTAATTGGCCATCAGTTTGTGGATGAAATGCGGTGCTGAAATTGAGTTTAGTACCCAACCCCTCATGCACACTAGCCCAAAACTTAGAGGTGAAGCGAGGATCTCTATCAGACAAGATAGTTTCTGGTACACCGTGCAACCTGACTATTTCCCTTAGGAATAGTTCCGCTAACTGCCACGGTTTATCAATGCTTCTAATTGCCAGAAAGTGGGCTGACTTGGTCAACCGGTCGATAATAACCCATATAGAATCACAACCACTCCTAGAACGAGGCAAGCCGCCAACAAAATCCATCGTAATTTTCTCTCATTTCCATTCAGGAATCGGTAGAGACTTTAGAGGTCCAGTAGGTCGTTGATGTTCAATCTTTACTTGTTGACATGTGAGACACCGTGACACAAATTCTGCTACTTCCTTCTTCATACTCTTCCACCAAAAGTTCTGTTTCAAATCATGATACATCTTAGTGCTACCCGGATGCACATTTTATACTGTACTGTGGGATTCCCTCAATACTTCTTTCTTCAGTTCATCATCCCCAAGTACGCAAAGTCTTTTTCCGTACCACAAAACGTCTTTACTATCCAACCTAAATTCAGGTTTGGCACCATTCTTAACATCTTCACCAATTCGAACTAGTTGTGGATCATTCCTTTGAGCAATTTTAATTCTATCCACCAGAGTAGGCTGAACTCTTAAATGGCCTAAGAAATCAGTCTGCCCACTCGTTACCACCATAATACCATATTTCTCCAAATCCTTCAACATGTAACTATCTGTAGTAATCAAATGTGATATGCTCCCCGATGTTTTCCTGCTCAGAGCATCTGCGACCACATTAGCTTTCTCAGGGTGATAGTTTATAGTGCAGTCATAATCCTTCACCAATTCTAACCACCGTCTTTCCCTCAAATTCAACTCTTTCTGTGTAAATAGGTACTTCAAACTCTTATGATCTGTAAAGATTTCACAAGTCTCACCATAAAGGTAATGTCTCCAAATTTTCAAAGCAAAAACCACTGCTGCCAACTCCAGGTCATGAGTTGGATAATTTTGTTCATGTATCTTCAATTTCCTTGAAGCATATGAAATCACCTTCCCATGTTGCATTAGAACACAACCCAAACCCTTATTAGAAGCATCACTGTATATGACATAACCAACACCGCTAGAAGGGATAGTCAGAACAGGGGCAGAGATTAATCTGTTTTTGAGTTCCTGGAAAGTTTTCTCGCATTCATCGCCCTACTCGAACTTGACACCCTTCTTGGTTAAACGAGTTAAAGGAGTTGCAAGACCAGAGAAACCCTTGACAAAGCGTCGATAATAACCAGCTAACCCTAGGAAACTCCTCACTTCAATGGCATTAGTAGGTCTATTCCAATTCACTATCGCCTTAACTTTAGCTGGATCAACATATCCCTCTCTAGTCACAACATGCCCTAAAAATACCACCCTATCAAGCCAGAACTCGCACTTTTTAAATTTGGCAAAGAGTTTGTCCTCTCGAAGTGTCTGAAGTACAATTTTCAAATGCCTCTCATGGTCCTCCTTACTTTTGGAATATATCAATATATCATCGATGAAGACAATGACAAATTGATCGAGATAGGGTTGGAAGACATGTTGCGAGTTTTCTTTGAAGATTTTCGCAAATAAATCAAAACATTTCGCAAAACTTAGAGATGCAAATATTACAAGTATTGTAGTTCTTTTCAATTATCTTACTTTATGAAACAGTGCATTAAACAATTCTTACGCCAAACCCAAATGGACTAATTAAATGTGCTCAATATTGTTACAATTAAATATAGATATTTAAATTTATGGGAACTTAAAAAGTACATGGTTTTAAAATTTATTACCAGATTTTTGCACTTTGTTTCATGAGAAAATGTCTTCCTTGCATGAATCAACCCGGAACAAAGCCGATATCGAACACGAAGCATTTCTTGTCTTGTGGCTGTCAAGGTTTGTTTCAACCAATCCAAATCTGGCCTGGGAGAGGTTTATTGAATTTCGGCCGAAAAATAACTTGATAAAAAATGACCACTTCTGGTAAGTTACTGATTCGATGACATCAAATTTTCTCCAGAATCACCTTCTTCCTCTTCCTTTTAATCCTACTTTGCCTATTCTTTTGCCTAATCTCATCTTTTTCAATAACTGTAAGCATAATATTTATAAATATGAAAATATCATATCAAAATTTGGAGCAAACATTTTTGTCAAATATGCATGATGGTTTAAAATTTGTACCTGTATTTATAAGAAGAAATGAGGAGGCTTCAAGGAAATTTAATAAATTTTATTGAAGAAAATCGATTCACCATATCCCGAAAAATCCTCTATTTAATCTGAGCATCTTGACACCAATATATATATATATATATATATATATTCGAGGCAAAATTTAGTATATTACAGTAAAACCTCTCTATAGTCATAATATTGAGACCAAACTAATTTTATTACTATGAGGAGGTTATAACTTGATAGAGTTGTAGTTACAAAAATTATTTGCTTCAACAAAAAGGCGTTCATATTGACGAGTTATTACATACTCGCAAGTTCAAAGATGTGGTAACAACTCTAAAGAATAAACAATTATCCCGAACAGATTTAAAAAAATATTTTTGTTCCAAAGAGATTTGAAAGCAAAAAGTAAAAATCTTTTCACTTTTGACTCACGCGGTCCCTAAATCTTTTAAAATGTATAATTTTGTCTTTCTGTTATTTTACTATTAGTTAAATTTAACAGTTTTGTCAGTGTTCACATTAAAAAAATAAAATCAAATAAAAGATACGTAGATTATTAAATAATTAATTAAAATTTGTATAAAAATGGAGGTTGCTACCTCCAGCTCCACCAATATGTAGGGAAAAGGAACCTCTATCAACAGAAATTTTTGTCAATTATGCATGATAGGTATATGATACAAACACTTTTGTTATTATAGTATATGATACAAACACTTTTGTTATTATAAACTATGTATCTATGGTCGTCCCATGATGATATTAGACTGGGAGTGAGATTTTCCCTATGGTGCTTTTGTGCTCACCACTGAAGCCGATGAGCATGGGTAAGCGCTGTATAATGTTCCACTCATCGATCTACATTTCTCTCAAAGTTTCTAAGAATATAACATTGGTAGAGCTCCCGTTGTTTATCATAATATGTTTTATCAAACAGTTTGCCACGATTAGAGAAATGACGATAGCATCGTAATGTGGGTTTAGTAGATCTGTATGCTCATCATTGTTGAAATTGATCGTCTGGTTGAACACATGGTCGACTGGTCTATTCAGACGGATTTTGGGATTCCCTATTTATCGAGTGTGACGCTTTGCTACTGAGTACGAAACACCAGTGATTTCTGAACCTCTACTGACGACATTCACAATTTTGTCGTGTTAAGAGGGTTCTGGGGATGAAGTCTTACGTTTGTGCTGTCGCTTATCACGTCGAGCTAAGGTGTTCTTGCCTTTATCCGTGAGATATTCCTTTAGGTGCCCCCTTTTCAGGAACTCGACCACTTCGAATTTCAACGCGATGCAGTCTTCTGTTCGGTGCCCGTGGTCTCCATGGAAGTCGTACCATTTTGTAGAGGCTCGTTTGTTAGCTGACCTCGACATCTTGTCTGACCATTTTACTGAGTTACCTAGATTCTTTATAACTGCGAGGACCTCTACAGACGAGATGCTAAGGTTGTACTCAAGAATCCTCAACCTAGGCTTTTATGTTGTTAATCTTGTTTGTCGAGTAGACGTCGGTTGTCGCGTGATCTGATGTTTCTACGATCACCAGTGGGATATGGTTCTGGTCTACGTTCGATTAATCTATGCTTGAAGCAACAGTTGCATCGAGATTCATTTTTTCCATACCTTGAAAGGGTATAATTCACTTTGTCTTCTTCCCACTTAAACTGAGCCCATACTTTAGCAAGGACATCTTCCATCATCTAGCAGGGATACTTGGTTAACTCTTTGTAGAGGTCAGAGTCGTGCAGGAGACCTTTCTTAAAAGCAGAGATAGCCTTAGCTTGGTTGTAGTGTAGGATCGACTCCTTCTCTTTGTTGAAGCGACCAACAAAGTGGCGTAATAAGTCGCCTCGACATTGACTTATCTTGTAGAAGTCGTCTGACAGTTTCTCTAACTTGCGGCTACTAGCAAATTGCTCGACAAAGGTGTTGTTGAGCTGAGCGAAAGGTGCGATCGAATTGTTGGGTAAGTTTGTATACCATTGTAGAGCAAGTCCTACGAGTTGGATCCGAATCCTTTGTACATGCATGCTTCTCGTAACTCTCTTGGTATTGCTACCATAAACATCCATTGCCTGTATTATGCGATGTGATCATCGGGATCTATCGTGTCGTCGTAATGCTTCATATTGGAAAAGCTAAACTTCATTGGCATCTTTACGAGTGTGATAGCATAGATAAACGGGGAGTCAGCGAAGCTGTTAGCGGCACTTTTCTTGATCGGGCCTAGCATTCTAGGAAAGCGTTGAATTAGAGCCTCTAACTCTGAGAAACTGCAAACTAGATTAGGGTCAAACAAAGCAAAAGTCAAGCTTACTGGGTTTGTCGATGGGACAATCAATGACTCATGGTTTGGGTATGCTACCACTTAAGTCAATCGTGGATCTATCCCTAGATTTTTCATATTTACGGGTAGTGGTGTAAGAGTTTGTGGAGCTGCCTCTAGAGTCACGGTCGATATTGTTGGTACTTGTCCAGTTGGGTCGATCGCAGCCTGTTCTGAAGCTATATTACCTTCAATAATCGTTGGGTTTGGATCGCCTGCAGCCGACCTGAACTCGAAAATAGGATGTCGAGCATTAGAGGTTAATATCGCCGGGGTTGTTTGTCCTGGAGCAGATGATAGGTTAGCATTGATTTCGTATCAAACGTGTCCGAACCCTAGCAGTGGTGTTGTTGACGTTGTCAGCAACTCGACTTTCGTTTACAACTCTTTGTTCTCAACGTGCACGGCTTTGTTCTCTGCTTCTAATGTTTGGAATCGTTCAGAGTTTTTTTTTATTTGTGATACGAGCAGTGCGAGCTGGGCCTCGAAAGCTATGTGTATCGATTCGTCTGCCATATTGCTTGAATGTCATTAAGATTTTTGCTAGTTTGACGTTGTCGCCCCATGGTAGGTGCCAAATTATAGATGCTGGAATCTACGAACTAGATCTAGGGATCCTTGGTAGGTTGATTGTAGGGCCAACAATTTGCAAAAAAAAAATTGTATAGTCGAACTCTTAGGACACTGGGGTGGTGCCAGTCAAATAGTCTCTGATGCTCAAGTTAAGCCAACGAAGTCGAGTAGAGAAAGAAAAATGAAAGAATTTAAACCTGATTGTGTACCGTCGAGCAGAGTGTAATATTCTATAGGTCAAGCATACGGTAGTCGAAGGTGTCAATGCTGACACGGTTGAACTAATTGTCTGAACGTGGGGTTGACTATGTCAAATGTAGGCAGGACTGTCTTAGTATAGTATGATAGCTTTTTAGTGTAATTCGCATGACCCTTGCTTCTAAAGCTTGGGTTCATATTTATAGGAAGAGAGGAGTGACCGTTGAGGTTGGTCGAGAAAATCATGTTCCGAGATATCATAAATTCCTGTTATCTCGGAGCAGTTGGGTTGACGTCAATGCCAATTTTGACTGAGTCAGTCTTGACTTGGTCTACCAATGCTGGCTGATGGACTTAAGTCTTTGGGCCGCATTAATTCAAGTTTGGGTCAATTACGGGTCCAAGCCTGCTTTGGGCTATTTTTGACCACTACAGGCTCTCGTTCATGCTTGTACTGATGTGATCTAGTTGATCTCTCTCTTCAATGAACTTGGCATTCGTCTTCCTCATTGTTCTGTGATTTGGTGTAACAACACCGGTGTAGCTACTCCTGCTAAAAATCCCATCTTCCATGTAAGAATCAAACATATTGAAATTGATATTCATTTCATTTGGGAGAAAACTGCCTCCAACATCCTAACAGTTCAATATGTGCCTACTGCTCTTCAATTGGAGATTAGAAACATCAATGTACGATGAGGAGAGGCAATCTTCCCAGATTTTACTTTTTGAAAATGATACGGCGGTGATGCTCCGCCATAACATTAATGCATTTGTCATATAATGCATTGAAAATGATAGCACCACCAATATTAATGCATTGTAAGCAAAACCTATCTTTCCAAATTTTACATTATGAGTTGCTCGGGAATGATCCGCTGATGATACTCGTCGTAAAATATAATAAAACACCATAAGTGAGCTTTTGAAAAACCTGTAAATTGATTCGACTTGAATTTAAATTATTTTAATAAGGAATTTAAATACCACAATTAAACAATCAAGTTAAATTTAAAAAGAAATTTAGTATAAGTTTGTGGCGGGAAAACTTTTATTTTGATGTATATCAAATTATTTATTTGATAAACTAATTTTCTTAGTAAATTAATTATCAAAGCTACTCTTTAAACGTGAACTAATAAATTATGTAATTAGTCTATTTGAATTTGAGTTTAAAACTTTTGATTACTTTGAAATATTTTAAACGCTTAATAAATGTAAAGATATTTATTAATTTAGTAAAAGCTTTTTTTCTTTTTTTTACAAATATATGTTGTGAAAGTTACAATAATTATAATAATGAGTGCATAATTAATAATAAAAAAATGTAAGCTTATTCCGATTTTTCATTGTTATAAGATATATATAAGTTTGTTACCCTAATCCACTAATAGTACATAATACTTCAACATTAGAGAATTCCAACTTTATATCTAGTGACTTTTTTTTTTTAATATACTATCTGTAGTGATGACGATTCGAACTTGAACCTTATTACTATTAACTTGAAGGGAAGTAAACTAACTAATAATTTTATATTAAATTGACTTTCATATTTAGTTAAATTTACTTTTCATCTCTGGATTTTTGTAATCTAAATAATAAAGGCACGTTAAATTGACTTCCTTATTTACTTATTTTTACTTTAAGCCTCTAGATTTTTTGTTATCTAAAAAATAATTGACTTCCATATTTTGTTAAATTTATTTTATCCTCTAAATTTTTTGTTATCTAAAAGTAATTGACTTCCATATTTAGTTTAATTTATTTTATCCTCTAGATTTTTTATTATCTAAGTAATAAATTAAATTAAATTAACTTCCATATATAGTTAAATTTATTTTTAATCTCTAGATTTTTTGTTATCTAACTAATAAATGCAATGAAATTGAATTCCATACTTAGTTAAATTTATTTGTTAATCTCCAGATTTTTAGTAATCTAAATAAGAAATGCAATTAAACTGACTTCCATATCTAATTAAATTTACTTTTATCTCTAGATATTTTGTAATCTAAATAATAAATATTGGGTGAAAATCATTTTAGTTTTCAATTTTTTTTCTAATTATCACTTTTTAACCCGATATTTGATGTTTTGGCACCCATGGTCCTCAACTTTTCTAAAATCAATCAAATTAGTCCTTATATTCAGAATTTTAACAATCAAATTTAACAAAGTTTGCACACTGACCATGTTGCCCTTAAAAAATTAAAAAATTTATAAATTATAAAAAAAAATTGTGATTTTGTTTTTTAAATCTCTACATGTTGTTATCTAAATAATAAAGGCAATGAAATTCACTTCCATATCTAGTTAAATTTACTTTTAACCTTTAGATTTTTTGTCGTCTAAATAATAAATGCAATGAAATTGACTTTCATATTTAGTTAAATTTATTTTTGAACCTCTAAAATTTTTATAATCTAAATAAGAAATGCAATTAAACTGACTTCCATATCTAATTAAATTTACTTTTAATCTCTAAAAATTTTATTAACTAAATAATATATAACTGTAATTAAATTAACTTTTATATTTAGTTAAAATTACTTTTAATCTCTAGATATTTTGTTATCTAAATAATAAATGCATATTAAATTGATTTCCATATGTAGTTAAAACTACTTTGAAGGTATAGATATTGCCACCCATAATAGGATTTATACGCCCATACTTAAAATTTGAAGATTGAACCATTACTATAAGCACCTATTATAATGCCAATACCATCTTTATTAAAATCAATTTACTTATTTTCACAAAATTTATTTGTAAAATCAGTATTGTGGTTTCAAATCTATACGACATTCGAGATTTCTTTTTTTTAATTACTTTGTTATATGATAATCATGTATTTCATGAGAAATTTTAATACTTATAATAGAATTAAAGTTTATCTTACGCATTTCTTTTATTTGTTTAAATAAATAGTTTAATATAGTTGCAGATAAAATATCAATATGTTTGATCAAAAGTCAAGTGAAAATTTTTGAAGCTTTTCAAGCAAGCTCCATTAATAGAGTTTCTAATAGTGCAGTACATAGACTGAAATCGTAGGTAAAATGCACAATTTCTTCATTGAATTAATTAGCTGGAATGACAGCTGGTTTATATACATAGTCATGGCCCGGTTCGGTTCGGTTCGAACAGCACCGGTGGTTTTTAATCGAAATCAAAGGTTCCAATTAAAAATCGGTCACCGGAATCGGGACACCCGGTCCCGATTCCAATTTTTTTATTTTTTGGAACCAAAACTGCCTATTCAAAACCAGCGGGGAACCGGAACTGCAGGTTTTGCCAGTTCCGGTTCTGGTTCCTTTTTTAAAAAAAAATTTAAAAAAAAATTTTGTGTCTTGAAAGTAAAAAAAAAAAAAAACGGAATCGGCGGTTCCACGCCGGTTCCAAGAACCGGTTGAATAACCAAACCAACGGAGAACCGCCGGTTCAAAACTGGAACTAGAACCGGGACCCCTAAGGTCCGGGTTCCGATTAGGTAAAAAATGGAATCGAAACCGCCGGTTCCGAAACCTTGGCCAGCACTATTTATACAAAAACTAGAACAAATCTTGGGTGTTAATTTATAACAAACTATGATCAACACCTGTCATTTGTAACCGGAATTCCAGACAATAATAACCACCTCCACTACCTGAATAATGCTCTTGTGAGTTGGTCCTCATATTAACAAAGCTGGACCTGGACCTGGACCTGCTGAAGCTGTGAGAGCCATCAGCTGAAGCTTGATTGATCATCATGAATGATCAATTTGCTTATGCTTGATGCTTATCAAATCACAATGGCCACCTTGTACAATTGATTTGCTTGACTGGAAGATGAAGCTCAGCTAGACTGCAATGTGCACTGGTGTTGCTAGAACTGATAGCATCATTATGTGATGCACAATCAGTAGCAGTAGTATCCCTTACAAAAATGCATATTAAATTGATTTATATTTTTTTTTTTTTAAATCAATAAAAATCTCTCCACAATTAGTAATTTGAGGGGCGATATCTTGGGAAATGCAAGCATGTGCTTCAACAAGCAATCAATCAAACTTTCTGTTTTTTTTAAAGGCTACAATTACAATATCAACAACTGTCGAAACTTGTTAAGAATAATCACTAAACACGCGGTCCGGATATCTACTTCTATAGCTGGAGAATACTACTCCCACAATAAGGGGAGAAAACCACCCATACATGCACATGGTGGGAATCGAACCCCTCACCACTAAGGTGGGAGGAAGGTGTACTAACCACTTTACTATAAGTGGATGTCTCAATCAAACTTTTTATAATTTAATATTAATAAATAAATAAATAAATAAAACTTTATTGAGATAGTACACTACACTTCAATGATCAGAAGGATGAGGCGAAAATTGTTTACACCGTTTTTTAAAAAGTTTCATCTATCATGCATAATTGACAAAAAAAAGTCGGTTGATAGAGGTGCCTCTTCCCTAAATATCTGGTGGAGGTGGAGGTAGCAACCTCCATTTTTTTACAAATTTTAATTAATTATTTAATAATCTTATATCTTTTTTTTTTCTAATATGAACAGTAACTTTTGTTTGTAAAGAATAAATTACCCTTAAAACAGTTAAATTTAACTAGTAGTTGAATAACAGAATGACAAAATAATATATTTTAAAATATTTAGAGACCACACGAGCCAAAAACTAAAAAATTGGTTAAAAAGTAATAATTTCAAAGATGATTCCATAATTTCTTTCATAAATACTATACTAAATTTTGCCTTATATATATATATATATATATATATATCTTTGGTCAAGATGTTCAAATTATATATCGGATTTTTCGGGATATGGTGAATTTATTTTCTTCAATAGAATTTATTAAATTTCCTTGAAACCTCCGCATTTCTTCTTATAAATACAAGTAACAAATTTTAAACCATCATGCATATTTGTAATATGATATTTTCATATATATAAATATTATGCTTACAGTTATTGAAAAAGATAAGATGAGGTAAAAGAATAGGCAAAGTAGGATAAAAAGGAAGAGGAAGAAGGCGATCATGGAGAAAATTTGATGTTATCGAATAAGTAACTTACCAGAAGTGGTCATTTTTTATCAGATTACTTTTGGGCCTAAATTCTATAAACCTTTCCCACGACAGATTTGGATTTGTTGAAAAGGTGCCCGTCTACCAATTTCTGGCACTTCATCTTCATCCCCAAATTTGTCTAACTCAGCTAAAGCAACAATTCTTTGTTTCAACAATCCCAAATCTCTAGTCCCCTAAGATAATTGTACTGCAGTAGGAAAAACAGCTTCGACAATTACAGGAAAAACAAACCTTGACAGCCACAAGACAAGAAATGCTTCGTGTTCGATATCGGCTTTGTTCCAGGTTGATTCATGCAACGAAGAGATTTTCTCATCAAATAAAGTGCAAAAATCTTGTAATAAATTTTAAAACCATGTACTTTTTAAGTTCCATAAATTTAAATATCTATATTTAATTGTAACAATGAGTAGATTAACAGACTGTTATTTTTATTTTATTTTTTTGCATATTTAATTAGGCCATCTGGGTTTGGCATAAGCATTGGTTTAATGCACTGTTTCATAAAATAAGATAATTAAAGAGAACTACTAGTACATGTAATATAAAAGCAGCAAATGCATTTCCATATCTAGATTAAATTTCCACACGACTATTAAACGAAAACACCACCAGCATGCAGCCTATGTGCTGATATCAATATCGGTGTCTATCTCCGGATCGAATAGTCATAGCTAGGCTCATAGCTGGCATTTGATGGCCCTGCACTTGTGCCCTCTCCACGCCTATAGAATTCCTCTATGTAAGGTTTAATGCTCTCTTCTCATTCTCTTGAGTTCGAAGACTTTCTTCCAAAACTTGCAGCATTAATTTTTCATCTTCATCTTTCTTCGATTCAGACCTCCACAGCCCCTTGTGCACAAAACGGAGCTTGTGATACCAGACATGGTATGTCCACAGAAGATGCAACGGAGCTTGTGAGAGTTCTTCTCGACCCTTGTGCAGTATTGTCTAGCTCTATCACTTGATATCCACAGCCCCCATCCACTGATTCATTTTAACCCTGTGTCGCGAACAATAGAAAGAAGAATTAAAAATCATATATGTTCATCAATAAAAAAAAATTATAACACAAAATGTAAATAAATCATAACACGGGTTATATACCGAGATGTTATTGTAGCTGATTTAGAATTCTGGTAAGTTATTGATCCAATTAAAATTCATACATTCTTTTGCTTCTCTCGTTGAAAAATATAAAACATGGTAGAATTTGTTCTATCCGCATATGCTATGCTAACAACATAATTAAATACATGAGTTTATAAAACCATAAAATACTACAAAGGGAGAAGCTCGGTGCACAGAAAAATAAAAAGTGAAGAGTAATGGTTGATGCTGAAATTGATTATATAGTGCCACTGATATTCATACATTGTAAGCAAAACTTATCTTTCCAACTTTTACATTAAGAGTTACTTGGAAATAATCTGCCGTTATTGCTTGCCATAAGATATAATAAAACACCATAAAAGAGCTTTTGAAAAAACTGTAAATATTTCTAATTTGAATTTGAATTATTTTAATGAGGGATTTAAAGACCGCAATTAAATAATCGAGTTGAGTTTAAAAAAGAAACTTAGTACAAGTTTGCAGCGGGAAAAATTTTAATTTGATATCCATAATTAATAGAAAATTTGGGAGTAGATGTCTCCCGTTATGAGATTAAATATACGAGCCGCGTATTTAATAATTGATTTCGGCAGGTCCCAGCAATTATTAATCTTGTAATTGTAATCTCTTCAAAAAAAAATTAATAGAAAATCATGAGTTATCTTATTCTGATTTTACGTTATCAATTATCAATAAGTTTGTTACCCTAATCCACCATAGTCCATAGTAGGTCAACATTAGAGAATTCCAACCTTATAATTATTGACTTGAATGGAAGTAAATATAAAAATTTCACCTGGACTGGATTTTTTGTTATCTAAATAATAAATGTAAATAAATTGACTTTCATATTTAGTTAAATTTATTTTTAACTTCTAGATTTTTTGTTATCCAAATAATAAAACCAATTACATTGACTTCCATATTTGGTTAAATTTGTTTTTAACCTTAAGATTTTTTTGTTATCTAAATAATAAATACAATGAAATTGACTTCCATATTTAGTTAAATTTATTTTGAATCTCTAGATTTTTTTGTAATCAAAATAAGAAATGCAATTCAATTGACTTCCATATCTAATTACTCTTAATTTGTTATTATCTAAATAATAATGCAATTAAATTAACTTCTATATTTAGTTAAAATAACTTTTAACCTCTAGATATTTTGTAATCTAAATAATAAATATATATTAAATTGACTTCTATATTTAGTTAAATTTACTTTAAACCTCTAGATATTTTATTATCTAAATAATAAATGTAATTGACTTTCATATTTAGTTAAATTTATTTTTAACCTCTAGATTTTTTATTTTCTTATAATAAATACAATGAAATTATTTTTTGAATCTCTAGATTTTTTAGACGCTAAATAAAATATGCAATTAAATTTACTTTTAAAATCTAAATTTTTTGTTATTTTAATAATAAATGCATGTGACAAGGTAAGGTTGGCCCAGTAGTTTGCCCTCATACTTACACACTTGAATTTGTGAGTTCGAGTCCCCTCTCTGAATTCCGAATTAATTGTAATTGTTTAAAAAATATATATAATAAATGCATTTTAAATTAACTTCCATATGTATTTAAAACTACTTTTAGTCTCTAGATATTTTGTTATCTAAATAATAAATGTATATTAAATCAACTTTCATACGTAGTTAAAATTATTTTTAATCTCTAGATATTTTGTTATCTAAATAATAAATGCATATTAAAATGATTTCCATAGTTAGTTTTTATTTTTTTTAAATCAGTAATAAATGTCACAAACTGTCTCCACAATATGATAATAGGAGTGATGCAATTATTACTTTCGGTCTTGATACTAATTAATTACTCTTTTATTTTTTTTTTGGATTAATCAACTGCGGTGGTAGCGACTCGAACTGGGACATAAATTGGTTGAATGAACGCTCTTACCACCTTACCACCATTATGATGATACTAATCAAATACTTGAAACACTCTTTCTATGCAAAATTTTACTCCAAATATCGAAGAACGATCATCCTATAGTTTAAAATTTTCTTCTAGATAAGACATAAAATTAGGTACTAATAAATAAGGCCAAAGGCACTTAACACCTTCGGTCTTGATACTAATCAATTACATGAAATACTCTTTCTATGCAAAATTTTACTCCAAATATCGAAGACAGGTCATCCTATAGTTTAAAATTTTCTTCTCTTAAAATTGGGTAGTAGGATAGATTATTGAACTCAAAAAAAAAAAAAAAAACATTAAGATAGATTATTCTCCAGCAAAAGGGATAACCTCAAACTTAATCGTATGTTTAATTTAATAAATATTTTGATAGTTTAGATGATTAAATAAAAATATTTTAAAGACAGATCCTCTAGTTATTAATTTTATAATTGTATTTTTAAAAAAATAATATTTTAAAAATAAAAATATAAAAGGATAATGCAGTACACCCGTCTTTTTCTCTTTTTTTTTTCCATCAATTGAATAACAAACAAAAACAATTAGAGAGTGGTTTGAGGGGAGATATCTTGGGAAATGCAAGCATTGAAAGACAATATCGAAATTAAAAATTAAAATTAAAAAGCCAATGAAAGACAATATCGAGCTTGCTTTATAAAATTCAAAGAATGGTTGATTGTCACCATGTGAATATTCCTCTTTTTTTTTCTAACAATTCTTTCTTTCAGCAATCCGAAATCTCTCTATAAAGACAATCTCCAAATCAATATTGCAGCCTATGAGCTGATATCAATATTGCAGTCCATCTCCGGATCGAGTAGTCATAGTTAGGCCCTGCACTGTGTATTCTGGCATTCAATGTCTTTTTCAATTTCCTCCTCTGCTTCGGTCTTCTCCATCTCATGAGTTGGAAGACTTTCTTCCAAAACTATTGCAGGATTAGTTTTTCATCAATAATAAACTTGTTTGAAATGTTCAAGTTTGTATAATTCTTGAATTTGTTTGGAATTTATTTTTTTCAATTATTGAAATAACTCTCAATTTGGTTTTATTTCCAAAACTATTGCAGGATTAGTTTATTTTTATTTTTGGTTTTATTGGTTAAATGGAGGGCTGAATTTGGATTAGTGATTTGGATTCTCTTAATTGTGAGAGAAACAACTTAATTATAAAAAAATCACATTAGTTTGATATTCAATGTCATCTTAGATTATTAAATTAATTTATTGTGAATAAATATGTCAATATATCATAGCACATTTTCATGCAGAGGCGGACCTCAAGAGTGGATTGGACCAGGCTGGTGCCCGACCAACTTTTTTTAAAAAATTTCGTATATAATTACTTATTTACCCTTCTAGTAAAAATACCTATTATCAATTAAATTAAAAAAATGAAAAACAAAATTTCTTTCCCTGTCAACACAGTTACACGATCATAGGCTCACAGCTCTCTCCCTCCTCTCTTTCTCCTCTTTCTCACTAAGCTCTTCGCCCCCCACATGCTCTCTTTCTCTCAAGTGTCAAAGAATTAAAAGAAACAATCATCCTCTCTTCTTGTATTCAAGTAAGTTTCTTAATTTTTAATTTATACATTCAAATTAAAAAAATTAGGGTTTTGGGTTTGTTATTCCTAATTTGGTTTTGTGTTTTGTTATATTTAATTTCGGAATTTGTTTGGAATGTTCAAGTTTGCTTAATTCTTGAATTTGTTTGGAATTTTTTTTCTCCAATTGAAATAACTCTCTATTTGGGGGTTTTTTTTTTTTCGTTTTGTTGGTTAAATGGAGGGTTGAATTTCGATTACTGATTTAGATTCTCTTAATTATGAGAGAAATAACTTAATTAAAAGAAATTCACGTTCGTTTGATATTCAATGCCATCTTAGATTATTAAATTAATTTGTTGTGAATAAATATATCAATATATCACAGTACATTTTCATGTGTGTTGAAAATATAATTAGTAATTTTTTTATTTACTTTTTCTAGTAATATTAATCTCTATTTTACAGTTTGTCTTATCATAAAAAACTTTTGAAGTCAAGGATATGATGGTGCTAACAACATGAGGGGTGAATAGAATGGTTTACAAGCCTTATTTCTCAAATATTGTCCATCTGCTTATTACATACATTGCTTTACACATGGACTCCAGCTTGCTTTAATTGCAAAGCTAAAAAAGTGCATGATGTATGGCTATTTTGTTCAAAATTGAATTCAATTGTCAACTTTGTGAGTGCTTCTTTCTAGCATCATTCTGAGTTCAAATCTGTTCGAGAAGATGAAATTAAAAATTTGATTGCTTTAGGCAAACTTGAGACTGCTACAGGTGCTAATCAAATTTGCACTTTACAACGACCTGGAGCTACTCGTCGAAGCTCTTATTTCACTTCTATTAGTATATTGATTTAGATGTTTGGTTCAACTTCTACTCTTCTTGAAAATTTGATTAACAAGGAACTGAACAGCAATATACATGGAGAAGCCAAAGGTGCTTATAAAGATTTGAGATCCTTTGAATTTATGTTTATCTTGTTATTGTTGCACAAAATTTTGGGAAGTTTTGATATGTTTTGTCAAGCTTTGCAATTGAAATCTCAAGATATCTTAAATGCTATGAATTTGGTGTCAACTACAAAAATACTCCTTCTAGAGTTAAGGGAGAATGAATTGGATACTTTTCTTGAAAGTGTAGTGTCATTCCGTGAAATGTATGAAATGAATATTCCTAATATAAATCCACATCATTTGGAAGGAAAGAAACATTCTTGTCAGCAAAAAGATAATGTCACAGTTGAGCATTACTATCACTTTAGTATATTTAATGTTGTGATAGATTTTCAATTGATAGAATTAAATAGTAGATTTTCAGAGCAAACAATAGAACTTCTTACTCTTAGCATGGCTTTGAGCCCCGTGGATGGGTTTAAATCATTTGATGTTAATGATATTTATACTCTTGCTACGAAATTCTACTCTCAAGCTTTCGATAAAAAAGACATTGAAGATTTGAGAAAACAATTGAGTCATTACAGGTTTGATGTTCTTTATTGTCCAACATTTCAAAATTTTACTTCTCTAACAGAACTATATCAATGTTTAGCTAAAACAAAAATATCAGAACACTATAATTTTATTGATAAATTGATACGTTTAGTCTTAACACTTCTTGTATCCACGGCAACAACAGAACGGGCATTTTCTGCAATGAAACTTCTCAAAACACTACTTCGCAATAAGATGAAGGATGATTTTCTGACAGATTGTATGGTCATATATATTGAAAGGGAGATTGCTGATACCATTGACTTAGAATATATAATAGACGAGATTGATTGTGTAAAATCTCGCAAGACAAAGCTTAAATAAAACTTATTTGTATTTGTATTGCATGTTTTTTTTTTTTTACTGTTATCTTATTGAAAGTTAATGTACTTATATCCCCCAAGTTTTATCACTATTTTTTTACTCAATGAAATTTCTTCGCATTATTGATATTCGCTCAAAAAAAATTAGTTTGTTTTCGCCCACCCTAATAAAAATTCCTGAGTATACCCCTGTCAGTCGCTAATCAGGAAGAAGTCGAGCCTCAAAAATTTAGAGGGCTATGCAGTCAGGTGCATGCGACCAATGCTAGCACCCAAACTCGCATTTCAATCTGCATTCAAATAACCGAGGCCTATGCAAGTTGTATCATGCGAGTAATGGTTGCTTGCCCAACTCGTATAGAAGACTGCCTGAAGAAACCTAAGGACCACGCGAGTTAGGTGCATGCAACCATTGGTCACACCTAAACTCGCATGAACCAAGATGCCAGAAAACCGAGACTGATGCAAGTTGTGTCGTGCGACAATTGATCGGCCCAAACTCGCTGCTGGAGTTTCCATGTCATTTAAATACACTTAAAAAATACCCAAAACTCTTTCGATATATACACCTATATATATATATAGAAAACCGGAATTCGATCAGGGGAGGACGCAGAGACAAGAAGAGATGAAAGTTCCAGAGATTCATCACCTTCGATCAACATTGCAACATTAATTCCGGATAATCGAGCAAGGAGATTTGTGACGGGGGAGACACGAGAGCGGAAGTTCTTTAGATTTTTGTTATACTTTTTTATCTATTACTTTCTGGTTAATTAGTCATGTTTAGAGTTTTATTTACCATGAGTTGTACTGCCTATTCAAACATGAACTAATTTCCTTTCGTTCGGATAATGATGGATTCTTTTCTAGACTATTGAATGGATTGACTGTAATTATTGATATTGATTTCTGATTGTTGAGTAGATATTATTGTTCTTCATGCTTTTAAGTGTTAGGCCATCATTTAATTTTATGGTTGTGTATTATGTATGGACTAAGATGTAACGCCCATAACGTGCTCGATTAATATCTCCATAAGTATGATTAGATAAACATATACTAATTTGTTTGTGTTATCTACATATGTGTTTATTGTGTTTAATGAATTGTCATACATATAATAATTATCGAGAGATAGAATATTAATGTGTGTTAATAACTTAGGCAATATTAATGTGTGTTAATAACTTCGGCATGACTCGAGAGGTTATGTTGGTTAACTTAGTAAAACACAATCATCAATAATAATAATTGATTCTCAATAGTTTACTTTCATGAATTCAATAAGATTGATTAGGTGAAATCGGAAATCCTAACTACCATGCAAGTGCATCTTTTCCTCCAAGGGCTTCTATCATCTCTCGTTTATTCATCTCTTTAGTTTCTGATATTTGCTTGATTAGTTTAGTTTAAATAAATTAGTTAATAAACTTCATCACATATTTGATTTTTCAAATAGAATTAGGCTTAATTAATTTCAGTATTTAGTTTTCTAATAAGTTCTCGTGGGAGCGAACTAGATTTACTCAATATTATTTGTATGAACTTCATTCGCTTGTGGAATATTTTTATTGGTGGAAATTAGACAATTATTGGTATTGGTATTATCATTTGAGATTTTATAGTGGCTGTAACTGTTGCTAGTGCTTTTACATTCTCACGGTTTGACTATCTTAAGGCCAAACTTGGTGTGATGCCTTATGTTTGAGGGGGAATGATAAGAAAAAAGAAGAAATCAAGATTTATCGGGAGTCTGATACTATCTCATTAGGAGTTTAAATAATACGATAGTCTTAGAATTTCCTGTTTTATCTCTAAGTTTATTTGTTTTCAGACGTTAATGGAAATCATAATACCAGTTATATGGTTTTACAGTATTCTATTTATTTCCAAACTTTATATGGTGATGTTGTTGCTTTACTGGATACTTTTGGTATTCAGTTGATTTCTTACGTTCCTAGGAACACAAATAGGGTGGCTCATATTTTAGCTAGATTTGCTCTCTTCTCAATGATTCCCCAGTGAAATGATATACTGAATGTGTCTGTACGACCAAAAATATCTAAAACTGTTGAATCTATACAATATTGTTCTTCTCTTGGTCGTTTATCTCCTTCACAGTACTGTCAACTATATGTGATATATGAATGATTCCAAAATTGGCCTTTCAGCAAATTGGTTTGGTGATCAGCCTAAATCAACATTAATGAGGAAGAGAAAGATTAGTATAAGAGAGAAATTAAGCACACATATTGTTTAGGGAAACGGTTGATATTCGGAATTAATACAGTAGTTACAAGTATAGTCTTATGGTAATTATACCTCTTTTAAGTAGTGTATGGATATGTTAAAAGAGGCAACCGGAATGTGAATTAACAAAAACTTGTTTTATTTCATTTCAAACATTTCAAAATTTTTGCCCTTAATAATTGGTCCACATAAATCCTTGTTTTAAAATAATGGGTCCTCTTTTTTTTTTTTTTTAACAAGTGATGGCGACTCGAACTTAGATTATTGCCGCCTTTATCATCGAGCCACGTTGGGTGGTAGTAAAATAATAGGTCCTCTTGACTTTGTACCTTGCAGGATTTCTAATTTTAAGAATCAGTTAAAATATTTTTTTTTTTATTTTCTCTCAAGATCTGAGAATCTAGACAATTTTATTTTAATTTAATTTCTCCATCTTCGATCCTAGACGTAAATTTTTTATGTTATGTTATTTTTATTTGGCAAAAAATATGTTTTGATTAATTTTTTCAACGATTAAACTTATTGGGTTCATGAGCAGTTGGCAGACATAATTGGGCTTCATGAGGCTGACACGGCCCAACTTTGGACTTTTGCTTTTGCATTGCCCAACATATATAAATTTGAGCGTCCAAATTTGCCTCTTGTTAAAATAAAAAAAAAATCTGAGACCTAACACTTCAGAAGCTACCAGAACCTACCTCGATCAAACCCTACTAATATGGTCCGAACATTATTTACATCCAAATCAAAAGTTATCTATTTCCAACATGGGAGTGGTGGTGGAACAATATGTACAGTGTGAAGGCTAACGGACCTTCGGTAAAAAAATAAAAACCTATTAAGTGGGTTAAATATCACCAATCTATAAATGTAGGCCCCCAAATAAACAGCTCAAGCAAGCTAGTATTAACGCATGAGGCCTATGTAATCCATGTTCCATCATATTAAAATTTTCAATGTGTATATTCATTAATACTTGTACATTCAATTTTATTTTCTTTTAAACTATTAAAATTAATTTGAGGTAATTGAGGTTGCAGAAATAGTCTAACTATTATATTTGTCAATGAAGTTGAGGTTTTAATTTTAAGATTTCTTTCTACACGTTAAAAATAATAATAACAATTTACGATTGAAGGAGAAGGAGAAGGATATTACTCGAGCTCACAAGTGTATTACTATGTAGGTGTGAGATCCATAAAAGTTGCAATTAAAGGTGATTTAATATAAACCCAAGTTTGTAGCATAATTTCAATAAATTCCATCTCTCACTATCTTAAAGTGGGATCATCTGTAATTTGTAAATCTGACCGTCCAGATCTTAATATATTTATTTTGTTGAAATTTTTTAAAAATAAATAAAATAAAATAAATCGGTTCCAAGTTTCACCTACTAACACAACTAGACATTGTCTTGACTCTTGATAATGACATTTTGACATTTCTAGAACGTACATCAGAGACACGCATGTCTTACAATTTCAAATAAATTTTTTATATATATAAAGTTCAACCATATTATTTAACACCGAACTCAACCCATTTTACATTTATAATTTGTCCTAACAACCGACCAACTTTTACTTCAAGAAACAAAATACTTAGATACAATTATATTTTAGAAGATGAAGTGGTCCAGTAATACGTCTTTTACACTTATATATTGAGATTAAAAGTTTGAGTCGTATATTTTTCTCTAAATTCAAAATTAATTGTAATAACTAAAAATAAATATATAATTTATATATATATATTCATCAATTTATTCCTTTAAAATATTGAATAAATAACATTAAATCTGTCTAAAATTTATTGAATTATATTAAAAAATTAAAGTTCGTAAAAACTTTAATTTATTGAATTATATTAAAAAATTAAAGTTCGTAAAAACTTACACTGAACTTTCCTAACGATAAGTTTTTTTACTATTAAAAAGTTGACTCGAGCATTCTCTAGTTCGCAATCTAAAGTGGATTCATGGTAAATTTACTATGTATCTCTCACCTTTTCTTCTACTTTTTTTTTAATGATCAACTCTATTTTTTAACGGTTAAACTTAATATTATGGGAGTTCAGTGTAAATTTATATAAATTTTAATTTTGAATGTAATTTAATACACTTAGTTAGATTTATTGTTATTTATTTTTAAAATATTTGTCCATACAATGATGCAAGCAAACATGCGTAATTGTTGGTAGAAAGGAATTGGCCTTCAAAAGGATAAGATCTCCACTTCATTTTTTGTAGGTTGACTAATCAAACAAGAATCCTCGCAATTTTTTTATATTTTTCTATTCAATCTCTTTAATTAGTCAAAAAGTGTGGGGCATATATTACGGATTATTGGGTTGATTGTTGTTTAAGAAAATTATAAACTTCATTTGTTAATATTATGTTTTCATTTCTGTCTAACAGCTCAACCTTTGCTTGTTTCTCATGTCAACAATTTTAAAAAGTCCACGTGAAAACTTGTTGATGTAATATTATTATGAGGTAAATTGTAATAGAATACCCTAACGTTTGTTTATATTATAATAAAATTATGAGTTTGACCTTAATTATGTATTAGTACCCTATTGTAAGTTAATTTAGTTAAATATAAAGGTTTGACTAACAATTTTATGTAAAATGATAAAAATATTTTTAATTAAAAAATAAAAAATAATATTAGTTATTAAAATTAAAAAATTAAATGAATCCATCCATTTAAAAATTTAATTTTTTTAATTTTTTAATTTTATAAAAAAAATATAAATTATGAGTTCAAGTCGTATTATTTTTTTAAAATCTCAAACTTATTGTTAAAATAAAGGAATTCTTTTAAATAAAATATTTTTAAGTGTAGTTAATCAAATATTTTATAACTCGAAGGGTCTTATAAATGGACGTGATTTTAAAAATATCTCCATCCTTTCTTCTTTCTTTTCCATCAATTGAATAACAAGCAAAAACTATTATATAGAGTGATTTAAGGAGCGATATCTTGGGAGATACAATCACTTGCTTCATCAAGTAATCAATCAAACTTTCTATAATTTGATATTAGTTAAAAAAAAAAAAACATTGAAAGACAATATGGAGCTTGCTTGATAAAAAAGTATAAAAAAAAAAAATAGAAATCCATGCAAATAAAAGTACACTCGTGGACGAATGGTGGTGGAATTTCACCATGTGAAAATTCCTCTTTTTCCTAAGTTGAGCCACTTTTTTTGTAACTAATTATTTTTAATAATTAGTTAAGTGTGTGTAGCTTTTATTTATGCTCATAAAATTTGAATAGGGAAGTTTTAAAATTTTAAATTACACTTAAAAAGAGATGTATAATATACTGATAAATGTACAATTATAAGATTAATAATTGTCGGAATCTGTCGAGACGGGAGACATCTACCTACTCACACATGCTAATAAATATACATGGTGAGAATTGAACCCTCACCACTGAGGTGAGAGTGAGATACACTTAACCACTTAAGTTATAAATAGATGTGCGATGTATTAACTACTTAAACTATGAGTAAATTTATAATTATTTACTTATTTTACGTTTATCTTACTACTACGAAGTAAGTGAATTCCTCTACCAAGCAAGTAAAAAATAAAATGGAATAGTATTCAATTTAATTGGTGTTTGAATGTTTGAATATGAGGATGGAATAATAAAATAGTGTATGAAATAAAAACATTATTATTTAGTTATTTTTTTTCTATTTAGAAGTATTTAGTTGAAATACAGAAACAGATTCTAAAAAAAAATAAAATTGAAATGTTATTTAAAGAAACAATTAATAAATTAAAATCTATAAAATAAAGTTTAAAATAAAAAATAATTGAATTCCTTTTACAAAATTAAAAATATTATTTACAAAATTAATTAGTAACATGACCCAAATAAAATTAGAGTAACAAATAGATTAAACAAATTCAGCATTTCAAGGAAAAAAAAAAATTGAAATGTGTATGGATGCTGTTGCTTGCCTCTTTGGTAGCTCCAAGGCATATCTTCTTGTGAATGGTGATAAAATTTTTAGGACTTGACAACCAAGATTTAACTGTCTTGATTTTAGTGCATGCACACAATCTTACACGCCATGCAACTTGAATTTTGACTGTATTTTCCAACTTGCATCGTGAACATGGCTTCTTGCTTTTGCCGTTTATTGTCATGTCGGCAATGTGCTTACTTTTAATTCATAGTTAATTACACGCACATTTTCTAAGGTTTTATCAATTACGAGTAGAATCAACTTTATTATTTTTTAGCAATAACCTCCCCTACCGTTAGTTAACTTCCATTAGATTTAACTATTGACTAACCTTAACCGTTAAAATGACCAAAATACATTTAAAATAATATTTTTTTTAAAAAAAAATAAAAAAATATTTCTTTTAAAAAAATATTAAAAATTTAAACTTCAGAATTTTTTAAAAAATAAATTTTTAAAATTTTTAAAAAATATTAAATTTGAAATGTAAAAATTCAATCTCCATATTGGATCTCTACCGTCTATCTAATTTGATAGACGATGGAGATCCGATATGGATATTGGATCTCAAAAAAAAAAAATAGAAAATCTTGCTTAGCTAGATCTCCAGCGCGACGAACCCTTCTGAGTTCATCAACAAAGACGAACCCAGATAGGTTCATTACCCTTTTGGGTTCTTCGAATTTTTTTTTTTTTAAATACCTATATCTGGGTTGGCCTTTGAAGGCGAACCTAGATCTAGGTATTAAAAAAAAATTCGAAGAACCCAAAACTGGGTTCTTCAAACAAATCCAGAAAGGTTCGAACCCTTTCGGGTTCGTTTGAAGAACCCAAAGGGTTCGATTCGTTCGAACCCTTTTGGGTTCTTCATACAAATCAAATCTATACATTTTTCTCTTAATTCGAGTGATGTGTCTCTTTTCATCCATATCAGTGGTGGTTTAAGTATCACTATATGAATTTACCAGTATGTGTGAGTAAAAATCTTCCACCATTGATATTTTTAGTTTAAGAGAATAGATATTCGGATTGTACATATAATAATTGATCTTAGTAGGTTTCGATAAACTTTTAACTCGTTCAATATTAACTTTTAGAGAAAAAAAAAAAGAACATGAAACATCATATTAACAACAAGAAGACTTAGCGGTGAATACTAAAATTTACTAGTCAATAACAAGATGACATTTTAGGCAAGCTCCCCCAACTTCTTGGCCCGATTCTTTTGTCACAAATGGAAGAGACATCCAGACGAGATCATCTGCAACAACAGTAATTCGACAGGAGACTTTTTTTATTTCTTTTTCCTTTTTTTTTTCTATTTTTAAAACAGGCAATTGCAATGATTTGCAGTCAAATTTGTACAACTTTTACAACCAAAATTTTCTCAAGACTTTTGCCTTTTTTCATGGCAGCAAAGTCGTACCAATACTAACTCAACTCGCAAGTCTCGCAACAACCCACCACACTGTTGCTTTTTTATCACCCCATGTTATCAAGTAATATCATGACATCTATACACTAAAAAAATAAATTAATTAAAAAAAAAGACCTTTATTAAAACATTTCTTCTTTTAAGGAAATAAATATTGATAATATTATCAATATAGTCCCCATATTTTTTATATTTTAAGGTACAATATAAAAAATATTCCTAAACGTTAATATTTGGGTTAATTGTAATAAAGTGCCCTAATATTTGGCTATATTGCAATGAAATTGTGAGCTTAGCCCTAATTGCATGTTAATACCCTTAACTAACTGATTAATTGCATGTTAGTACCCTTGACCAAGTTGACCGGTATGTTGACTTTGACTTTTTTGGTAAAAAGACAAAATTGCCCCTGGTTAAAAAAAATTAAATAAAAATTTTAAAAAAATTTTAAAAATTAAAATTTTTAAAAATAGATCTCCACCGTCCATCAAGATTGATGGACGGTAGAGATCCATTTTTAAAATTTTTAATTTTTTCAATTTTTTTAAATTTTTATTTAATTTATTTTTTTTAAACCAGGGGCAATTTTGTCTTTTTACCAAAAAGTCAAAGTCAACATACCGGTCAACGTGGTCAAAGGTACTAACATGCAATTAAGGCTAAACTCACGATTTCATTGCAATATAGCCAAACGTCAGAGTACTTTAGTGCAATTATCCCTTAATATTTTGATAATATTAGTAACATTTTTACAAATTTTGAATTTTAATATTTTTATCAAAATTAATATTTATTTTTTTATTATAATCCACGTATATTACTGACTTAGTTGAATTGAATCTAAAAAAAAGATGGTCAATATATAAAGTGATAATTCAATTGTGATAAGGAATATGGTATTATTAACAACTCAACATATGAATAAGGTAAAAAAAAGAGAAAAGAATGTGTATTTTTCTTCTAATGAACAATGAAAAGCATGCATCTATATATTAACAAAGTCAATATGAAATTCAATTGGCTATAGTTGTAATCCAAGAAAAGGTTTTTGTTAATGATTCTGAAAATGACATAAATGATGCAATTGTTGAATTTAATTAACCATTAACTTAATAAAAGTGCCAAATTAGTAGTGGTACTCTTCCTCCTACATTTTTTTTTTTTTTTTTATAGAAGTTATAAGCAATCTTATAATATAGGTAGGTTGGGTTATCTTATCATGGACAGATATTGCTAGGACATGGTCCATGTGGTTACAAAAAGAAAAAGCACATGATTCACACCTCTCTCTTTTTTCTTTTTTCTTTTTATGCAAGGACCTGTTTTTCTATTTTATATCCTTACTAACTACAAATTCATTCATAGCTCAATTTAAGTGGTTAATATATTTTGTTTTTACATTCATAATAAAAGTTTGAGTCTTATATTTAAAAGTTATGTTTGTAGTGAGACATCTCTTTCGCTGTAGAAATTAGTTTCCATATCGTACTTATAGTGATTGAACTTGATAAGTCCCAAACTGATCGATATCAGTTTTAAAAATTAAATAAATTACCAACCGGTCTGACTTTAGAAAATTTGTTGTCAAGCACCAAGTTTTTTTCAAACATATGCATATGTATACCTAAATTTCTTCATTCATCAATTTGTCAACTATTTTTTGTTGTTGAACTTGAAAGTATATTTCTGTTAGTTTCTTTTTTTGCTTCAAATTTATTTATTCATGTTTTTCATATGGTAAATTTATTTTTCTCATCATTTACTTTTTTCATTTCACATATTCCGTCACGCAACCATAATTGATTTATGAAATATTCTACATTAGGAATGATAATAGTGTCAATCGGGACAAATCCTACCTTTAACTTTCTCAATTATAGATTTTAATTTACTTGTCGTTTGTAACTCCTAATTTTATTATCGACGGATTATAAAATGAGTTACGAAAGAGGAATCCTTGCAAGTAATGTACTTCCCGAACTTAGCTTATTCATTCTTTCATTTTTTTTTTTTTCCTAAATAAAACAAGTAACCCTTTCATTTTTGTTAACTATAAAACCTATTTTTGTCCCATAACCGGTGGGTCATGACTCATGATCCCTCAAAAAACAATTTGGCCATTTTATTCACATGTTTATGCAACTTCAATTATTGTAACACCAACTTCAACCTAAAATGATGTCTCCAAAACAACCAAAGCAACACCAATGTGAAAATGATAGAAACCAACTCAATTGAATCTGCCTTTGGCTTAGCTACCAACCTTGAATACCTACACTTTCTATTTTTATTTTTATTTTTTCCTTTTTTTTTCTACAATTTATTTTCATTAGATTGATAGGGAATATTCTTGGGTTATTTAATAAATTTGTTGTCTTGTCATGTTTTGGCATGTTTCGACGCTCACTCACCCACACTTGACATTGCCATCATATTACGTAATTTTCATGATTTAATATTTACATATATTTTTAAAAATATTTACTTTAAAATAACTGTATATTTTTAAAATATATTAAATGTCATTTTATATGATGTGACAATTTATCTATAATTACTCTATATATATATATATATATATTAAATATAATACTATTGGTTGCTATTTTTTTGGATTGATAATGAAACTTGAATAATATAATTATAATATATTCTCTACTTATTTATTGATCTATGTGATGGTAGCTGACTCACGTGAAACAGCTAGTAGAGTGGGAGACTTCTTTTTAAAAATATAAAATAATAATTTTTTATTTTTTTTCTACAATATTTGGAGTTGGCGGTTAGAGCCTTACTGACAACCAAATAGATTAAATCGAATAAAATTGATTAATCTAATAACGAATAGTATTAATCAAAATTATTATATTTTTAATTCTCTAAACGCCCAATAAAATTAAAGTTATTATATTAATTAGAAAATCAATGAGTTTTAGATGCCTTGAAGACAGACAAAATTGTACTATAGAATAGAACACATATAATTTTACAAGTTTTTAAAATATACAAAATAGTTTTTTATTCATTTTAAATCATGAGCAGTGATAAAAGATTAACAATAGTGAAAGTTGAGAGATCAAATTATTCTAATAATAAATTAATTAAATTAAATTAAATTAATAATCAAAGATTATTTATAAGCCGTTTTTAAGCGCCGGCGGGCCGCTTACACCTTTATTATGTCTCCGCCGCTCCTACCCACTATACTTCATATTTCAAAGCCTAAAATTTGAGTAATTAATTATTTATATTAGAGAACATCAAAAAGCATTTTTTAGAATTTATAAAATTAAAATATGATAGATGAAATAAGTGTGGGGAGACTTTTCCTTCATGTCATAAAATTAGCTATCCAATTAATACTATATAGGAGACATAAATGAACATTATTCTTTAAAATGAATATATTAAAAAAAATACATTAAATTTCAATAAGATAACAATAAAAAAGAAAAAGAAACATGTAATGCAAATACAAATAAGTCTTATTTAAACTTTATCTTGTGAGATTTTACACAATCAAATTTGTTTATTATATATTATAAGTCAATAGTATCAGTAATCTCCCTAACTTTTTAAATTGAGTGTATAAATTAAAAATTAGAAAACTTACTTGAATATAAAAAAAGAAGATGGCTAATTATTTTAATCATTTGATACTTGAGAGAAAAAGAGCATGTCAGTGGTCATATGTGTGGAAAACTGGTTGATCTGGTGTATACTTAGAATAGGGGAGAAAGAGAAGAAAGAAATCAGAAAGGAAAAGTTCGTGTAATGATAAATTGAGGTGAGGAATTTTTTTATTTATTTAATTAAATAGGTAAAATAGTAATAATATTAAAGTTAAAGGGTTAATATGTACTTATGTTTAAAAAAACTTAAAAATCTTGGTGGGGCAACTGCCGGGTTGTCCTCTCTATATGCGTCCGCTTTTATTTGCTGGGAACCTGTGCCAAAAAAAAAAAATTAAAAATATTTTTAAAAAATTATATATGTATATTTTGACAAAAAGTCTAAATGTGTAGGGATATATACGTTCAAAGTTCTATAGGTCGTTTTTTCTTTAAGTTTTAATTGAAAATAAATGTAAAAAAATTAAAATTAAAAAGTAAAAAAGTACTACTTTTATTTTTATTTTTTAATATCTAAAAAGAGCTTGCAAATTTGAAAAACTCAAAAGAATAATTGTCGGTGGTGGTGGTGGTGGCGGTGGTGGTGGTGGTGGTGGTGGTGGTGGTGGTGGTGTTGTTGTTGTTGTTGTTGTTTTTAGACTTTAGACTTGAGTTTTCAAATTGTATCCAAAAGCTAAGAATATCCTTATAGGTTGACCAAAACTATCTGCCTTTTATTAAAGGTCACTTTCTTTTTGTTTTGGCAAGAAAAAAATTGTCAATAGCCTAATTTTCAACAGAGTTAAAAGTAATTAAAAATAATGATGATGATGAATATCAAACATCTTCAGTCAAAATTGAATATTTTCTATAAACAACCACATTAATTATCCTTCCTTTTCAAATTTAAATGTTAGGGGTAAGATATGACTTATTGAGAGGAAGTGTGATGATATATAATAAATTCTAATATTAGATTTGCTTTTAATAATATTAAAGTTCGATTTAATTATGAAAATAAATAATAATAATAGGACAATTATCAATTTAGTCCCTAAATTTTGACGAATTATAAATTTTTTAATGCAGTTTGCTTTAATGGTACCTATGGATCCTGAGTTTTTGTAAATGTATTAATTTGGTCATTCTGTGAGTCAACCGTTAGTCAAACTTAATGGTTTCAGGGGTATTTTTATCTTTAAACATATCAATGGGTCAACAGTAAATTTTTTGATGAAATGACATATCAGTTAAAATTTTTTTAAAAAATTAAATTTAAAAATTTTAAAAAAATTTTAAAAATCAGTTGAATCTCCACCATCTATCAAGATTAATGGACGGTGGAGATTATATTGAATTTTTTTTAAAAAAAAATTATGAATGGAGAATTAAAAAATATATATATTTTTAATGGAGATCCAATATAGAGATTGAATATTCAAACCAAGAACAGCAAAAAAAAAAAAAAAAAATTGAAAATCGAACTTGGAGATGGAGACCTAGTTCGATTTTGAAATATATATATATATATATATATATATATATATTGCTATTCTTGGTAGAGACCCGGCAGTGGAGATCCAATTTGAATCTCTATTAAAAATATTTTTTTTAATTCCTCATTCATAATATTTTTTTTATAAAAATAATTTTAATATGATTTCCACCGTCCATCAATTTTGATGGACAAATCTATCAAGATTGATGGACGGTGGAAATCCATTTAATTTTTTTTAAAAAATTTAAATTTAATTTTTAAAAAATTAATATAAAATGATTATATTACTCTTCTGATTATTAACAATTTTTTTAAAAATTTGATGATAAATTTGTAATTTTAACTCATTTAAATAGAATCAAGGGAAAAACTGTGTTTTTAAAATATTTTTTGTTAGTTTGACTATTAAAAAATTAGTCAGAGAGATCAAATTAATACATTTACGAAAATTTAGGGTCCATGGGTACTAATAAAGTAAACTGCGTTAAAAAACTCATAATTCGTTAAAATTTAGGGACTAAATTAATAATTAGCCTTAAAAATTGACTCCAAATTTAAATTTAAAAAATTCATAAATCAATGTAAAATCACTAAAATTTATGTACAAACTAAACCAAAAATAAAATGTTAAAGTACAATACTTTTCTCGAACTTAGTTACACATAAATTACAACGAAGCTACTTAAGGTTTGTATTTTACAGACAGAAATAACTTTATAAAAAATTAATAACGAACCCTTCTGTCGTTATCGTCGACTGTTAAAAATAACCGTTAATCGTTTTAAAAGTGTAAAAGACCAAAATATTCCTAATTAAAATTTTTAAAAACAAAGGGTGAATTGTACTAATGTACCATGAGTTTCTCTTAATTTTTTTAAAAACTTAAAAACAATAAACAAAATTTAATGGATCTCCACCGTTTATCAATCGTGATGGACGATGGATCATATTAAAAAAATATTTATAAAAAAAAAACAATTATAAAAATAAAAAAATAAAAAATAAATTTTGGTTGGATGGAGATGGAGATCCGATCTCCAGATTGGATCTTGACCATCCATTAAGATTGATGGACAGTAGAGATCCAATCCATATTGGATCTCCATCAATAACAAAAAAAAAAAAAGTGAAAAAGTAAAATCTCCATAGCTGGTCTAGCGATGAACGATCTCGACAAACCAGAAATTGGATTTTTCGAGGAAGAGGAACCCAGAAACTGGGTTCATCTAATGAATCTAGGAACAGAGTTCGTCTAATAAATCCAGGAACTGGGTTTAAGGTCGTCTATCGCAGGAGATTCAGCTATGATTGGATCTCCAGCGATGGAGATTTTAATTTTTCAAATTTGTTTTTTATTCTTGATGGAGATCCAATTTTTATTTTTATAAATGTTATTTTTTTAAAAATAATTTATTTTTTTAATATGATCTCTTATCGTCAATTAAGATTAATGAACGGTAGAGATTTATTAATTTTTTTTTATTATTTTCAATTTTTTTAAAAAATTAAGAGAAATTCAGAATACTTTAGTGCAATTCACCCTTTGTTTTTTAAATTTTTAATTAGAGGTATTTTGGTCTTTTTATATTTTTAAACGATTAACGGTAATAGTAGGGGAATTCGTTGTTAATTTTTTATAAAATTATTTTTATCTGTAAAATAATTAATTTAAAATAAGTGCTGTAATTTATCTTTTAACTACAATATAAATATTTATATATATATATATATATATTTTGAAAGAAACGAAAATATTAAAGATCCATTTTTGTTGGGAGTCCGTACGCGAGCATTTAGCAGGTGTGTGGTACGTACACGTGCAGTTGTGTTGGTTGAAAACAAAACAAACCAAAGTATCAAACCAAACCACTGACCAAGGTTCAGATCAGATCAGACGGGTCTTGTCCTAACCAATGCAATGCGGTACACGGGATTTGTTTTTACGGATTCTGGGAAGATTCACTCCAGAAGGGTATTTTCGTCATTTAAAACTGAATCTTTTTTATTTCATCTAGATTCTTCCTATCTTTTTGGACTTATCATATAACTATACATAATATCCATTAATCATGGTATATTCTTAGGTATATACCACAAGATTATACCCAATATCCAACGTTTAATTAGAAAGTTTTTGATTCTGGGTCCAAAAATAACATTTAAAAAATTCCCATAAAATTAATATTTTAGTTATAGTTTGACAAATTTCCTTAAATAATATAAACGGAGAATTATGAGAAAAAAGAAACCCCTTTCAAAGTGTTGTTTCTCCATTTTAATCAAATCCAAAAAATATATTTTGGAATTCTTTCTAAAATAAAATATATAATTTAATAATTAATCAAATATTTAAAAAATAATTAATTTTGTCAAAATAATGAAAATTAAAGAGAAAGAGAAATATTACCCAAAGTGTAATTAAATTTGTAAAAATTTAGCTTAGCATACAATATCAAAGTATTAAAAGTGAATACAACTTCTTTTTTTTCATACAGTGTTTGGGTTAATTTGCCCACACCATAATTAATTTTTGTTCGAATTAGAGTCTCATCCTAATCAGAAAGTGTTTTAAGTGGAATTCAAACTCTTATTCTACGAGCAAAGTTCAAGTGGATACATTCTTAAATAAACTTAATTGATGTAGACGTAATACCGAGGAGTAGTCAGAACCCAAGACAAGTCAAACTATATATTAATTTCCCAACAACTTGTATAATAAATTATAAATGACCTGCCTAAGAGGCAAAGTGGTCAGATTAAATTAATTACCACTAAATTTTGGACGGTCCACATTAAGCTGTCATTAAAATATTTCAATTTCTTTATTTTTTTCTCCAAGAAAAATAAAAAAAAACGAAAATTACCTCACCTAACCCTATTAAATTATTCAAATCCCCACCCCAACCCCTATAAAAATCCAAATCCAAGGAAACGGATAAAACAAGTTGCCTGTCCAAAAATTCAATATCGTAATCAGACAAAGAGTCTCACAGTCCTGTCAGAATCCGGCTTCGTTTTGTCCACGTAGACTCCCGGAGTCCCGGTAAATTTTCCTCGTGCCTCCTCACCGGCTACTCCCGGTAAATTTTCTTTGAAATATCTTGTTTTGTTTTTTACTCTCTCTCTCTCTCTTTCTCTTACAAGCAATTTGGATTTTTAATGCCCTTATTCGTTTAATTTTTACTCTATTTTCTCCCTCTCTCTGTGGCTATAAATACCAGCTCTCGACCACATGCTCATTTTTTCCTTTCTTCTTCTTCTTCTCTCTCTCTCTCTCTCTCTCTCTCTCTCTCTATATATATATATCTCTTCTTCGCTGTCTCTTCGCCGTTGCCGATCACATTCAGGCGACCACCTAAACCGACGGAGAAACTCCTCCTCTCGTTCTCCGCCGAATACGTCTTCATCTTCGTCTTCTGAGGTCTGCTCTCTCGTTTCCTCTTCTTGATTTTTTTGCAGCTCCAGATCTGACCGTTCGTCTTTTACGTGGCTCACTACCTGTGTAACTGACAAAGTTTGACCGTTTATTTCAGTTATAGATCTTGATCTGTCTGTTTTTACTACATATTTATTATTTTTTTATTTTTTTTGTCTGTGTTAAATTTCCGTTGAAATAAGTATAATGTGGTGCATTTGTTGAAATTTTTAATCTGCAAATGTAAATCTTATAAATTCGTTAGAAAGTTAAATTTTTGTTTTTATCAGTTTATGTCAGCTTGTAAATCTTAAATGTCCACAGAGAGAGCTGATAATTGTATTTATTTATTAATTGGTGGCGCTTTTAATGTTTTATTTTTCTATTTATATATATGATATATCTGTGTTACATAATATATTATTATTCATGTGTTGCTCATTGTTTGATTTTGAATTATTTGCTTGATAGATCTCTGGTTGTGTGATAATAAAGACTGATTTTTCGGTTGCATCGGACATAATCTGTAAGAGAAAAAGAAAATGGACGGGACTAGAGAGACCCTAGGACTAAGAAATGTGAGCTCACATTGCTCAATCTCTGAAATGGACGACTACGATCTCTCCCGCCTCCTTGATAAGCCTAGGCTTAACATTGAGAGGCAGAGGTCGTTTGATGAGAGATCGCTGAGCGAGCTCTCTATTGGTTTGTCACGTGGAGGACTAGACAATTTTGAGAGCACGTATTCGCCTGGTGGAAGGTCAGGGATGGACACACCAGCATCTTCCACTAGGAACTCGTTCGAACCACACCCAATGGTGGCGGAGGCGTGGGAAGCTCTGAGAAGGTCCTTGGTGTATTTCAGGGGTCAGCCGGTTGGCACGATTGCTGCATATGATCATGCTTCTGAGGAGGTTTTGAACTACGATCAGGTAAATGTTTTTATTATATATGTATCTATATTTGTATTATGAAGATTTGTTATGGTTTTGGAGATTCATTGTTTTGATTTAATATGCAAAAAGGTAGGTGATGCCAATTTTGGGAAAAAAAATATTGATGAGCCATCAGAGGTTGGGAGGTGAATACGAAGGAATGCATAAAATTGATAACTCTGATCTAAGTGGAGGAAGTGTGAATTTTAATGTGGTCCAAGAGCAAAACACATATGGAAAACTGTTGTTCTTTGATGTTAATATGTTGAAGAACACAGAGATTGGAAGTTCGATAGAATTTGGAAGGTTTCTTAATAATAAAAAGGTGAAGGATCAAATTGAAATTGAACTGCCAAAAGATAAAAAGTGTGTGTGAGAGAGAGAGAGAGAGAGAGTGCATTGGATAACATATGCTATTACTTGATGGTAGACAACATATTTCCTAGTTTTGACAGTTGAACTAAGTTAAAAATTATTTGCGAGTAAATGTTCAATATCGGATATCAAGAGCCTGGTGTACTTTTGTAAATCATGATAAATTGTATCCTTAGTTCTAAATTTGCTTTTTGTTTTTGTGTAGGTTTTTGTAAGAGATTTTGTACCCAGTGCTCTGGCTTTTCTGATGAATGGTGAGCCTGATATAGTCAAGAACTTCCTCTTGAAGACGCTGCATATTCAAGGATGGGAAAAAAGAATAGACCGCTTCAAGCTTGGAGAAGGTGCAATGCCAGCTAGCTTCAAAGTTCTTCATGATCCTGTTCGGAAAACAGATACTCTTATTGCAGATTTTGGTGAGAGCGCAATTGGAAGAGTTGCGCCAGTTGATTCTGGATTCTGGTGGATCATTCTGCTTCGTGCATATACAAAGTCTACTGGAGATTTGACACTGGCAGACACGCCAGAGTGTCAAAAGGGGATGAGGTTAATATTGGCTCTTTGTCTGTCAGAAGGGTTCGATACATTCCCAACCCTGCTTTGTGCCGATGGTTGCTCCATGATTGATCGAAGAATGGTAAACTTTCCTTGTGATATTGTTTCAGCTGTGAACGTGCTAAACATGTTGTTGCCTTTTTAGCTATTACAAGACCCAAATTGGGGATATGAGCTTTGCTTTTTTCTAGGACTTTTCCTGTCAAAAGTGTTCAAAGCTTCTTATGCTATGTGTACTATATGTTACGTTTATATGCCAAGAATAGATTTAATGGCTTATCGTTTAAGAATCGGTCCTAGATTAATTAAAATAGAAAAACAAGATTCATATAGCTTAGTCAACATACTTGTGGGGGGACTAGATATTTGCTCAATTAGGTTCTCTTATCCAAAATATATTTTTGAAAGTTAGTTATTTATGCGCTTTAAGTTGTTAAAGAAAAATGAGATAACTAGTGTAGTGGGGGATAGATATTGTTATGGATGCTATTCATTTTGTATTCTCAATCTTTCTCTGTCGATAATGGTCCTGCTTTTTTGCTTTGCATGTGCAGTGAACATTTATTTATTTTTAATAATTTTAAGTTGATTCTCTTTATGGCTTGGCTTATTATAGAACATAGCTATCATGTGAAAATAATGATTTTCTGTTGTCTTATTTTTTGCTTTGTATGAAACATTAATTAGGGTCTAATTTTTCAATATCACCTTTTTCTTAGATTTTCCATTCATTATGTGTTGCACGACGGCATCTTGAAGTCAAAAGAATTACTACAATGATTATGTGAGCTAGATTTAATTTATTTTGCTTCTTTTTGGCTTAAATTAATAATTACATGAAAGGGAAATTACTTCAATTACATTTTCCAAATAAAGATTAAATGGATGGTGGCTTAAGGCTTTGATCTCAGAGCAACAGTATGATAGAATAGTTTTAGCATCATCCTTGAAGTCGACTTTACTGTTGTTGCAAGTCTATATTCTGGATTTTGCTGCTTTTTTTTTTTCCTTACGCTAAGAAAATATGTGTGCCTAAATGTTTCCAATTAAAAGTATTCATCCCCAGCATTCAGTTATCTTTCTGTTCTGAAGAAACATCTCTTCTTGTACCATTGTGCTTTTGTTCCTCTGGCATACTTATCTGAAGTGTTTCGTGTGGTCTTGCATTAATTTCTTTTTCTTTTTTTTTTTCTTCAATTGAGTTCATTAGTTTTGCTCTAGTCATTCTTTTTTCTGATTAGAAGTACTTAAATGAATTATCCTTAAAATTTTCTATGCACAATCCTTGTCTTTCAGTTCTTTGAAGTCCATGCCAGCTTGAATTCTTGGAATATTGAGTATGGATCGTTTTGTATGATAAAGCAAAATCTTGTAGCCATCTTTTAATTTTAACCTGTAATTCGGTGTCATTAAGTTAAGAAGACCGCAGAAGCAAATCTTTGCTTGATCTGTTCAAGTTATCAGTTTCACTTCTCCTCGGTGTGCAAAGAAACCTCTATATAGGGTGCAACCATTCTGACCATTTTCCTTTTTGTAAATCAGCAATGTTATTACTGCTGTCATTTCTCTTCTCATGTTTTTGGTTGTCACAATGATAATTCAAATTCTTTTTTTTTTTGTTCCTTTCTTTTTTGTGTTCTCATCCTAAAACTATCATAAGCCTATTTGGCTCTTAGTTTGCAGAAAGTGTCATCTAACGACTAATTAAGGTTTTTTTTTTCCTTTTCTCAATGGTGTGCATGGTTTCCTTGGTCTGAAATTTTATCTCCATCGAAACCTTTATTAATGTAAAAATGGGTGGATGAAGAAATTAGAGTATATTGTTGCAGTTAAAGCAATGTTTACTTTCTATTTTGATCAGGGAACTTGTTTCAACTGAAGTACAAATATCAATGCCATTGTTTTTAAACTCAGCTTCACTATAGAAAGAAAAATTCTTAAAATATCTTCTCCTACTGTCATCTTAATATGTATAGGATAATATTTGTTGTAAGTTGTCTATCTAAATAATGGTAAAATATTATAGCTTATGCTTTAGTTTGCCATGACAACAGATTGCACAGAAGCCGAATTATTATACAAAGTTGTATTCTATGGCAATTCCTGTTTTTCTTGTTCCTCATCTCAAAAAGAAAAAAAAAAAAAAAAAAAGAAGGAAAAATAATATACCACATTGTTATATCCTTTGTATGATACCTTTACCTATCACTTTCACTTTTTTAAGGCTATTTATTGAATCCTTGTACCTTGTCTCTCTTAGGGGTTCAACAAGTTTTACCATTTTCTACATGTTTTAATCTTGTAAATTAATTTTGCAGGGTATTTATGGTTATCCCATTGAAATTCAAGCGCTTTTCTTTATGGCACTAAGGTCCGCTTTGTCTATGTTGAAACATGATGCTGAAGGGAAAGAATTTGTTGAGAGAATTGTAAAACGTTTGCATGCTTTAAGTTATCATATGAGAAGTTACTTCTGGCTTGACTTTCAACAGCTAAATGACATATACAGATATAAGACCGAGGAATACTCTCACACAGCAGTAAATAAATTTAATGTTATTCCTGATTCTATCCCTGAATGGGTTTTCGAGTTTATGCCAACACGTGGTGGCTACTTCATTGGCAATGTTAGTCCTGCAAGGATGGATTTTCGATGGTTCGCTCTAGGTAATTGTGTTGCAATTCTATCTTCTCTTGCAACCCCAGAGCAATCAATGGCTATTATGGATCTTATCGAATCTCGCTGGGAAGAGCTGGTTGGTGAAATGCCGTTAAAAATAGCTTATCCTGCTATAGAAAGTCATGACTGGCGGATTGTAACTGGTTGTGATCCCAAGAATACCAGATGGAGCTACCATAATGGAGGCTCTTGGCCAGGTTTGTTCCTCCGATTCTTCAAACTATCTTATTTGATGGATTATTATTAGGACAAACGATTTTTGAGCCTATTAAGATATACTGTGAAGATAGTTATTCTTGTTTTCGGTTATAAGTTATTCTTGTTTGATGTCACAGAATGTTATATTTAAGGTGGATTTCTTCGCATTAGCTATTGTTTCGGATTTCTTTCTATATTGGTACTAAGGCTGTCCGGTTGACATGAATTTTTCGATATTATGTTTCTTTGTTTAGATGATCTGTCTAACATTTATTTTTTTTCCCCTACAAAAAATGTTCTCATTTATCTCAATGCAGTGCTTTTGTGGATGCTAACGGCTGCATGCATCAAAACGGGGCGACCACAAATCGCAAGAAAAGCTATTGATCTTGCCGAGACCCGTTTGCTAAAAGATAGCTGGCCAGAATATTACGATGGGAAGCTTGGAAGATATATTGGTAAACAAGCGAGGAAATACCAAACATGGTCCATTGCAGGGTATTTGGTGGCAAAGATGATGCTGGAGGATCCGTCACACTTGGGTATGATTTCCCTCGAAGAGGACAAACAAATGAAGCCGGTGCTCAAACGATCATCGTCCTGGACTTGCTGAAAACACGCAAGCCGTCAAGATTAAATAGCAGGAAAGGATAGGGAAAAAAAAAAAAAACAACACAAATTCAAAAAGACTTGAGATCTTGGCACTTCCTTACAATAACACTATTCTTTTGCAGTCCGGCCTGGTAGGTTTGATTTTAAAAGTTTGTTTTCTTTTCTTCTTTTTTTTTCTCCTTTTTTTTTGTACAATAGCTTCTGCTAAAAACTAGAGTCTTGGGTTATCAAATAAAAAGAAGATACATTTTGCTGTCTTGTGTTTAAAATTTTCAAAATGGCAAATTCTTGAATGCCTATTTGTGAAGTTTCTTTCTTCTTTTTGGAACATTTTGATGGCAAAAATTAAGTTGTCTTCATTGTTATGTTCCATTGACATTTAAACATGTGTGGTGTTTATATTAAGTTAAATTTGTAAATTTTTTTTTTTTTTTTTTTGTAATCTATAGGTTGGGATAATTACTAGTTTAGCAACATTTATTTGTACTTTTTAATTCATTTACACTTCTCAAACCTTTGCATTCATATACTTCTATCAAGCTTTGGGTTAAGAGTAATGGATGATTGAGTGGAAATCATAGTTTAAATGACAAATAGAATTTGACACAAGTAGAGATATTTTTGGAACTTGTCATATTATAAAATGTGTTCAAAATTTGACTACAATGGCCATTCTAGTTTATATGACCCATTTTGTTCATTTGAACTCTTTTATCTTTATCTATCTTCACCTTTAAGACACTTAAGACAACTTTATTCAAACAAAAATTAAGCTAGCATGATAAGAGAATAAACACCCTTCAAACAAGTAGGAGAAGTAAAGAAAGTGACCCATTGTTGCCCTTACAAGTTACAAGCGTATCTCGTAATGTGATTTTGTGATTCGTGGTAAGAGTATTTATTCAATCTGATAATATTAGGTTCGATTCAAATCGTTATCACCGTATGTCAAAAAAAAAATTTACTATTATGAGGATTCCGCTTCCTTTATTTGTTTCACAAAGTTCCTACTTCCTCTAACAGAACAGAATTTCTTCCAAATAAAAATTAAAAAAAACAAAAAAAACCATTTACAATTGAAATCTAAGAACAATCTAAAACCAAAAAACCAAAAAAATTTTAAACACTTCTCTAGGAATTATTGAGAATCCGTCCGATTTTCATCTCCACTCTCACTGGCTTGACTCCGGTTTTCTTCATGAACATTTTTCTCCAAACTCATGCCCATAGAATAATTATTAGCACCAGCCACTTGAATCGGGTTCACCGGTCCAAGTCCGCAATACTGAGCCGGATTAAAACTCCACATCCGTGTTTCCGCTGCTGACGCCGCACCGCTGCTCATTGGCAGCATCCAGAATGTATTTCCGCTGTTAGTAGCGGCCGGTCCAACTGCCCACATAGCCGGAACCGGCATGACATTACTGTTCTGAAGAAACTGAACCGGAACCTGCTCCTGATCCGGACCACCGGTTCTTTCTGCAACTGCTTCACTGGTCGATGAAGAAGTAGTTATTACAGTTACTCCACTTGTTTCTTTGAAAAAGTTATCTCTAAATTGAGAATATAATTGACTGTTATATAAGCCGCCGAGAAAAGAAGTCCTAGGAGGAGATTTCGACGACGGCGGCGCCAAGACGGTGGAGCTCCTGCTGCTACGTAAAGAGACGTTAAGGGTGGAAAAGTTGGCGGGGATGGTGCCGGTTCCGGTGGCGGCGATGACGGCGGGCTCGGCCTGTTGCAAGAGCCACTCGATGGTCTCTCCGTCGGACTTATGACCCAATTCCCTCGTCAGCTGGAAGACTCTGGCGGCGCAGACGGCCGGCATCCGTATGCGTCGCCCGCGGCCGTCCACCTTGGTGTGGCGGTCCTTGGACGGTCTTTTGGCTGCGGCCGCTTTCGTAGTGGTTGTGGTGGTCTTAGGGGTTGAATTTATGGAGCCCATATTGAAGGAGACATGAGTGGACTCAATAGGTGGTTGAGTTTCCTGTGGTTTGAGTGAAACTTCTTGTTTATGAACACCGTCGTGGTGGCGGCGGCGGCCTGTGACACTTTGGTCCTCTGACTCCATTATTTTCTTCTAGCTTTTCTATTCTTGTATGAAATTCCAATTGTTTGATTTCCAGTTGATATATATATATATATATATATATATATATATATAAACCATTTCTTTGGAGCATTAGAGACAAAAAAATTTCTAACTTTTAACTGCACGTCAATTTGAATTACGGGTTTTTATAGACTACTGTCACCTTTCGATACTTAAATAATTTAAAATTTGTATTTAATAAATTAAATATCGAATTTAAAATTAAAAAAATTTACCATAATATTGTTGTCTAATTTCTGAAGTTACTTGCTTGTTAAATGCGTAAATGAGGCATGGAAGCAATGATTAGTGGAGAAAGAAATAGGAAAGTAGGGTTTGTGATTGTGGGGAGAGAGAGTAGTTTGTTTGTGTGATTGTAAGTACACCACACCAGTGCCGCCGGTAGTGGGTGGAGATTTTTATTGTGTTTTTCTTATTTAGAGTGTCTCTAGAGTGAGAGTAGGTGAAAGAAAGAAGAGACATAGACTCAGAGCCAAAAAAGAATCAATGTAGGTGGGGTCATCATCTGCCTGCACTTGTCTCCGTCACATGGTAGATTATGATACCTTGTGGGATTTTGCCCCTTATTATATTTTTTTATTTTTTATTTTCATGTCCCTTGTAGTTTTAACTATTCGAACCTGAAATTTTACAGGCTTGATGTGTTATTGAAGTGTTGGAATTTGAATGAATTTGAAGCGTTTGATTTAAATTGGTGTGAATTTAGGTGGATCTGAAAAGTGGAGAGGGGCGACCTCCTCCACTGATAGTAGTGGATTCGGCATACATCTCCGTTCTATTACAATAGAGGAAGCATTTCCACAGCGCATATTCCTCCATTAATATTATTGAAGTCCACTCATAAATGGCCTCCATTGTGATTTACAAGGGCCATGAGACGTACAGCTCCGTTATGTTACAATGGAAGAAGTATTTCCACTGTAATGAAGTGGAGATTTTTCCATTCATATTATCGGAGGCCACTCTCATGGCCTCTAATTCGTGAGTGGCCTCCAATTTTATTTTTATTGTCATATAATGTTTCACTTTTTATTTTGATTTACTGAGTATGGGTATTTTGGGCATTTGTCAAGTAAAAATGATTTATATTTAATGTAGAGCTAATTGCATAAACCTATTGATCAGGAAAAATCTTTGTTAAAAAATTTAAAAATTGACTAACGGAAGGAAATGTCTTTGTCAATAAACCTAAAAATTAACTCTACTTATAATTAAATAAATCCTAGGGGAGGTAAGCACTATTTATTCTAAGATATAAATCTTCAACACTGTTAAGTGTAAAGGGTGTTTGCGTAGAATATACAAACTTCTCCATTTAGTCGTACGAAGACCAAACCTTAAGGGGTCTCGTGTAATTTCTTCTACACAAAGTCTTGTTTTCAACTAATCAGTTTAACTTGTGATAAAAATTATTGCAAACAATTCTTTCCAACATCATAGCAATAGCAGTGGGTTGTACTTTATGAATTATGGTGTTGAATTATTGGAAGTGAAAAATAATATAAAAATGAGTATTTTTGTACCTATATAATTTGTCTATATGTCCAATTTTTAATGTTTCAATTTTTATTTTGATTTATCATGCATAGGTATTTTGGACATTTGTCATGTAAAAATGGTTTAGAACAAATAAAACTGAACCTATATAAGGCGTTTAAATTATATTTAAAATTAAAATTTATATTAAATTTTTTTAATATTAAATTTAACGGTTAAAAAATAAAATTGACCGTTAAAAAAAAAAAAGATATCCATAAAGAATCCACCATATATTCATTATAAATTACAAACTAAGAATGTTCGAGTCTACTTTTTAATGGTTACGTGTAATTTCAACTAGTCAGTTACCTTGTGATAAAAATTATTGCACACAATTCTTTCCAACATGATAGCAATAACTGTGGGTTGTACTTTATGAATTATGGTGTTGAATTATTGGAAGTGAAAAATAATATAACAACACAAAAATGAGTACTTTTCTACTATATAATTTGTCTGTATGTCCAATCTCTTTTAGCTTTCAATTATTGTCCAGTGTCTGAGTAATGGTTGAAGATGACAATCATGATGACGCAAATCTTCAGTCTCATCCCAACCCAATTCCAACGAAGATAAAACACAATTCACCTCTCTAAACTCCTATTTTTCTTCAAAGGCAAAAAAACTAACATTACATACGACAGCAAAAACCAAGTCACATTAGACATGTAGAGAACAGCATCTTTAAAGATTCTTATTCAAGACTTGAGAGAGTGAAAACAAGCAACCAGCAAAACCAATAACAGGAAAAAGAAAAAATATAACCTGAAATTGCGAAACCTTCGTCTCACCGCAGCAATAGTGCTATTAACAGCACTCCAGAGTTGTTTGAATTATTAAACCAAGAAATATAATGTTTTAGGCGGATGCAGTTTTTTTTATAAAGAAAATTTTAACCATTTCTATCTACTCAGTTCGATTGCATGCATGTATCAGACGCCTCCAAGAAACGAAACCGACTTAGCTAGAAGCAGTCTTTTTCTGCTGGAAAACAACAGCAAAGATAGGAACACCAACACCGATGCTGAAGGCGGTGAAGACGCCAAGAGACATCTTCAACTTCTGATGCTTCATCCTATCCAAGTTATACATGTGCTTTGCGTGAAGGTAGAATGGTTCATCGTGGCCATGTCCTCCCATCCTCTTCACCCCAGTTGAATGAAAACCCCGGTTCACTGTCAAACAGGAATCCACTTCAGTTAAGTTCATAAATCAAACCAAACCTAATAAAAGGAACAATAGGAGAAAGGGCAATCACAAATTTGGTTTACCACCGACTTCTTAAGAGAAGAGGTAAGTTTTCTATATCAGCTAAATCTGCTTGGAAGTAGATTGAAATATCACACACCCACAAGGACACATAGGACATGTAAACAAAAAAAAAATCTGCAAGAGGTCAAAAGTATACTGCATATCCTTTCTGGAAAAATGCTTAGGTCATGGGAATACGGTTAACTACTACCTCGGAAATACTTTATTCATTGGAATACTAATAAGAATACACAATATACAGTGAAGAAGTTTCATGATCATACAAAACAAATGACAACATAAACTATAGAGCCAACAGCTAATCCTTGATACATTTGATTTTGAACAAAAGACTTTGATGGCGAAACAACTAAAAACCTTTTCAGAAGAAGGGAAGATGTGGTTGGTCATGATACTAAGTTTCTTAAACAGTTATCTTATGTTTCACAAGCATTGCCAAAAAAGTCGCTCACATGTTTCATGCAAAATTGTTTATGAGTTAATTTTTATTCACTGTTATCAGACTCCAAATCCCAATTGTACAATCCTACAAATCTCATTCCAATCACAAACCACTTCTGTCCAGTTGTGATTAGCTAACAAAACCCTATTTGACTCCAACCACTTCAAAGAATCTAACTCAACATAATTCAAGCGAGTCTGTGTCTATGTATTTATATAGTAGTTATCCAGTCAATACATCTTCACAAAAATTCTTTCCATAGGCACTATCTCAGTCCTTGGAGGTCTGTTTACATTATAATATTTTTTAAAAAAGAACATGTTTAGAAAATTTCTAGAGCTCAGCTCACTTCAGTTTGTCTGCAGCCCTAATGAAAATGAACATTGGGTCATCAAGATAAACCATCTTCGCAACAATGGCAGCACATACATTAAAAATTTGGTTTAAAAAAAACAAAATCACGTTATGAAAATAGCATTACACTCAAGGAGACAAATTGCAAGATATTTGGAGTCACACTACATTATTTAGCAGAAATATTAATTTCGAATCTAAACTCTTCCAGCAGTTAAAAACAAAAGTTACCACAACACAAGGGCAATGACAACAAGTTAAGTCATTAGTTATCGGAGAAACTTCATCGAGGCAAACAACTACAAGTACAAAATCATAGAAAAAACCACAAAGATTGAATCTAAATCAAGTGTTGAGCTGATAAAAGCGTGGACTCCCTTTAAAATCTACGTAACCCAAAGAATCCACATTTACTTCATTGTAATCATCCACACATACGCAGCCGTGCACAAAATCATCACCTTCGTAAATTCATTAAATATAGACTGCAAATCATAACAAAATCCTATAATATATAGTCCAATCAGAAATAATCAGTTAATCAGCAAAAATACGACTCTAATAAACAGTAAATGAAAAACCCACAAGTGAATTAACTTTAATCAGATCTACACAGACCGGAAATCGAAGACCCAGAATCTTAATTTTATCAAAAAACCCAACAAAAAAGGAGAAATGTGAAATTAAACACAAAAAATACAATAAAATCGAAACCCTAAAAAATTGGAGTAAACGAGAACTGACCTGACTTGGACACAAGCGATTGGGAAGAGGTAAGGAGCCTTGAAGCAGATCTGAGCCCATTGTTCAACGCCATGGCTTCTTCTTCTACTACTTCTTTATCGGCGTTTTCTACACAGATCGTTAAAAAGATAAAACTGGTGAAGACGTCTTCTTCTTCGCTTGTGTAGGGCGCCGCGCACACATATAGGCTTACACGTGCGAGTCCACACACGTGGCAGTCATTGAGGGTTCGTGGACTCGGGTGGGCCTGTCGAGAATATTTTGGACCAGGCCCATTTGAAGACCCGTTTTGAGGGTTATGTATAGTAAAGCGAAGGCGAAGCGAACAAGTGAGCTCGTCAAGTGGAGAGTTGAATTGAATCCCTTCCAGTTCCCTCGCCACGCACGCAGCCACCTGTCCAGCCCTCACTCTCTCTCTCTCTGCGCTCTCTGGTTTGTCTCTCTAGCGCCGCATCCTCGCTCCTGTCGCCGCTCGTCGCGCCTCCGCTCCTCGATCCGCCGATCCTCCCGCCGCCGCTCCTCGATCTCCACGCCGCCGGTCGCCAAACGTTGCAGCACTTCACGCCGTCGGTCACCAAACACTACTGGTTTGCAGTACGGACTTTAACTAATCTGAGGTAACAGATTGATTTTTGTTATTGTTTGATAGCGTTTTTGTTCTTTTCGTTTTATATATCTTGGGTATGATTTTCTGTGTGTAATATAAGATCTTATTGTGGAGTTTAATCTTCAATAAAAAGAAAAATGTGGTAATAATTTGACAATCCTGAATTTGTAATAGACAAAATGAATCTTCACCGCCTTGGACTTGAGCAGAGTAATTTCTTGTCCACAAACAGTGTCTTGAGCTTGTTGCTCTGTTGTCACCAGGGTTGGCCATTCTTGTTATTATAAAATGTTAAAGAGCTATGGATTATGGCATCTCCAATCTTGTGCACTAAATCTTACATTTTTTTTTTTTTGGTTAAAAAGTATATTAATGGAATATGCTTACACAAAATTTTTTTACACCCATTATTTAACACCAAATTAATATAAACAACATCTTTAAACAATATTAATTAATTTTTATTTAATAATTTATACAATATTAATTAATTTTTTAATATAAAAATATTATTATTAAATAATTAATCATATGTATTTAATTTTATTTAATTTTAATGTTATTATTTTTATTATATTATTGAATTTTTATATTATAATTATTAAAAAATTAATTTAATATAAAAATTTAACATTATTTAAATATATTATTAATAAGTAAATTAAATAAATTATATATATATAATATTGGGTTCATTTTTTATAATATTTTAATTTATAAATTTTATTATTTATTATATTTTATAAATACATTAAATGATAAAATAATATAAAGAAAATATAATTTGTTTGAATTAAATAAAAGAGGTTAAAATGAGAATTTTATAAAATCCCAAACATTTGGCATTTACTATAGCTGTGACACTATAGCTAAGAGAAGTGCAGTGGGGCACCATTTTGGTGTGAAAACACCAAATTGGTGTGATTTGGTGCTCCAATGGAGCACTAAATCCCAATTTCTAAAATAAAAAAAAATAGTGTGATGAATAGCGTCACACCAAATTTTATTAAATTTGGTATAAAATTTGGTGTGATACTATTCATCATTCCATTTTTTTTAACTTTTATAAATTTTCAATTTTACCCTCCTTTAGATAGTGCAAACAAATTTTATTCGTTTTATATTCTTTCATCAATTTAATATATTTATAAAATTTGATAAATAATAAAATTTATAAATCAAAATATTATAAAAAATATACCGTTGGAAAGATCTTATCGAGATTTTCAAAATAAATCCAATATTATATGTATAATTTATTTAATCCATTTTTTGTCTCATCTCTAAATTTTTTATTTTAAATTAAATTTTTAATAATTATAATGTAAAAATACAATAATATAATAAAAATAATAACATTAAAATTAAGTAAAATTAAATACATATTCGAAATTAAAATATTAAATAAAGAGAATTAAAACATAATTTAATAATAAAACACACGATAACGAAAATTCTAAATAACCATTTAGTAATCCAGAAGATTATATCCACTTCCTGCGGAACCACCAAAAAAGTATGATTTGAGTTAAAGTATGTTTAAGTTAAAATATGATTTGATCAACTATTAAAAAAAAATATGTGACTCATGTAAATAATTATTTTTTAATATTATATGATTAATTATTTAAGTATATCAAAATAATTAATTAATTTTTTAAAGTTATCAAATAAAAATAAACAATATAATATTCTTTAAAGATCTTCTTTACACCAATTGGATTGAAGAAAAATTTGGTATAAGTATATTCCATAAAAATACTTTTTTAACATTAAAATGGTGTAATATTTGGTGTTAGACATTGTACTTGCCCTAAGGCCATCTCCAGTGGGATACCAGTTTGGTGTGAAAACACCAAATCATACCAAATTGGTGTCATTTGGTGCTCCAATGGCACACCAAACCCAATTTTCAAAAAATAAATTTGGTGTGGATGAATAGTATTACATCAAATTTAGTATAATACTATTCATCTACACCAAATTTATTAACTTTTACAAATTTTTCATTTTGCCCTCCTTCGGTTAGTTCAAATAAATTTTCTTCATTTTATATTCTTTTAACAATTTAATATATTTATAAAATTTGATAAATAATAAAATTTATAAATCAAAATATTATAAAAAATATGCCGTTGGAAAGATTTCGTCAAGATCTTCAAAATGAACTCAATATTATATATATAATTTATTTAATTCATTTTTTACCCCATCTTTAAATTTTTTTATTTTAAATTAAATTTTTAATAATTATAATGTAAAAATACAGTAATATAATAAAAATAATAATATTAAAATTAAGTGAAATTAAATACATATCCGAAATTAAATTATAGTAATTCAGTAAATTAGATGTGAAAATGTTTATGAGTTTTAGTGAAAAATTGAATAAAGTGTGTTAATTAAATTAAAAGTTTATGTGTTAAAGTATGTTTAAGTTAAAGTATGATTTGATCAACCATTAAAAAAAATGTGATTAATTATATGAATAATTATTTTTTAATATTATATGATTAATTATTTAAGTATGTCAAAAAAAAAAAAAAAACATCTTGTATATGTTATCAAATAAAAATTAATTAATATTGTATAAAGAATAGAATATTCTTTAAAAATACTTTTAGAGTGTAAAAAAATTTAGCATAAGCATATTCCATAAAGATGCTTTTTTAATATCAAAATGGTGTAATGTTTGGTACACAACATTGGAGATGCCCTTAGGATAGTCTCTTGGCCGGTTTGGCTGTTATATTTAATTTTTTGTTGAGTTCATGCTTTTTGCTGGTTCCCTTAACTGATATTTCATGCTTTTTGATACTCCAACACCCCACTTCTTGCATTTGTTGCCTCACTCTAACAAATCCAACCTATCATGCTATTAATTTATTCATCTTATGTCATGCTTTTTGCTATTTTTGATTTTTTTTTTTTATGAGCAAATGGTCTCTATGTTTCTATAAATTCTCTGGACAGTATTGTAGTTTATATAAATGCTCTTTTGAGTTACTTTCTTGATAGTTAATTAAGTTAGCCTGAGTCAACTCAGTTAAAGTAATTAGTTTCGCATCTTGAGATATTTATTGTAAATCTCAACTGAGTTAGGATTGTTAGTTGTAAACTTGCGAGTATTGTTGGGTTTTGTAGTGTAATTGAAAGGCATGTTTATGTTGATTACGTTAGTGCACATAAGGTGTTTGAGAAAATGCCTATACATATAAATTTTTTTCCTAGTTTTGTTTGTATGGAGAAATAAATTTATTAAAGACCAATTCAGTTATGGTAAAGTATCTATGATCAATTTTTTAATGTTTTATCTTATATTCACTAATGACTTTTATGTGTCATCCCAATTAAGAAAAAATATAGCGCAACAAACCAAAAACAAAATGGTATCTTTTATATAATAAATACTTATGGATGTGTTGTATATTATTATTTTTTAATGAATGCTATAAGTTTGTATTTAAATCGGGTCAATGCGGGTTGGGTATGGATCATCCCGCCCCAAATGGGTTTGTGTATGGAGCGGCAATTGAAAATTTATTCGGGGCATGTATTGGTATGGGGCATCCTGTCCAAACTGGGTTTCATTTTTGAAGCATGCCGACCCGGTCTCGATCCGATCCATTGCCATCCATAAATTCATAGTTATGACTAATTGTTGACCAACTTTTACTCTTGAAAAGTCACGAGTGGCATTGGATGGCAATGAGATAGTCGATGAGGAGATCTCGCAGATCTCCTCTCGCGTCTGGGAGGAGGTCATACAAATCTCCTCCGGTGGATTGGCTTCGTTTTTTAATATTATGGTGGTTTCGTTTTTCCTTCTTTTTTTTTCCTTTTTTAAAAAAAAATAAAATGTCTTTATTTAAATTAATTTTAAACTGTAGGGAGGTGATGTGACCAATGGATTATCGTAAACTCAGACGATCTCCCTCACCCAAACACAAGAAGAAATCAGTCTCTATTGTCGAACCACAATCTCCCAGTTTCTCCTCTTCCCAGAACAAACTGATGTTAGTCGTGTGTTTATGGCAACACCTTCCGGTGACAGTGTCAACCGCTCCTCTCAAACTAGAGCAGAATCTTCACATGCTCATAATGATGACCCTATTATTGATGAACCGCCTGAAGAAGAAGATTCTACATTTCGTCCTCGACCTCCAGAGCCACCACCCACAACGGATAAAGCTGGCAATGGTCCTTGGTTCTCTTTTAACATCACTAATCCAAGGAATTGGCGAGATAAAGTCCATGAATTCGGAGCCTGGATTGACCTCCAGATGACAAAATCAAACCGACCTCTCCAAAATGTTCTCAGAGAATTCACTTCTCTTTTCACTGGTACCCTTCGAGACTGGTATTAGTCTCTTGGCGAATATAGACAACTCCAACTGGTTCAAAGTCCCAGTGCTTCTCACATTCTCGGAATTATCTTCAAAGAATTCATTGGAGATTTCCAGTTGATTGATAAACAGGCCAGACAAGAATACTTTGAAATGAAGTGTTGTTCCTTGAAAAGGAAAGATCTCAATTTCCATTTCAAAAAGATATCTCACAAATATTACATGCTGAATGGCCTGAATGATGAAACTTTGAGACAAGTTTATATCAATTCCTTTCCTGATGAACTCCAAGCTAAGATTCACAGACACATAGCTTCTACAAGAAGAGATTTGAGAAATACTTCTCTTGGTGAAATTCATTAGATTGCTCTTACCTCTCTTGAGAAAATTTGTGATACCAGAAACTCTTCTCCAACATGCTCAAAGACAAAGCCAAATTTGATAAAGTCTGTAAAAAACCTTACCTACAGATTAAATGTAAGTGCGACAAATGCCTTTGTAAGACAAAGAAGCGGAAGCATTTCCTTCCCAAATAAGGCAGAAAGAATCGTCGATTACGATACTTCCGAAAGAAACAGAGAAAAGGAGTCCACAAATCTAATAGGTGTTACATCTGTAAGAAGAAAGGACATTTCGCTAAACAATGTCCACAAAAGTCCAAGAAATTAGTAAAGATAATTCAACAGATTGAGCAGATTCAATCCTCTGAACCAACTCTGGATTCAGAGGCTGATATTGAATCCCTATTTTCCGAACAATCAGAGCTCAATGATGATACTGTTTTTGCACTACCCTACTCTGACCCAGACTCTGATCCTGATTCATCTTCAGAACCCGACTACTCCGACTCCACAGAGACTTCCATTCTTCAATTACAGCCCATACAGTTACAGCCACATGTCCTTTCAGCCCAAGATGTTCCAAGTCCATATGTCCAGGCTCAGATTCTTTTGGATAAATATGATAAGCCCATCAACATCATTGCTTACATTGATACTGGGGTTTATAAGTCTATGCTGGATCCCAAGGTCCTCCCTCCATATTGGACCAACCACACCCAGCACTTCAAAGCAGCTAATGGTGAACTCTTCAATACAAAGCTCAACACAAAGAAAAAAATTGGAATTCAATTTTTCCCTGGATGCATTATTTGGAGCAAATTTATTGGCAGTCCTCTCCCAGGAAAAGACTTACTTTTAGGATGGGATACATACTGTCAGTTTGATAAACTCAGGATTCTTCCCAATGGGATTAGATTCAAAAGGGATTTCAAGCCATTCACCACAACCTTAAAAATCTTTTCCCTCACCAACAATCCACAGTTCTTTAAAGAATTCAAACAGACTTTCTTGTCTTATTGTGCAGATAATCATGTCATGTTCAAACATCCAAATCCCTTATGGCATAACCAGGACTTCTTTATTAAGCTTCTCTTTAAGCTTAATGAGGATGCTAACCCTACTAAAGCCTCACACCCTGGCATGTCTCCTTCAGACCTTCAACCGGCCCGACAAGAATGTGAAACTCTGTTACAACAAGGCCTCATTGAGCCCACAACTTCACCTTGGGCTTGCCAGGTTTTTTATGTTGAAAAAAGATCTGAAAAAATCAGAGGAAAAAAGAGACTTGTTATTGATTACAAGCCCCTAAATCGGTTTTTACAAGATGACAAGTTTCCTTTACCCAAAACCTCTACACTTCTTGTTCACCTAGCCAAAGCCAAATTATTTTCAAAATTTGATCTGGCAACTAGGTATTCACCCTTCAGATCGTCGCAAAACCGCCTTTTGCATTCCTAATGCTCAATACCAATGGACAGTTTTACCCTTTGGTTTAAAGACTGCTCCATCTCTGTTCTAAAAGGCCATAACCCGCATTTTTCACCCTATCCTTCACAGCACTCTCATGTATATTGATGACATTCTCCTTTTTAGTCCCTCTGAGGAAGAACATCGTTCTCTCCTTTCTCAATTCTGTGACATCATCAAACAATTTGGCATCATGCTTTCTGAAAAGAAAAGTTTTTTTGCTCAGCCCGAGATTGACTTTCTTGATATGCATATTACACATGGCACCTTTTCTCCCGGACCACATATTACATAGGAATTGCTAAAATTTCCTGATTCACACTTGTCTAGAGAACAGATCCAATAGTTCCTTGGAACAGTCAATTATGTCCGTGATTTTATCCCTCATGCAGCCAAATACATTGCACCTCTTTCCAATCTTTTGAAAAAGCAATCGCCCCCATGAGGCCCTAAGCACACTCAAGCTATCAGCCATCTAAAAAAAGTTGCCTAAAAACCACCACCTCTTCACATACCTTCTGACGGTATTCACATCTTACAGACAGATGCCTCTGATTATCATTGGGGAGCACTGCTCCTTGAAGAAAAGGACAAAAAGCAATACTACTGTGCACACGCTAGTGGTACATTCAGGCCATCACAACAGCATTATCACACAATCTATAAAGAAATTCTTGCAGTGAAATATGGCATTGAAAAATTTGATTTTTATCTCAGAGGACACTCTTTTAAAGTTGAAATGGATAACTCATCCTTTCCACGTGTCCTGGAATTCAAAAACAAGATTCCTCCTGATCCTTTACTCCTTAGACTCAAGTCCTGGTTTGAACGCTATGACTTTCAAACAACACATATAAAAGGATCCCAGAACCTCATACCAGACATGCTTTCTCGTCCTAAACCAGCACACTTAATTACTCCCTCTTTAGCCATTCCTCTTGTATATACTTTTTCATCCTCAATGGCTTTATCATCTTCACAGCCAACACACACACCGGAAGAAGTTTTAAACTTTCCTGCTCGTCAGACACCACTTTTTCCTCCCTCTTTGTTAATGGAATTCCTCTATGACAAAACACCTCAAGATATCAAAACCTTCGCCCTGAATAATATTCATCAGTATCTTTCTAGTCTTACTGAACCCGACCACTCTCAACCAGTTTTCAAACAACTCAACAAGCTGTTCCTCAACCTTCTCTATATCCATCCTTATCCAACTACAGCCTTTACCCATAATCATCTGTGGTACCTTTGGTCTCTTTCTCTTTTGTATTCTCACCCAGTTGCTTTTCCACTCATGCAACTTTACCAGCATCTCTATGACCCAGCCAACTAAGACTCTCTCATTTGGACATTTTTGCAATGGTTCCTTCCACTTTCCACGTGGAGGAAAGACCTCACCAAACTCATGGGCAATCATAATATATGGAAAATGGATGATCATATGAGTAATAAAATTATTTGTATCTTCATCTTTTATAGGCCATATATGTTTAACACTAATACTAAGCTGCTCTGGACAATCAATAATACTTATGAATATCAAACTGTCTAAGACATAGATGTCCAATGGCCAACCATCTATCCTTTACTCATGGGGTTCCTTTGTGAAGCTAACGGTTTACAATCAGACTATCCTCATAACATGTTCCTCCTTCCAGATGTTCACACTCCTCCTCCATACTTTCAGGATTCCCAAGATCTAATGGAGCTGGACCCAGATGTTCTTCGTCTTCTTGATCCACCAGATGATCAACCAGATGTGGGACCCTCCCAACCATGGTACAAATCACTCTATGGAGATGTCAATTCAGATGGTGAAGATCACACCAACAACAACCTGTCACCTTCTCAGAATTCAATGTGACCAGCCAGGATTCCATCTTATCTTACTTTTGATAAAGTTGTTTATTTTTGTAAAAGTTTGCCCTATTTGCTATTTTGTTTGTTGTAATTATTTTGGTCGCATGTGACCTGTCTTTGCTTTTTTACTTTTACTTTGGAGTTTGCTTTTTTAAAAGCAGTCTGTCCGCTTCAATTATGTAATTTGTTTTGTCCATTTGTAATCATGCTTAGATCCAGAGAAGTCTGCTCTGCCTATATATGGCATGACCCTTCTCTAGTTTGGGATCATCAAGTTTTCACCTTGTAAAATCTTTTGTGCTCAATAAACATAATGTTTGCCTAAATATTTTCTCTTTCCTGAAACCCTAAGTGCTTTTATTTTGTTATGGAATTCTGCTATATTATCTAAGTATGCTCTGTGCTTGCCTCCGGTGGAGGATCCTGTACATCAGAACAGATATACGGTGTGATCCAATAGTTGCTACGGTCCCTCTCACAGTGTAGATCTTGCCCTTGATCATCAAATGATAACCAGGAACCATAGAGATTCCAGAGATCTGTACTTTAATTTTAAGGAACTTGCAAATGTTTGGATCAGCAAGGGGAATATTGAAATTAGGATAAAAGGTGAGGCAGATACTGTCTGCATGAAGGGTGGTAATGGAGGTGCCTATGACAGCCTGGTCATACTTGCAGTAGATGGAGTTTAATAGGGCAAGTCTGGCAGTGAATGGTAGTCCTTTGCGACCATGAAGAGTAAGAATGATACGAACAGCACCTAAATGGAGATGTGAGTATCCTTCTTTAACCCATTGTGCGATCATTTGATGATCAAGGGCAAGATCTACATATTGTTCTGCTGTTGAGGCTGGGATAAGGCAATTGTCTAGACCAGTAGACTGGACATATTCTTTAACAGGAGGTCTGGGAGTACTGATAAGTCTCTGGATGGACCGTTTGAAGCTTTTGTCTCTTAAAAACATTGTAGGGGCTACTAAGGGGCATATCAGTTTCATTAATTTGAGCTTCTTCTGAAATATGAGTATATTCCACAAGATTGGTGATCTTAGAAGAAGTAGTCCTTTTAATAGAGGGAGGCAAGGTGATTGAGGAAGAAAGTTGCTTTGATGGAGAGGCAGAGGAAGAAGGAGGTGTAAAGTTTGAAGTAGGAACAATATTGGAAGTGTTTGAAGTCATTATGTGTGAAGTTCTTTCTTACTCCCACTAGAGTTGCTTTTATTTTAGAATAGAATCCAAGAAACCATAAAGTACGTGGCGTTGTTATACCAGAAATAAGCGTTCCACAAATGTCTGGTTTCCAGCCGATATACTTAAGGCTCTGATACCAAGAGAGGCCGGGAGCCCTTAACACAGCTTCACAGAAAGACCCACTCCTATTGCCCTATATCAACTCAAAGCGGGACTTACGGCGGAGAGCAGGGTCATCCACTACACTGTGAGAGAGATCGTAGCAACTATCGGATCACACCGTATATCTGTTCCAAGAGAGGCTGGGAGCCCTTAACACAGCTTCACAGAAAGACCCACTCATATTGCCCTATATCAACTCAAAGCGGGACTTATGGCGGAGAACAGAGTCATCCACTACACTGTGAGAGGGACCGTAGCAACAATCGGATCACACGGTATATCTGTTCTGATGTGCAGGATCCTCCACTGGAGGCAAGTACAGAGCATACTTAGATAGTATAGCAGGATTCCATAACAAAATAAAAGAATTTAGGGTTTCAGGAAAGAGAGAATATTTAGACAAATATTATGTTTATTGAGCACAAAATATTTTACAAGGTAAAAATTTGATGATCCCAAACTGGAGAAGGGTCATGCCATATATAGGCAGAACAGACTTCTCTGGATCCAAGCATGATTACAAACGGACAAAACAAATTACATGATTGAAGCGGACAGACTGCTTTAAAAAAGCAGATTCCAAAGTAAAAGTAAAAAAGCAAAGACAGGTCACATGCGATCAAAATAATTACAACAAACAAAATAGCAAATAGGGCAAACTTTTACAAAAGTAAACAACTTTATCAAAAGTAAGATAAGATGGAATCCTGGTTGGTCACATTGAATTATGAGAAGGTGACAGGTTGTTGTTGGTGTAATCTTATTGTGTTTATATACATTAAGTATATTTAAATGTTTTTATTTTAATTATAATATGAAAATAGACTTAATTAAATTTATTAATTATCTTATAACATTAATTTTTAAAACCAATTTTTTTATAACAAAATATAGATTAGTAAGATTTTTAATTTTTTTTTTAAATATTGAAGATAATTTTTTTTTTGGATATTTACTATTTTTTCATTTCAGATATTTTTAAGCTGAAATAAGTATGTTCAAATATGTAATTTTAAGATAAAATGAGGGATAATTTAGTTCAAATGAAAATTTCATTACAAAGGATGGTCAGCTTCCTGATTAAGATAGAAGGTTAAGTTGGGTTGGGTCAGCTTTAGCTTTTAACTGTAATTGTGGGCTAAATACTCCAATAAGCCTTTTTCAAAAGGTTTACTAAACGGTTTTTGGGCCACAACTTATTGAATAAGTGCTTTTAGCTTATCTAGAAGCTAAACCAAACGGGCCCTATGTCTCTTGATACCAATTTATATATTCATAAGGTTTAGAATGATTATCTGAGACATTATCTATTCATAAGGTTTAAGAATGATTATCTGAGATATTATCTATTTACATGCTCACAATGTCATGTTCTGCAGGTCCAGTTATTCTGTTATTTAGCATGGTTGTCAGGACTTGATATGCATGTTATAAGATTTTTATTTGTTATTCCTATCTAATATTGTACAATATTTATAAATCTGATGGGGAAGACTTGTTTTGTCATACCAAGTTCTACCTGTTTGATTGACCCACTACAGTGCAAGAAAAAAATTACTAATGGAGAAAGGATTAAAGAGACAGCAAGAAGTAGTAAAGAAGGCATGTCAACTTGTATTGTTCAATCTGATAAATATAACATAAATCTCGAAGAGAGTCAGCTTTAATGAACTTCATATTCTCACCCTTCCCAACTTTATAAAAAGCTACAGATTAATTATTGAGGTTCCCCACACATCACCACACGGGTTATAGCAAGGAGCCACCACGAAGACATTATGAAGCAACAACACTGCAATTGCTTGAGGAAATTACCTAACCTATAATTGAGTATGAATTCATGCAGGGTTTTATTCTATGGAAAAATGCTATGTTTATTAATATTGAAGTCAGGCTTGCCTATGGATACAATCATCTAGTGCTTGCTAGTGGAACTAGGGCTAAGATAGATATGTCGTATAGAATGGGAAAAGCTGTTTAGGAACTATTGCTAGCAGCTAACTTGTAGAGTAGTTATAGGAGGATGAAGGGTGATATATTTTATTCGTCTTGTAAATGGAAGGAAGTAGACAAATATTGAAATGTTAAGTATAAACTATAAAGATGCACTGATTGGTATTTAATTACATTTACCCTCATTTGCTGTTCCTTTCAGTACCACACACACATCTATCAACATGGTGGATTTCTGTTGGAAGATAAAGGGAGGTAGACCAACAAGTTATTTTACCTTCCTTCCATCTATTGATGTAGTGCTATTGGACCAAAATGTCTATAAAATTATCTTTCTAGAACATCAGTTAAATCATTTTACAACTTATCACACGAAAGTAGCTGTTGTTATTGTCATTGCAAAGTAAAGGTAATTAAATTCTTGTATGCAGAATGAGAATTTGGATCTGAATTGATGCCTAATTAGAAAATAGTTGGGTTGAATATCACTTACAGTGGAAGAATCTTTTACTAACTCATTTATGAGATTAAAACTTTGAACTTTATAGAACGATAAAGAGAACATATAAAAAAAAAAACACCAAAGAGAAAAGGAGTTGTGGACCTCTTTCCCAATATTGGATTACAGAGCAGTTGGTGATTTGAATATTTGGTCATAGTTGTAGAGTTCTCTCGCCCTGTAATAACAAAAGAGGTGTACTGTGGTTTGCTTCTGTTGTTTCTTGCAGAAGAATGGCAACATCAACAACAGGTGGGGGTGCAAGTGTAAAGGGGTCAAGTAGCAGAGAAGGAACTGCAAAAGCAATGGTGGCCGATCAGATAACTCAGGCCATTCAGTCCACCTCCAATCTCCTCCACCTCATGCAACAGTCTTCTCCTTCTCAGGTCTATTCTCGCTCTCTGCTGTTTTCACTTGTTCTCTTTTTAGGGAATTGTTATGAGATTAATTCTAAGGATATGGGAACGTTGATGAAATGGGTTTGTTTGAAGTGTTCTATTTAACTTTTTTTTTTTCGGTAGCGTTTTAGGGTTTGATTATGGTCTTAATTCAGCAAAACTTTTATGGGCTTAGAGTTTATATATGAATCACGTATCTCAGGAGCATTTCTATGTCAAATATCAGAAAAAAAATTGTGATGAGAGTGAAACAGGAATTACTGAGTCTCATATAGAATTAGAGTTGAGAATTTCCAAGCTTTCAGAGTTCAACACTATTAGATGCATTAAAGGAAATTAGGATGAGTAATCTAGAGAAATATGTTGTGTCAGTCATAAAACAAATCTTGGTTAAAAAAATGCCAAAATACTAATTGTCGCTGACTTGCTGTAAATTAGTATGCAGCAGCCATTCAGCTTATAACTTGATTGACCAAGTGAAGAAAGCATCTAGTGCAAGTGATGCAGCCCTGGGGAAAAGTTTCATTGTTGATTTTTATGTAATCCAAGTCAGCTATACTCCTGTAGTTGGCTTGGATAAAGTACTTGAGCATAAGTTGATCAATTCATTTGCGCTGACCATATCATTAAAATCTCAGTTTCCGGAGTATAAGTTTATTTTCATGTTATGTTGAGTATTGAACCTATTGATTCAAGAGAGATGATTGTTCACCTGGTGCCAAAATCAATGGATGACTGTTGGATAGGCTTTTGCGTTTATGACCTTCAATAGATATGAGTTTTTGTAATGTGGAAGAAACTGTTTCGAGACTTGGAGATTGACCTGCGTAGGTTGTGCTGAAGGGAATAGGACGACTGGAAGTCTGGAATTGGAGAATCAGATTTGATTCGGTTTTAGAATTGTATGTAGATAATTTAGTCAAGTGTAAATTGAGTTATTAGGTTTTCATTGATTTACGTAACTTTTGTTTTACAGCTTAGATTGTAGGAATCCAACCAACCAACCCTGCTTAAATGTCACACCGTCCAGGAACAGCTAGGGGTCAAGACTTTTTTTTTAAAAAAAAAAAAATTACACAGCTAACGAACCCCGTTTAAATGTTAACTAAACCCTCCCAATCCTGGTGTGACTGGGATTTGATCTCAAGACCTCTTACACAATTGTAAGAGACGTTGTCAACTGTATTAGCTAGCTCCCATAACAAACTTGGCTTATTTCTCCTTGTTGCAACCTTAAATCAAACCTTCTTTCACTATATCAAAATCCAAGTTTCTCAAATTATTTATTCCTGTCTCCATCAAGTAACTATCGAAGCATTATTCAACTCTTGACTGTAGTTCCTACCTTGAATATTAGGGTCCATCGCGTACCATTTTCAAAAGTTCTTTTGTTTTGGAATTCCAAAATCAAGTTCAATATGCATTAAGTTTGATAAAATGAAAGTGGATTTAGAATAAACGGTTTTTAACTTTTTAATGGAACATAATGTAAAGTGCTCAGACTGACTTTTAGTTGTTTTCTTTCATTTCAAAACAAATCTCACATCTGCAGAGTATAAGAAACAAATTGCAAGTCATTCTCAAACACTTCTACAAGAATTTCCCAGTCATTGTTTGCAATCTTTATTTTGAATTAACTTTTTTTATCTGTCTACAACCCTCAACGTTGCCGTTGGTTCTTCTCATTTCTTACCCAATCTTTATCCCACTCTCCATACAACTCCTTTTACTCACCATATTTACTCCCTTGATTACAATTATTGGACTGATTTTCTATTCCATTAGACCCAGAAGAGAGTTTTAAGTGAAAGAGAATTTGATAAAGAGGGGAGAGAAAGCTGAAGCTGGCTTTAAGTGAGGAGAAACATGTAAGGTTTTGTAGAGTAATAATGATAGTACATATGGTTTTGCCACATATTTAATTGGTAAACTCATAAAAGTGCATATGCAGCATAACCAATTCTTAGCTTTCTATATAATGACATATATGTCTCTGTAATATTATTTTTTAATTATTTGAGCTAAACGAAGCATATATTGTATTTTTGGGTTTGGAAATTGGTTGTATTATTTAGTTGTATCAAGAAATATAAAATTATTTATGAAAAGAACATTTACTAACAACTACAGAAGTGTCTTTAAAATAGGAAAGTGAATTTAAATTTTAAAATAAAATCAGAAGTTTGTTATTTTTCAGTTTATTCTACCAGACACGTTTTTACTATTTTCTTTTTCATAATATGTTTTTGGAAAATGTACCAGATGCATTCTCTAATTATGAAAACAGCAAAACTAAGACACCATTTTCATTCTCTTCAATGATTTCAGAAAATACTATTTCTAAAATAGTACCAGTCACTGCCTTAAGTAACATGATTCCTTGTTGTAGCTGTTCGTTTAGACATCAGTATGACCTACTCAGTATCAATCACTAAAGTCAATACTTCCTTTCTGCACAAATCTAAAACTTTAAACTCCTAGTTCTATTAAGCTCTAGCAACCAGAAGTAGCAACGGCGTTTCCTACATCAGAAGCCAAACTGTAAGCCATTGGAAGACCAAATAGCTATTCTAGATATAAAATATGGAACTTGTGGACAATAAAAATCCGTTAGGCTATTTTGGTAAAAAAGAGAAAGGAACACATTGCCAAATTTACTGCAAGGACTACTTTGCTTTCTGAAATGGACAAAAGGTGTTCTTGTTAAATTTTGGTGCAGGGGTGTCCCCGTACTCCTGTAGTTGTAATTACCAGACCCAATTAATCTCAGAGAGTGACAAAATTACTCTGCTTGTTGATTTTGCAATTTGAGATTTGGAAAAAGATACATTGGATAAACTTACTATCTAAAAAGTTGCATGACCAAACCTTCAGAGATGGCAACTTGAAATAATATAACACCATTGAAGTTCTCTAGGAACTAGAACATGTGTATTACCTTCTATCCACTTACCTTTTACATTATATGTCTAGGGATCATTTCTAAGAATTCAGGTCATGCTTTAATTTGGTTATAGTGTTATACTAGATCTTCATAGCTTATTAAGTCTTGTTATTTAGAAAAGGAGCATAGCAGCATCCAAGGGTTGAAATTGACAACTTGTCATTTTTTCTTTTTTTCTTTCTGGAACATATGTTGAAGTTATTTTGACATTATAAAGCTTCTTTGGAGTTGGATCTCTATATTGTTTATTAGACACTTTAGTTGTTCTGACTTGGCTTTATCTATGCCAGATATGATGATCGATCTATATAGATACAGTCTATATATAGAAGTATGAAGAAGTGAATTAAGTGGGGCAAATTTGGTTGGGATTGTTGTCAGACATAGTGCATATATATATGGGGCAAGATCAGCAACCCCTAAAAATTACACAAATTGTTACACAATTTATTGATCCTTAGATTACAATGAATTGAATGGTTGAGATGCACTCGTACTTTTAATTGCAATCACATTAGTGCACTTCAAATAAATGTATTCTCTCTCCTCTCTTGTAATTAATAAACCATTTAATAATTATTTCTCTCTCTTTTCTCTCTATGATTACTATTTTCTCTCATATTTATCACCTTGTATGAATTTATATTTATAAATTCATTTTTCTTTCTTTTCTCTCCCAGGTAGTATTTTTTTTTTTTCATTCTTATCTTTCTTACTTCTATTTAGAGTAAATTCATCTCCATAAATACAATTTTAATGCAGTCAACTCTTTTTTTATTCAAATACTCATCATAACTTATTAGAATAGTAATCATCATACCTTAATAAAAACATACAATATTTTATTTTTAAAATTTAAATTATAAATTTATAGAAATAAAAATGGATAAAATATTTTTTTTTTTTTTCTTTTTTGAAAGAGAAAAATTCATTACTAACTTGTATGTTTAGGAAAGTTCTTGCTTTTTAAAATTAAAAAAAAAAGGCTTAGCTCTGCACTGATTTTAATTAAAATGGTGCTTTTATAGTTTTATTTTATTTAACCAAATTAAAAGTTGGTAAGAAAATAGGATGAGTATAAAAATATGAGAGAAATGTTAAAAATGGGAGACAAGAAAGAGAAATAATTATTAAATATTTTATTAATTATGAGAGAGGAGAGAGAATAAAGTAAAGGAGAGAGAAAAAACAGATATATTTAAAATGTATTAAAGTGATTACAATTAACAATATGAGTACATTTCAACCATTCAATTTATTGAATCTAAAAGTCAATTAATTGTGTAACAATTTGTGTAATTTTTAGAGGTTGCCGATCCTGCCCCTATATATATATATATATATATATTACAATTAAGGGAAGAATAATAAATTTACAGATTGCAAGCTCAATGGATGAATAGTCCAGCAAAAAGGGAAAAATAAATAAATTGACAGAAAATATTCTCATTACTTGTATGCACATGAATTTGAAATAACTTCATTATTTAAATATTGCATCTTTTTTTTTTTTTTATGGCTTGAATTTCATTACTAAGTGTATGTTTGGAAAAACTCCTCTACTGGCCAAAAAAATTTTTTTTTTTTAATTGTGTTGTTTGGTTGCACTCTAATAGAGCTTTATTTTGTGTCTACTTGGAGAAGTTCAAAATTTGAACTTTTCCAAGTATAGATCTTTTTGAGCTTTTAAAAATATTAAAATGTCTAATATAATCCTATTATATTTTATAAATTTTACAGTGCCTTTTTAACTTAAAATTATGTCCTTTTTTGGTAATCTTATCATTTCAAAGAACTTTTTTAATTGACAACTAAACGACCAACGGCTTTTTCTTGAAAGTTCTACTTGTAAAAGATCTACTTCTAAAAACTCTATTCGGAGAAGCTCTTCCAAACGGACTTATTGATTTACATGGTCACCAAAAAGGAGTGCCTTTGTATATTAAAATTGTGATGAAAACAATTCATTCTCAACCTAACATTTCTTCCCATTATCATACCATTAGCACGAGATGAGTTCTTCTAGAGAAGGTCATGTTATAGTGTCGGTGTGTGACGATGACAATTTGACCCCATATTTTAATTTGCCTCTCTGGTTTGTTTGCATACTCATATAAAGCATCTGTGGTCTTGTTTGCAGGTCCAACTTATGAAGCTCCCAAAAAACCTTTTGGCAAAAACCTCCACGATTAAGAATACAGGGCAGGTATGTAGCCCCTCTTTATAAAGATACCTTTGAATGGTAAGTATCACTTAATAGCCTTTTAATTTTATCCCGCTTTGATACAGGTGTTAGAACAGATGCCTCGAGTGATTTCTTCTCTGGATGCACATATGGAACATGGATTACAGAGGTTGAATATACATTACCTTTATTGTTTAAGATCATTTTTTTCTCTCTTTTTATTATCTTTTTTAAAATTATAAAAAAAAAAAAAAAAAACCATAGCTTTTACTTCATGTTTCAATAACTTGCTGAAAGCCACTCTCAAATTACGGAAACTTGGTAAAATGAAGTGTTTCATAAAATTATCAAGTCGTGAGTGTGTTGTTGAATCATTAGTGTTTCCACAGGTTACCAATTCAATGTTTCTTGTACTAATTACATGTTGCAGTTCATTGAGATTTGAACTTTTCATTTAAGGACATGAAGAACCATGGAGATGGTGCTGGAATATGATTTAGTTACATGAAAAATTTCAAGGAATGGAACTCAAGGAAATATATGCCAACTGTTTGGGTTTAGCTACACGAATCCTTTAGTGCCATTTAGCTCGACTCACCGGCTTAATTGACACTTAGTAACATTACCACCAAAAATAATTTATAAACTATTGCAATGATCTTTTCAACAATATATACATGCAATAAATAGAAAGAAAAAAAAAAAAAAACAAAACACAAAATTTTACCGCATGTAATTTTTGTAACTCTATGATTTTCCATTTCTGCAGTGTACCTCATCTAAAAACCGTATCCCAACTACTTGCAAATATGGAGAGCTGCCAACTCAGTGCTTTCTCTCAAGCTCAAAAGGTATAAATCCCACCTCTCTTCTTTGCACATGGAGCTATTTCTACCCGTAGTAGTCTGTTGTTTAATAATTGCTATAGAACCTTGGTACTCTTTTAAGTGACATTTCTTTGTTTCATTTCATTTCATCTAGGACGCTGAGCTGGAAAATCAACCTCCAAAGTTGGATTGACTGACCAATATAGCTTTTTAATAGCACATTAAGTCTACTATGCATTGCTTTACATGGAACCGGATTCGTCGTCGGATACTTTGGAGGTAAATAAAAATATGGCATCATATGGATTACCTCCCTCTCCCTCTAGATTTTAAATGTGATTAGAGAATATGTATATCTAGATACTTTCTCCAAACGCAGGAGTCACGTTTTCATTGTCTACCAACACATATAAATGGAATTGAACTGTTGGCATTTGGCTTGCTTGTGTATTCTTCCTTTTCCTCTTGAAGCACAGACGTAGACGCGCAGAAAATCTTCGTTCTATTGATATCATTTTCTCACTTTTTACTAAACGTGCTTGTATAATTAATTATGACTAATTGTGGACCGTGAATGACGAAACTGTGTGCAAAGGCTTCTAGAACAGCTCTTGATTGCTTGCTTCTTTTTATGTTTCCTCAAATTTTGTTTATTGATACAGAAAATACAGAATACTGATTTCTCCCGTGTCTTTTTTAAATATCACGTCATTTAGGTATGAATTTAGATTAATACTTTTAGCAATCTAACCTTAATCATTTTATAATTGTTTTTAGGAAACATTCTAGCATTAGTCATCCTTCTATACATAGTCTGTAACACTACAACATGATTTATATTTATTAGATTTCGATTTAATTATTTAAATAAATTAGTAGTTTTAGATATAAAAACCAAAAAACTTTTAAAAAGTTATGTAGTGGAGGCAGCCATGTCACTTCCTCAGGTGATTGGAGTTGATATTTATTTTAATAGAAAACATATATTATTTATATTTTTATATTAGTTTATTAATTTTTCTTTTATATTAGTTAATTAAATACATGTTAAAAAATAAGGGGCACATGGTATAATATATTAGCATATGTCACAAGTAGGTGGATAAATACGTCTTTCACAATCAATAACCTATTATTAGGGGTAAAAATAGTTAATTTGGACTTTTATTTATATTTGAATTTGACTATTAAAATTTAATAGTTTGGACTAAATTAACAAATTTATAATAATTTAGTGTTTATGGGATCAAAATAAAATTATTTACAAAAATTTGAAATAAAATAAAATAAAGGATAGGATATGGGTCACTGAATATTGTCACTCCATGCTAAGTTTTTTTTTTCAAAATCTGACATCTTACGGTTCAGAGGATTATCGGACCCGATCGAGATTAAATTATACAAGTTCAGCCCGGATAACTCCCGACAATGAGAGGGGTTTACTCCCAATACCGGTGAGAGATTTACTTATATAATTATATTTTTATGGATAATGGTGGAAATATATATTTACATGTGTGCACAATATTGTCGCTCCATATTAAGTTAACCAGGACAAATGTATACTTCTACATACAGGACACGATTTTGTTTGATAAGTACACGTGCATTAGTGGATTACGGATAATATTCATACAATCAAGTGTAATCGGTTGTTACTTTTTAGTTGGATGGTCTAGTAACATTATTGATAGACAACAATCTAAGCTTTGGAATTTCTCTTCTCTCTTTTCTCTGTATTACATTTACAAGTTAAACTTCATTTATTCTTATGTGAGGAGTTTGATTTGATTGGAAATCAGCGGTTTAGAGAAATCAACGTGAATAAAAAAAAAAAAAAACCCGTGAATAAAAGCCATCTACTTTTTAAGAGAAAATCTTTAATGCAACCGACTACAGAAATCGTAGAAATATATTTTAATTAGTTATTCATGTCATGTACAATGATATTATTAGAAAAATGCATGTAACAATGTATATTGAAGATTTTCTTTGACCAATTTCCCTTCAAATGACGAGGAAAAGCAATGTCTATAAATCACCAATAATCGTCGTTTAATGTGACTCGGTTGCAAGGATGCTCATTCAGTTTTATACTATTTTAGGTTCGAGTCATTGCCACTATAAGTAGTATGTTAAAGAGAGAGAGAGAGGCAAACCACCAGCAACCATTGACCTCTACTAACAGTCAATTCCTAAACTAGGGCCACAGAAATTGTAGCATGATCAGCTGCTCCTTCCTTGTATTCATCATCAATTGTATCAGTATATATGTGTAATATTGACATATAAACACAAAGCAAAAACATTTTCTCCTTGTGCATTCTCTAGAGCTATGAAAACAATCTACAAGTGCCTACCATCAAGTAATATTGCCGATCTGCTGCAAATAATGACTCCAATCACCAGCATCGCACGAATAGTTCATACTGTTCTTTAAGCGACAATCTTTACCTTCATCGGAGTCGGAAAAACAAGCACATTTTTAGTATAAATTCATTCGAAAACATCATCGTTGTTCCACTTGACTTCAATTCAAGTATGCATTTGCCGCCATACAACTGAACAAAACTTATATATCTGAGAACCTACAAAAGTGGCTGAAGAAAACATGGTGTAACTGTATCAAGCTTTGAACAAATTACAGTTAATAAGCTTAATTAAAGTTAGTTTTGCGCGCGCACACAAAAATATATGCTAACTGCGACACTACGACATAGTAATAATGTGATATGTTCAAATAATTTGGGAGAGAAAAAGAAGAGAAACAGAGTATTTGTTTTGTGTAATAATTTTCATATCCTTCTTCCATTAAAGTGAAACTATTTAAAAGTCTGAAATAAACTAACAACCAAAAAAGTAGGAACAAAATGAGAAATGGGTACTGGAAACAAGCAGCAAACACCACTAACGCACTAATTTATTCAATTTCAACACTAACACAACTACTGCTGACTTGGTCTTTCTATGACTTGCAATCATGCACGTATCATTCATCCCCCTAAAATTATCCTTGTCCGCAAGAATGAAATGAGGATATTGGTTCAGTTGGAGGACACTCGAATTGGACTTCGTTGGTCGGAAAACAATCAGAATATGGAAAATTCTCGATTATAAAGAGTTGTGGCCTCTGGCAGCAATGTCCAGGTACATATTTCTCATCACAATAGTAACACAGGCCTTTTTCCCTACGCTCTTTAGCATCTTGATTGGTAATCCGTCAAAATGTGGTCGGGGTCGTATTTGAGCTGAGATTCACATGCTAGTTTGGTGGAGGGCCTAGTAGGCCAGTGGTTGGGTTCGGGGTCGCCTTTGGTGCCACTAAAGTTAGTTGGGAGCAAAATGGTTGGCTTGGTGTCTTTTGTAATTGATTTCGTTCCTCGATTAGCCGAGCGACTCCTATAGTATCCGCTAAAGTGCTGGATTGTTTACTTTTCACATCTAGATGAATGTCGTCTCAAAGTTTGGCAATAAAACAACTAATGAGGAAATTTTTCAGCAGGCCATCAACTTGGTGGGAAAGCTTTTCGAAAGTTTCCTGGTAAGCTGATACATTTATGGTTTGCTTAAGCCGAGATAGTACTTTCGACAGATCGTCGTAATCGGCTGGACCAAAATGGAGAAGTACAGCTTTGGTGAACTTGTCCCATGTTAGTGATCTGCAAAATTTCGTCAACCACCGTTCCCATTGTAGAGCGATGCCTTCTAGAGGAATGATGTTAGTTGAACTTGTTGTCAGGTGCAATATTGTTGCAGTTAAAATATTGTGCTACCTTGTAAACCCACCCAGTTTGGTCCTCGCCATTGAGCTTGGGAAAGGACAATTTGAGGTGTTGACGATGGTAGCCATGGTTGGTGTTAGAACCAGCAACATTTGATGAATAAAAGGATGCTCCCAAGGCAAATGGGTTGATTTTGGGGTGGCTAGTGTGTTGGCTTCGGGAGGTCCGTAGAGCTTGAAGCTCGGTTAACACCGTTTATATAGCAACATTAATTTGATTGAAGCTTGATTCGTGTCGTGCTAAGGCTTCTTCGACCTCATTGCGGAAGTCTGCATTTGTTTTGCAGCGAGTGTATATGGTCAAAACCTGGCTCTAATACCACTTGATATATTCAAATAATTTAAGAGAGAGCAAGAAGACAACTACTAACACTACTACTGCTGACTTGATCTTTCTATGACTTGCAATCATGCACGTATCATAATGCCACTTTATTTAGTGCAAGCTGGGATGTCGTGTAGAAGTGTCAACAGACATGAACAACTTGGCTGGGTTTAAGAATGACAGCAGATCAGATTGGAGCCGAATCAAGATGCCAGGTGCCTGAAATTCGTTTGAGACAAGGTGCCCTATACATTAGGAGTCTTTTGGTTGGGTTGGGTTAGATTTGCCTTTTCACTTCCATATACAACTTTATGATCAATCGACTCAATCCACACAAAGCTCACTCGCCGTTAGTCAACCACAATTTAATTTTAATTGTTGATTTTGACATTGTTGAAATATCCAAAATATCCCTGAAATTAATTTTATTTTTTGTACAAAATAAAATTAAAATAAAAAATGTAGTTAGATCTAATAGATAGTGGAAATAAAAAATATTTTAAAAATATCAAAATAAGAAAAAAAAAAAATTTTAAAAATGAGTGGATATAACACCCCCTGACCCAACCCGTCTGGATCGACTCAGGGAGCGTTACCGGGTTTTCAAAACTTTACTGAATTCTGTTTATAAACTGAAAACCATATAATTTATAATTTAAAAACCTTTTCGAGTGAGCCCATCAAAATTCAGTTTTTTTTTTAAAAAAAAATTTTGGCATAGTTTCCCCTATTTTTCTGATTTCCCAAAACCTGTTTTCAAATCAATCTCAAACCAAATATAATTCACAACTAACACTTCAAATATCTATCAATCAAATGCGCACTCTGCCGTTTAGTGCGACTTTCAAACAGTTTTTAAAATAAAACAATTTATAATTCATTATTTACACTCCTTTGAAAATGAAAAACAGAAAGCACAAAACAATTAATTACAGCACATAATTACAAAACATAATTAAATAACTCAATTACAAATTCTCTGTATATGCATGCATAACTAACTACTTTATACAGTACTATAGGTATTTACCCAAAATGTGGTGACTGTGACTCTATATATCTGTCTGTAGCTCTCTCTGTTCAATCTTTTGCTTCCTCAGTATCCCTGTTACCTACGCGCGATAAAACCGACGCGCTAAGCATATAACTTAGTGGGTATACACTAAAATAAATTGCAATATAATATAAAACACTAAATCTTAATTTCATAACATAAATTCAGAACTTCTGAAAGATATATACATAAAACAACAAATCTTAAATGCAGTATTTCAGAAATATCTATATGAAACAATGAATCAGATTTCAATCTTTAAAACTATATAAAATAAAGTATTTCAAAAGTTTCTGGATTTCATTCGTAGTAACATTTTTTTGTTTTTCTGGTTTTCAGTTCTCAATTGGGCCTTTGATACACATAACAGGGTTTACAGGACTGGATTACGGATTTTACAGTCGGGTTTCCCATCTCATAAGAAATGGTATCCCTATATAAACAGTCGGTTTCCCATTTCACGAGGAAATGGTATCCGTATAATCAACATCAGAGGCATCATAAATTATGGTGCAGTACTGCCATATATTCACCCAATTGACATGTCAATATCCTATATCCAAATATCCCTATACATATATCAGGGTCGTTATTCAGAGTTTTCCAATTAATTCATTTAATCCGAAAATCAACAAATATAAGTTTAAATTAAAATCAATAATTAGAAAACCAACAATATTCGTAAAACAATAATTGGAAACCAGGTTTTGGAAACATACAGTTATATTCAAAATTACATCATCTCATAATATCGCACAAATAATTTCAACAATATACACAAATGAAATACGAATATATATATATATATATAAAATCAATACGAGTATATAAAATCCAGAAATATATTTCCAAACCTACTAAATCAAAACACATATAAAAAATAGTTGCAGAAACGAGTGTACACCAACTTGGATACCGTTTTTTTTTTCTGAATTTCCCTTTTTTCCTTTTTCCTTTCTTCCTCCTCTTTCCTTTCTCCTTCTCTTTTCTTTCTTTTCTTTTCTTCTTCTTTCCCTTCTCTTTTTCTTCTTTTCTTCTTTCTCTTCTTCTTCTCTCTCTCTTCCTTTCTCTCTTTTCCTTTCTCTCTTTTCTTTTCTTTTCTTTTCCTTCCTCACCCGTTTTCTGCTTCTGTTTTTCTGTTTGGTTTCCGCGAGAAGCTTTCTTTTTTTATACAAATTCGGTCATCGCGACCATCATCGCGACTTGTGGTCGCGCTACCTGGTTGCGGTACTCACTGGAGAAGTTCCACCGCTTTCATCGCGATCACCCATCACGGTACCATGGTCACGCTGGTGATCGCGTTGCTCACTACCCGAATTTGATCTTTTTCACCGCGAGCTAGTCAGCGCGATCTGTGGTCGCGGTGCTCACTGCCAAAAATTCCATTTTTCACCGCGAGCAGCTCATCGCAATCCCTGGTCGAGGTGAGAGGTCGCGGTATACACTGCCACTTTTTCTTCACTTCATGCAATCTTTCTGGACCGCTCCATCTGGAAACCATAAAAATAAATATACATTTAATTACGTTTTACACCCCTCTAATCATAAATTTTTATATCCACATATTCAAAATTAATTATTCGAAATTAGGGATGTTATAGTGGAGATCCTATCTGGGATCTCCATTGCAATGGAGACCTGATCTCTATTGATGGATCTGGTCTTCATTGATGAAGTCGACTCTATCATTGATGGAGTCTGGACTCCATCATCGATAGAGACGAGCTCTTCTCCAATCATCTCTATAGATGGAGATCCTCTCTATCAATGAAGACGAAGGTGGAGATCTCACACCCCCTTTTTTTTTAATTTGTAATTTTAATTTTCTTAATGTTTTTAAATTTTTAATACTTAATAATTATTTTAAATTTTTAAATTTTTTTAAGAAAAATATTAAAAATAGATGAAAATATGAAAATATGAAAATACGCTGTCAACAGTTAAATCTAACTTTAGTTGACTAACGGTGAGGGAGCTTTGTGTGGGTTAATCATAAATTTATATATGGAATTAAAAAAGCAAACATAAAGTAAGTAATTTGTAATTTTTAATCTTAAAATGGGTCCGGGTCCGGATAATGAACACATATTTGAAATCTTGTATTGGGCCGAATAATGAACACATATTGCGACGACTCGTGTTATTAGCACCCCACTGATGTAATTTTCACACCCCCTTCTCTTATTATATCAAAAGTATTTTTATTTTTATTTTTATTTTCAAGTTTTGCCGCGCCAATATCTCTCTCTCTCTCTCTCTCTATCTCTCTCTGTGACAAGGGTTTCTTCCTCTCCACTCTTGCTTGACTCTCCAGTCTCTTCCCAAAAAAATTTCAATAATGACATCAATCTACAATCCTCTTCAAATCATCGACGACGACGACGACAATGACGTAAGCCGGAATTTCACTTCACTTCACGTCTCTCTTTCTCTTTTATCACACTTCACATTTTTTTTTATTTTCTGCTTAATTATATTTAGGAGTTCGATTGGGAAGCAGCCGTTAGAGAAATAGACGTCGCGTGCGAAACTACAAAGCCGCCCTCAGCTTCGAATTCTGACGCTTCGTTTCCGCATCCGGATTCGACCAATTTCTCTTCAAACGACCAGAGTAAAAAGCCTTCCATTTCTAAGCAATCTAAGCTCGATAAGTATTTTGGAAATGCGGGTCCCAGACCTCAAGTGGGTCCCAAACCTCGGCAGGTGGGTCATGGACCGCGATTCGACGAGGAATGTGGTGAGGACGATAAGAAGACGTGTTATGTCGAAATCGATGCTGAGGCGGCTAAGACTTGGATATACCCAGGTTGATTTTGCCATTTCTCTTGCCACATTTTTGTGTTTGTCTAATTGGTTTGCACGATATTAGAGTGTAAAATCAGTTGCTATGTATTCGTAATTCTCATTATTTTTATGTTTTGCTTGTGAATTTTCTTTGTATCTATTGCATTGATTCTCTTGTTTGTTTAAAGAATGTGGATTCAACTATTTGGACAATTCATGGGTGGAAATTGGTTCTACTGATGTTCAAATTTTAAAATTTTTGTTTTTTTCCCTTTTTCGTCGAGTTTTAAACTATCTTGTTTCGTGTGTAAATTTTTCTTCTATCTAATTGTTTAAAGTGAGTGCATTTCAGTTTGTTTGTCTGAATATTGGAAATGTGTGACACTGATCAGCAAATATAGGATCATCTTTGGTTTTTACTTATTTTCAAATCTTCTATGTTTGATGCAGTTAATGTACCCGTTCGTGACTATCAATTCAATATAACCAAGACGGCGCTCTTTTCAAATACATTGGTGGCATTGCCAACAGGACTAGGGAAAACACTTATTGCTGCTGTTGTTATGTATAACTACTTCAGATGGTTTCCAGATGGTAACACAAATTTATGTCATTATAATTGTTACTTGTTTCAACTGCGGTTTCTATTTCAAGTTGTTAATTATTCTATGCCATACATTATTAAAATTCAGAGCACTTTCAAGGCTCCAGAAGTCAGAGCTGAAGTTATGCCTTCAGTTGGGTGGTTCTTAAAGTCTTATTATCTTATTGTACTTCTTTTTTTTTTTTTTGGCGTTCTACCATAGGAGTCATTGCTCTCATGCTCTAGGAAATTAGGTCTGTGGACTTTGTAGTTACAGAATTTTCATTGCATAAGCTTCTTATCGTCTTTGGGCTCATCTTTATTTTGCTAAACACTTAAAAGTTACTCTATATTGAGACCTCTCATCCTAATTTTTTGGTTTACCTAGATGAATGATGATGCAGTTTCTCAGCATTTACACATGTTCTTTCCATGTGATGCCTTAAACACTAGTACTCCACCGGACCAGTCATCATTCTTCCTTGCATTCTTTGCTAATTTCTTTAACTCTGTTTCGATTTGCTACTTCCTTCATATACTCAACCAACACATATAATCCTGTCTGAGTATTTCTTTAAGTTTCTTGATTAGTGGATGATATTGAACCCAAAACACAAACTTGAAACCTGGTACCAATTATGAATTTAAGTCCATAACATTATTAAAATTGGGATTTAGATTCATGTCACTATATACAAATCTTTAGTGTCTAATTGCTCCTTTATGTTTGTCTAAAAGAAGGATATCCTGTGCTGTTGATTTCTCTTGTTTAGTTGAAAGCTAGGTCTATAAAACTGACAGCTGTGCTTGGTCTCTTCATGACAGGAAAAATAGTCTTTGCTGCTCCTTCTCGGCCCCTTGTCATGCAGCAAATAGAAGCATGCCATAATATTGTAGGAATACCACAAGTAAGATGCTGCTTTTTCCTTTTGTTTTTTAATCACAGGAGTTATTTGCTCAATTATTCAACTTTTTATTGGTCAGTTTACTTCAACAGAATCATTAATTTACTTTAAGAACATGATCATACTAATATTGCAGGAATGGACAATTGATATGACAGGTCAGTTAAGTCCTTCAATAAGAGCATGCTATTGGAAAACTAAACGAGTTTTCTTTGTTACTCCACAAGTGCTGGAGAAGGATATTCAATCTGGTGATTCTTTAACTTCTAACTTTATACATACATACATACATATATACATATAAGAGATTAGTGACTGTGGAATTGTTAACATATGAAAATTGTTTTTTTGTGGTGCACTAAATTACTCATCATCCTTCTGTTGGGTGTTCTATTACTTTTTGCTCATGGAGGAACTTGGTGTAGGCACATGTTTAGTGAAATACTTGGTATGTTTGGTCATTGATGAGGCTCATCGAGCATTGGGAAATTATTCATATTGTACGGCAGTTCGTGAGGTTTGTTGTACCAAATGTTTCTGGGTTTTCTCAATCACTCTTGGTTTTTTGTGGATATTTTTGTTGGTGCAAGTTACTAATGATTCTTTAAATTTGTAGTTGATGTCTGTACCAGTGCAGCTGAGGATATTGGCTTTGACTGCAACACCAGGGTGTAAGTTTCAATCATCTACTTGATTTGCTATGAAGTTATTTCCTATATCTTAAATCCTTATGTTATATGCAATTGTTCAGCAAAGCAGCAGACTATCCAGCTTATTATTGATAACTTACATATATCAACACTTGAATATCGCAATGAAAATGATGATGATGTCAGCCCATATGTTCACAACAGGAAGATAGAATTAATTGAGGTATGTACTAGTTTATGTTGCCTAAAATCTATTACCATGCTACTGTATTTTACTATTTTCTAATAAGTGCAATGTTAATAGGTTGCAATGGGGAACGAGGCTGCTGAGATATATAATCTGTTTTTGGATATAATACGTCCTTACGTGAATAAGCTTTCAACTTTTGGACTTCTCCAGAACAGAGACTACCAGACTGTATGGTTTTCTAGATTGTGAATTCCTTTATTTCTCATTTTGATATTCAGTTCTGGTAGATTTGATGTTTATGTATTGCCTTTTGTTTCCACCTGGTCTTGTAGTATTGAACATTTCTATGAAAGTACTTGTTCTAAGCTTTATGTGCCAGCTTATATTTAAATCTTTTGATAAAGTATAAATGGAAAATCATATTAAAATACAGCTAATTTATGTGCACTTTCTCCATTTCATACTCGCTGACATGTGTGCATATTGGTCTTTTATCTTGCTTTCAAGTTGTAGATGGGAGACCAACACCTGGTTGTTTCCTTCTTAGGTCACTTCTTGGAAACTGTCTGGTTAGTTGAAATTCAGTCAACCTGCATCAATATTTCATGGTAGATAGGAGCCCCAAAGCACTTTTTATTGTTATAGTAGATGATATCTTGCTGTAAGAGGAAAAAAGGGGGAAAAAGTTAATGTCAATGAAAGATTTGTTCCATGTGATGAACTATCTTCTGGGACTATATCATTCCAGACAAATGTTTAGCCCTTTCATTGTCTCCCTGTCTGATATGTATCTGAGTTCTGAAGGCCTTCACCAAAATAAGACATTGACCCCTATATGATTTTTGTTGATTGGGAAGATCTTATACTGTTCATAATTATTTTAGGTCAAAAAGGTATGAACACGGAGAACATTGTCCATGGTGTTGCATATCTAAGATGCTGATTCTACTACAAAATCAGGGCATTTGAGTTTGGGTGCTACATATTTGCCTTGTCAGTTTCGTTTTTCTGGCTGAGAACAGCTAGTCATCTCTCTAATTGCAATTTCTAATAGAAGAATTTTTTACTTATAACTAAATGAGTTTATTCTTTCTTTATTTCCTCATTATATTTCACATACAAATTTTACAGTTGAGCCCAGTTGATTTACTCAATTCAAGGGACAAATTTCGCCAAGCACCTCCCCCAAACCTTCCACACATTAAATTTGGAGAAGTGGAAGCTTCTTTTGGAGCGCTAATTACTCTTTACCACATTCGTAGGCTGCTTTCAAGCCATGGGATAAGACCAGCATATGAGATGTTGGAACAGAAGTTGCAACAAGGGTATGTTCTTTTGCACCTTCAGTTTAGCACTCTTGATCAGTAAAGATGACATTCCAGAAACTGTGCCTACTGGTCTAGTTATCATTCTCTTTTCTTTTGGTAATGAATAAACAATTGTCAATATTGTCTTAGACTCTTAGTAGTTGAGACTTTTTGTTTAATCTCTGGGTTGAAGGTTAATTGGCTAAGAGTTTATTCATGGGGATTGACTCTCAATAGAGAAAGCCAGTCTTTTTGCCCCATTCTATCGGATGTGGAATGGGATTTGGCCCTTGAAATTGGGTCTATCTTTTGGAGCTATCGAATTTCCCAATGAAGATTGAGGGGTGATTAGAAGATTGAAAGAGGGAGATTATTAACATTTGTGTGTACATGTTTAATGTATTATCTGCAAGAAAGTAGCTGAAAGCATTAACCATCTGTTTCTTAAGCGAAGGTTAAGTGGGTCATTCTCTCAATCCCGACTATTTACGTTCTGGATGTTGGCAGTCAGTTTCTCAATCCCAAGAATGGTCAGCTCTTAGAATCTCAACTGTTTAAGCTATTTTTTAATTGTCGTCTCTCTCTCTCTACACTAATTTAATTACGGCTACTTGGGATTTTTTTTTTATAATTAATTTATTGAGCATTATTGTGCTTTTGCTTGATAAAGGAAAGCTGCCATTTTGTGAAGTGTACTGTGCTGGCTGTTATGTGGGGTATTTGGAAGGAAAGGAATGAGAGGATCCTTGATAATTCTCCTAGGGATGAAACTTATCCATGATGAGTTAAAAGTTAGATCTTGAACTCCTTTATGGGCATTGGTTTCTTCTGAATTTTAAGAAGTTTCTAAATCTTCAGAACTGGGAAGTTGCTATTATGCGAATCTAGGGTCATGAATTATTTTTCCTTTTTTGTATTTGTTGAGTAGCTTTGGCATAGACTATAGCTTGTTTGAGTCATCAATATGTTTACTCTGTTGTTTAGGGTGGACTGCTGGTTCGCCTAATTGTACTCCTTTTCTTTTCGTTTCAATAAAATCTTTCATTGCTTATAATAATATAATAACTATTATTTAAAATACAGAGTGAACCAAATTGTATAGGAGTTGGGCCTCTGGTATGGTTATATCTAGTGTCATGTCCGTCGTATGAAGATGATATTCGCATGCTGATTCAGTTTTTTAACCTTCTAAGGTGTTTGAACTTAACTATTGCAGGCCATTTGCGAGATTTATGAGTAAAAATGAAATTATTAGGAAAGTGAAGCTCCTTATGCAGCAAAGTTTATCTCATGGTGCTCCAAGTCCCAAATTGTCAAAAATGTTAGAAGTACTAGTTGATCATTTCAGTAAGTAACGTGTTGTCTTATTCTCTTTCCCCGAATGATGTTGATTTGCATGACCAATTTTTTACTTTTTCCTTACTGATGCTGCTTAATACTGATATTATTTTGTAGATTACATTGAGAACTTGAAAATTGAATCCTTATTACCAAAGTAGAAATAATTTTATGCATTTAATGATTCCTGACAATAGACAATGAAACTTAAAAAAATAGGATCACTGTTCTGTTGAACATTCAAATTTACTTTTTGACCACTCTACTAATTGCAGTGATTGCATTATTTTTCAAATGACCATGCTTGATACTTTTTTGTTGCCATTTAGCTATCTTGAAATATAGGTTTGGAAACTGTTTACAAAAATTAGGATTTGAATTGTACTTTTAGTAATTTGGACTTGTATTCTTTGTAGTCCGAAATGGGTTTGATATAGGATTTGAAAAATGTATTCAATATTAGTAAAGCATATTTGATAAATATCTTTAAAGTATTAAACAGTAAAAATAGAGTTAAATATTTTGGTAACATATCAGTTCACATTTTTATCTATGAAATGCTAAATATCCATATATTATAAATTCTTGTTGATTTTAGTTTACATCAAAATATGATTATTAACTTATTGATATATTTAAAAAAATAAAAACTGCTAATATATTTTAATTTTTTTAATATAAATAAGAAAACTAAAATATGATTGAACATTAGAGTTAAAGAAAATCGACAGAAAGAGCTAATGTTTGGATATGGAAGGAAAGTTTGTCTTCAAAATTAAAAATAAAAGAAACGTGTGGCTTTTGGGAAAGATAAGAGAGTAAAGAAAGAGAATGAGGTGCCTTTTAGGGATTAAAAGAAGGTTATTACAGTTTTTTGTTTTCACTTGAGTTTTTAAATTGTTTCCAAAAACCGTTTTTGGATACAATCCAAAAAGCCCAAACGAACATGGTTTTGTTCTTTTTTGGTATCTCTTCTTTTAAGAACAAAGAATTGTATCCAAATTCTATACCAAACAACCCCTAATTTTTTCTTTTCATCATAACTCAAACCAGGTTGTGTTGGTTTTATCATATTCTTCACCATTTATGTTGATGAGAGATTGTGTTGTGACATCTTAAAACTTGTGGAAATTTACCATTTCTGTCACGAAATATATTATTCATGTGATCGATTACAGAATGTCATATAACTGCAGCCAATATTGAAGTATGTTTCTGAAAATTCCACATCTTAAGAAATACAAATGACTCCCAATACTTGATTTTTGTCTTTAAATGGTACTATATGGATTTTGATCTTGATTTTGTTCACTTTTATTTTTAATATGAAGAAATGAGTAAAATGACTATTCAGTTATTCAGTTGCGTGGATCATTGTAGACTTTTTAGTTTCTTAAAGTTTGAGAGTTTGATTGTTACTGATGCAGAACTTCATTTGGTTGGAATGATCAAATCTTCAATCCATGAACCATGTATACTGCCAGAAATTGATGTATATTTTTTGTCTAAGGTCTAATAATCAATGGTGGTTAAAAATAATAGAGAAGTGTGTGTTTGCAGAAACAAAGGATCCAAAACATTCAAGAGTTATCATTTTCTCGAATTTTAGAGGAAGTGTCAGGTGCATAAATACTTCTTTAAGTCACTGTTTGTGATTCTTATTATCTCAGTGCATTATGCCTGAACTTAGAAAATTTTCCTTGGCATAATGATATTCACATCAGGGACATAATGAGTGCATTAGCAAACATTGGGAATTTAGTTAAGGCAACCGAATTTATTGGTCAAAGCTCAGGTTTGTACGTTTGCTCTTTTACTTTATTTCCGTAATTTTCTTTGCCTGCCTCCCCCTTTATTTAATTTCTATTCTTGATAAGAAAATTGAGATGTAAAATTGTGTTTGGAAAAATCTATTAGCATTTGGCACACAGAATGTTAAATTTGTAGAATTCTTTCAGGAAATATATGTTAATTTCTTACAGGGAAAACATTGAAAGGCCAGTCGCAGAAGGTTCAACAGGCTGTTCTGGAGGTAACTATCTTACCTTTGTTGATTTTCTCAGCTCCTTGTGTTGGCTTACTTCAGTCTCTCGCAGAAATTTCGGGCTGGTGGATACAATGTCATTGTCGCCACATCAATTGGCGAAGAAGGTCTGGATATCATGGAAGTTGATCTTGTAATATGTTTTGATGCTAATGTGTCTCCTTTAAGAATGATTCAGCGGATGGGGAGAACTGGAAGAAAGCATGATGGGAGAGTTGATATCCTTTTTTCATCAGGTTAACACATTTAATGAAGTAGGTTGTCAGTTAATAATAATTTACACACACACAAAAAAATAATAATTATCAAGTGTGGGATCCTGCACGAAAAATGTATAGGATCACGTACTTGAAACTTATTTTTTGTGTGGGTGTGTGTAATATTCTAGTGAAGCTGAGAATTTAGGTCCGAATGAATGTTATAATCCACTAAATAATTCTTGTTCAGTTTTTAAAAGCTCTGTACCCTCTTCATTTTTTTCCCACTAATTGGTAGACTAAAAGTTTAAGTTTATAGGTAAAATCACAAACAATTACTATTAAACTACTTACATGCAAGATCAACGGCATTTTTACGTGAATCAAGATTAAATACAAACACATAACAAATGCAAATATACTCATGTTGAGGGCTTCAACCTAGACACTCCTTTCTAAAAATTCTCTAATACCAACTTAGGCAACCGCTAGACTCGGATGCTTAACAGCTTAAGTTTTTAGGTAATGGCCCAAACAATAGTATTTAACTGCCCTTACCAACTACAATTTTCTGAAAGCTTATTCTATGGGTTCCTTGACAAGTTTTACTAGTTTTAGCCTGTCAGGGATCAGAATTAAAGGGTTATATGCGAAAGCAAGCCAGCGGCAAGGCTATCAAGAAACATATGCGAAATGGGGGGATGAATAGCTTCAAATTTCATCTTAGTCCAAGAATGGTGAGATTTATTTAAAGAAGTTTGTTGGTGATATCTTTTACTTGGAGTTGTTAGTTTAATATGTTTGGTTGTAGGTTCCCCATATAATCAAACCAGAAGTCCAACTTGTTGAACTGTCAATTGAACAATTTGTTTCCCGTGGAAAGAAAGTGAAAGGTGATCAGGCTATCGAGACACCTGTTTGTAAGGACAAGTTAACGGTTGCTGAGTCTGAAATAATTGCCAAATATTTCCACCCTACCAGCAGTAACTTGGGACCATCACTGATTGCGTTTCCTCACTTTCAAACCTTTCCCTCTGGAGTGCATAAAGTAATGCATTCTTATAGAACAGGGATGCTGATTGATCTAATGCAACATTTGCAAGGGCTAACCTTTTCCAGAGACGGAATTTCTTTTCTTGAGGTTTGCCCTCTATCTTTGAGTGAGACTAGTTTTGTCCTACAATCTCCTATTGTGATAGCTTATGCTTTTGTTTAACGGATTCAGGATGAGGTCGCTTCAAGTAAGTGCTTGGGAGTTCAAACAGAATGTGAAAAAAAGGATGAAAAAGGTAATTTATTTTTAACTTCTGAAATGGCTTACTTAAAAAATTGTTAATCAAGAAGCTCCAAGGTTTGTTCAGTTTACAACATTTTAGATCAAATACACTGAAGTAATGCAACAGTAACTTTTTTGTAATAGGGTTTTATGTAATTCTCGTTTTCTGGGTAAGTAAGCTTTTATGCAATTCTAGCTAGAGGTAGCAGGTACAACTACTTGTTTTTCGCCTCTTATTCAAAGTCCCAATTTTAAACTTTTGTACAGATCTAATGAAAGTTAGGAAACATTAATTTGACTATAATTGAGGTATTGGATATTGTTAGTAACCGACAGATCTAAAAGTTTAAACAGATCTAACAAAAGTTAGGAGACATTAATCTAATTATAATAGAGGTATTGGACATTGTTAGTAACCAACAGACCTAAAAGTTTAAACTAATAGGAAAAGACCTAACAAAAGTATTTATGAATTCTAACACACCCCCTCACGTGCTAGACTGATGGGCTTAGCACGTGGACAAACCATATGCATATTCAAACCTAGAACAAATTCAGAACCAAACAAAAATTCAATTACGTGAAGGGATTAGAATCTAGGACTCATGGGTCAAATTAAGCCCTGATACCATGTCAATAACCAACAAACCTACTAGAAGTTTAAGCTGGTAGGAAGGGCCCAACAATAGTATTTAAGCATTCTAACATATATACTTTGTGGTTCTTAACTTGATTCGTCTTCTGCATCAAGATAATTCTGTGAAAGTATATGTCTGAAAGACTCATGCAATACTACAATTTTATATTTTGACATATCTGTAAATCTAATCTCAAAATTATGTAGCAGATTCACTTATTTTGGATGATATCCAAGGCTCCAAATCCCCGAAACAAGTAACGTATTCTGAACTATCACCTATAGGGACCTTGAGAACCAAGGAAAAGCATAGCATGCCACATTTCTATGAAACAAGTCCTGCAGCACACGCCTACCTTTTTGGTTCAGATTTCGTCTCTGTTGATGCTCTGGGAAATGTCCTAATTGTATCTCTCCCTTCACTTCCTTTTGAAGAATTATCACATTCCAAGAGTACAATAGTTAGCAATACACTGGTGCTAAATCATATGAAGCAAGATTCTTTCCATCTAAAGGCTTCTGATGGAAACTGCAATGAAATTACTATGCAAGACAAAGCTGTTGCAGAAGTAACAACTTCCCAGACAACATACATAAAAAACGGTGCTCTCCGAATATCTAGTCTTTGTGAATCTGGTGAGCAGGAAGAGAAAATGCTTGATGGCTTTGAGAGCATCTTGGAGTCTCCAATTGTGAAGAGAAAACTATTAAATGATGGACATATCTTTAGTGAGACACTTGATGTAGTGGAAATCAAGGAATTATCACTGCTAGCCGATGAATACAACGATGATCTCAGAGATACTGACCTTAGTCCCAGGCTAACTAATTTGGTCAAGAGTGGTGTTGTTCCGGAATCTCCAGTTAATGAAAGTGGTCAGTTATAGACCCCCCAAAATAACATGTTTTTGTACATTCTGAAATTCATTAGAGTTTGTATTTTGGGTGACTGACCTATGCTGAATAACCTTTAATTTTGCAGGGCTGCTAAACAATGACGAAAGAAATGAATTTCTTTTCCAAGATCTTGCTTCACCAGATAAATTGCGTACTGAAGAGCTAACTAAGTCCCCGAATCTTGGGAAAATGGAAGGGGGCAGTACAGATGATGGTACAACTGGAAGGAATGTCTCAGTTTCTCCTGTTAATAAAGAAACTCAAACTCCTTTACTCAAAATGAAACGTTCAAGAGGACGCACCATTCTTTCTCCAGTCACTGAAGAGCCCGAAACTTCCTTGACAAATGTCAGAAATAGTAGTAGTAGCAGAGATTGGCATTTGAGTCCTGGAGACAAGTCAGAGAATGTTGAACCTGTGCGCAAATTTAAAAGGTTGCGCAAAGCTGTAGATCATGGAAAAAATAGGAATCCACTAAGCATGAACGAAAATATTGTAGTTGCGGGGGTGAAACTTGCCAGATCTTCTTGTGATACTAGTTCTATCCAAAATAAACAAGGCAAAGGTAACTTGAGTTTATGCTGTGTTATTGTTTTTGTCTTGTATTTTCTTTTTCCTGTCTTTTTGTTTGCTGGGGTCAACCTCTCGGATAGAGCTGTACTACCAATGCTTTCTCTTTTAAGAAGCACGATTATTCAAGAGTCTATCAGTTTTCCAATATGTTTAGGAACCAGAATTCATATATGAACTATGTTAATAATACTGAATGCCTGTTAGTCGGTGGTTCAGGTAAAACGAAGCTGATGGAAGATGTTCGAGCATTCATTGATGAGGAAGCGGAGTAAGTTTATGCTTATATATCCAACTAATTGTTGCAAATGTGAAATCTTATAAATCCAAAAGTAGGATTTCTACTCAAATCTCCTGCTTTGAGGATGATAGTAAAACTCTGCTTTATGAAGAAATTGAATGATAGTTTTTCTGTATGTAATAAGACCGCAACTTAGTCTGGAATATCTTTTGCTGGCTTCTCAGGGTGTCTTCTGAAGTTGAAATATCTGATGATGAAGAAGATGACCAGGACCACAATTCACATGATGATAGCTTCATAGATGACAGGATAAATCCTACAGCAGCAAGTACTCAAATTGCGTCTGGTGGAGTTGACATGATGGCAATTTACAGGTATTTATTCTCTCTCTCTCTCTCTCTCTCTCTCTCCCACACACACACACACATAAATACATGTTTGTGTGACTCCCAGTAGGGTAAGGACTTGTGTCCTTAGAAAATCATAAAATGTGGCCGGACTGTAATAGATCTTTGTCATCTGGAGGCAGATAAGTTCATATTTCAAGTTCATTTGCAACGTTTTGTCTCTTTGTAAGTTCATTTTTTCTGGTTTCGGATGTGATGAAACTGCAACTTCAAGAGCTAATTAATTTCCTACAACAGGCGTTCTTTGCTCAGCCAATCACCACTGGTGAGGCAGCCAGATTTTTCTTCCATTTATAGTCCTGACTCTGCAGCTCCCATGACAAGAACAAGTGAGAGCGGAAGTTCCTCAGGAAAGACATTGTATTCCATACAGATGCCTCAGATCGAGTCTGAAGAACAGTCTGCCTCCAAGAATCCAGCACCTGTCCGAATTAACCAAGAGGGAATCACCTCAGAAACCATGCCTTGTGCAACTACTGATTCAATACGAGAAAATGAGAGGAGTATGGAAAACAGGAAACGAAAATTCAGCTTTTATCAATCAAGGTCTATACCTGCAATCAACTTAGAGCAACAATTCTCGTTGCAGTCAGAAGCTGCAGGTATAGAATCATGTCAGCAGAGTGAAGCTGACAAGATCGAGACAAACGGAGATGCACTAGACGACGATCAATTTTACGAGTATCTTGATTTTGATGCCGTGGAGGAACATGCTGCCTTGCTTCTCAAACAGAAATCAGAATTTACAATGCACAAGCAAGATATAACTCCCGGACCAAAACTTCAAAATCTCGGTGTTAATGATTCTCCATCGTTTGATCTTGGTATATAATAAATCTTGCTAGTGTAGTTATCAAGCACCCATTAAATGTCTGGTGCTAAATATGTTTGTGCCAAATTTTGATTAGCACAAACAACTTGTAAATTATCTGCTGTAAGTTGCATATATTTATTAATATTATTTGTAAATAATCATATAGTGAATGTTCCATGTACAGAATAAATGACATTTATATTCAGTTAATATTCTTATACTATAATGGGTATTAGAGCATCAAGAATAATCTATTTAAAAAATTGAATGAAAGTACGGAGTAAATACCTTCTAGTTATGGAAGCAGATATTCAGACTGTACATGTAATAATTAATCTCGATAAGTCTCGGTAGACTTTTAATTAATCTTGCTAAATATGCATTCTTGTCATGAGTTATATTAGGCCGTGGTTTATAAGTATACAATTGGGATGGTGTATCAAATCATCAGTACACTCATACAATGAAAGTTTGTTGTATATGAATAGACTGTAAAATTAAAAATTGGCAATAACAGATGGGATGAAAATGTGGAGATAGTAGTTGAGAAATGTAATATATACTATATACTATGGGGCGAAAACAGAATGGTAGATTTTTGTGAATGGTAATCCTATATACATGATTAATTAAACTACTAATATGGTTCTTTGAAGAAGAGCACATAAATAATACAACAAAAAGAAAAAATGATGATGGCAACATCAATGGTGAGAGCACTCATGGCTTGATCACTCAATTCCATGTTTCTTCCTCCTAAACGATCCACTGTGTCTGGAACTGAATCATAGTTTTCTACATCTTGTTGATAAGGGTCTTCTAGTCTCAGTCTCATTTTCATCTTCTCAACTTGTTTACTGGCAGCCTCTTGAGCCAGTGTCCAATCGTAAAATCTACGGCTCTCTTCATTGCTCAGCACATCGTATACTTGTCTCAGCTTCATGAACTTCTCAGAAGCAGCTTTCAGTGGAAGCGATGTTGTGTCCGGATGGTACTCTTTTGATAGTCTCCTGTAAGCTGCTTTTACCTCTTCCATATCTGCTTCTGCTGACACTCCTAAGAACCTCCATGCATGCATGCATTTCATCTATGTTAATCCTCAAATTGAATAATAATGCACTTTTTCTCCACTATTATTCATACATTTTCATCTTAAATACCGACCGTGAAAGTGTCACATCACGGGTATATTAATAAATAATGGGTAAAAAAAAAATCTTATACGTAAAATAAATTAAAATAAAAATAAAAATTTATTTACTTAGATAATTACTCTTAATCTTAATGTGTGTGCTTAGTTACCATTAAGAACAATCTCCGATTGATTTCGAAGCAACAAATATTATACGAAATTGGAATAATGATAATGACCGTGGCAATTGACTGATCCATTAATTGAACATGCAAATTGCAATATTAGTAGTAGAATTCATAAATATATATATATATATATATATATATAAACAATTAATTAATAAAAAACAAAAAAAAAAAAAAAAGTAACTCACTGATAATGAGAATCAGAAGATTCATTGAGCAGATCAGAAAACTTGTGACCCAAGAGATTGTCCTGCTCCTCTTCTGGGTTCAGCTTCTTCTGCTGTTGTGAATTTCCACTACTGCCCCCAATCCACCCTTCGTCAGGATTCTCCCAATGAATCCTCGTATCCACTCCCGGCGGCGCTCCATGGCGGCCCTGCCCTCCTCCCGCCGCCGCCAGCGCTAACACCCGCAGCAAAGTAGTTCTTCGAGCTGCTCTTCTTCTTATTAGGAGGGTGGCGGTGGTGGTGGTGGTCTTCTGCTCTTCTCTTGTCGTTAGGTGTTTGCTTTTGTTAACATTAATTTGGGTTTTGAGAAAGAGAGAATATGGAGCAACTGTGGAAGCCATGAGAGTTGAACAAGAAATTATTGATCAAGTTTAATTATTGGGAGAGACCGAGAGAGAGAGAGAGAGGAGGAGCAGGAGTTTGGAGCTCAGTAGTCATGCATGGCCTCATGTTTATGTGGTGCAAAATTAAGAGCGAAGTTTCTTTATCAGTCCCTTTTTTCATCTATTTGCTCTTATTTTATTAGCTTTTCATAAAATATAGTTTTGATTTAAAAAAATAATCGCCATATAATTTTTTATTTCATTATTTCTTTTCTTTTTTCAAAAAAATAATTAAATAAAATCTCTGAAAAAACAACATTCAAGATCTAATTGTTAGCAATTAAACTGTGCGATTAGACAAAATCTAATTGTTAGCAATTAAACTGTGCGATCAAGTACCAATGTTACGGCTCATACACGATAGTGAATAATAAAGTTATTTTTAACCTAGGAACACAAACTTTTTATATAAATATGTATGATACCATCACATATTAAAGGGTTTACTATTTGATAAATAAATAAACTTTTCCTGCTAGCCAAAAAAGTCATCATAATATGGAATTTTTATTTGATTTTTAAAATTGTAAAAAAAAAAAAATTCGATTTTGGTGAAATATTATGTATATGTACTTGAAACTCTCTATTTATTAGGGTTGCTATCATAAATAAAAAATACAACCCATGTTTCGTTTAAAATGGGAAAATCTAGTCACGAAATCTAATTAATTCATTTGGAGTGCATTTAATTACATTTTTGCAATTTTATAGTTAGTAATAGTAATTAACAAAAAGAACAAAACATATCAGCCTTCTACAGTTTGTGGGGGCGGCGCCGCCGCCACCACGGGAGGCTGCGAAGGCGGTTCTCTGCGGCGGTGAGCGTTCTTGTTGTTGTGCATCCAGACCTTGAGGACATTCCTGGTGATACCAACCTCGGCGCAGAACTGGTTCAGTGCCACGTCATCCTGCCGGTTCATTCTCCAACCGATTCTCTCCGCGAACTCCAGCATCCTCTCCTTCTGCTCCTGCGTGAACTTCGTCCTGTGCCTCTTTCCCCTCCCCGACCGCGACCCGGGTCCCACATTCAAGTTCACCTCCTCCCTCTCCGGCGTCTCCGACCGTCGATCGAAATCGCTCCTTGAATGATCAACGGCTGCCATTACTCCTCCGCCCCCGCTACCACCTTGGTGATGATAAGCTTTATAAAGCAGCATTGGAGGCGGCGGTGCGTGTATCAGATGGTGGTGGTGGAAAGGCGAAGATTCACCGCCGTCGAAGGGTGATTCCCGACGGTGGAAATTCCGGTGACAGCCGCATGCGGCGCATATGAGTGAGTCTGTAGAACTCGTACGATCTGTTTATATATACCAATAGACTACTCGTTAATAATATATAAAATCAATTGTCAAAATGTATAAACAAGCATGAAAATTTAAGTTGACCACCGCAAGAGTTGTCACGTGGCATGAACTCGCCGCAGCCGTCGTTGGCGTGGCCGCCGATGGAGGCGGCGTGGTTGCGCATGCATTCTCTGTATCTGATCTTCTTCTTCTTGCTGTTGTTGTCATCTTCTTCTTGTTGTTGGTATGGTACGAGGCTGAGATCCATGAATGTGTGTGTTTGCGGTGGACAAACGATAGAAAAGGTGTTTAAGAGAGATTAGTAGATGTCTGAATAAGTAGAAGAAGAAGAAGATTAAAATGAAGTTGGAAGGAGCCTGAAAATGGAGTTAATACAAGACATGAGAATAACGAGGAGAGACATGATAACTCTTTTGAGTGTTTTGTGTGGTTTTTTTTAAGACAGTAGTACGAGTACCCAACATCTGTCTACACGTGTAGGTGGGCACACACACTCACACTAATAATATTATAATTTTGAGTCTTAAATTTATAATAATTTTTTTTGAAAAAAGAATTATTAAATTGTTCTCATGCATCAAATGCAATCTAATAATTCTTCATTTTTTTTCTTAGCATTAGATGTTTTCATGAAAAAAAATAATAAGTGTATTATTTTCTTTTTTCTTTTTCTTTTTTTTATAGAAAAAAGGGTTGATGGATAGGCAGACGCTTTATCGGTAGGGAACATTGCGCCTCATGCACCCATACACATCTGGCTCACCCTCACCGCACTTATGTCAGGATCGAAGTTTAAGAATTTTTACTGTGTGTGGAGATTGAGGACGTAAATATATCATCTCGCCAAGAGTCAGCATTAACATGCTTCGAATTTGGGGCTCTCAAGTCTCAATGTTTGAACCTAAAACTTTCAAATTGAATGAAACGCTCCTTTATCACCTCAATCAACCTTGAGGGCATAAAAATATTATTTTTCATCAATGCATAAAGTAAGAATAAATGTTCCCCAGTCTTTCTTATTTTATCAAAATATAATTTTTTAAGATATATAATTTAAAAGGTAAAGGATAATAATGTCTAAAGAAAAATTAATTACCCACCTCTCGTCTGGAGAGAATAGAGCCACCACACATCTGTATGTTTACTTGATAGGTTCCATTTTATCTTTTTTATTCTATTGCCCATAATGTTAGTAAATGGGCTCTTAAGAGTAGGTTTTGTGATTCTTGAAACTTTTGTCCTAATTGACTTTGTAAACTGATTCAAATAGACCGTGTTTGTTGAATTTTTAGTTAAGTAATAAAATTTTATTTTTAAAAAAAAATAATTATATTTTTACATATAGTAATACTATAATAATAAAGTTATTTTTATTAGGATGTATTTGAATAGCTTTTTAATTTGATCGAATACGATAATTTTATTCTTTTAAATCTTTTATAAATTAGATATTATTATATTATTTTATCGAAAAATATAGAATATTATTTCTACATACATTTGTTATTATTATGAGTTAAGTTATATTAATTTAAAAAAATTAATTTATAATTTTTGTTATTTTTCCTAAACACAAATTTGAGGAAAAAAATAATAATAGATGACCGACACGTGTCCATGTCAATTTTGGGGAAATAATAAAAGAGGACGGTGAGATTATGGAAAACGGAGCCCTTATGAAATCCACAAGGAGCAAGGTCACCGTGGCTGGTGGGACCCAACCACAGTACGTGTTGTTAAACGACTGGATGCGACCTGCGCTTGCAACCACAGTGCGAGAGGTCAATGTCTCATTATCGAGAAGGGACCCACCACGTGGATTCTGATACACCGATCAGACGATCCAACGGCTGGCAATGCATGTATAGCGCTGACGACTGATCTCCACTGCATGGGCACTTCTGATAGGGTGATTTGGGATTTTCTTTTTTCACCCACACGTCACGCTTCCCAGGCCATGCTGTGTGGGTCCCACGCCTCAAACACAAGAAGACGGAAAAACAATCTATTTGGATTTGAAAAACTATGCAAATTGCAATAAAATACCATCACTTTTTCACAATAAAGCCTGAGGTTCGACTTTTACCTATAATTATTCAAAGTCCCCAAACATTCAATGAACGGTTGACTCAAGAACCAAAATGCCTCCTATTTAAAAGAAAAAAAATTTAAAAAAATAGTAGAAATCCACCGACAATGGAGTCCACCGTCGAGGGATATTCAATTTCCTCCTCAATGAGAGAAGATCTTCTGAGAAAAACAATCTACCCCATCTCTTATTAGTGAATATATTATATCAAGAAAGAGATCCTCCACTTATTTGAATTTGAGTTTATATTTTGAGTCAATACAAACACAACTTGTTTAATTAATCGTATAAAAGCCCACAACTCTAAAATGCGAAACGGTTGTTGGCATGAGTGGTTCGGCGCTCTCATTCCTTAAGCAAGGTTGTGAGTTCGACCCTCCCTGTGTATAAAGTCACAACTGATTGAAAGCACTTTACCCCTTAGTGGGCCGACCCGATGCAAAATCCAAAATAGTCGGGGTTTATATGGTAGAGTTGAACTGTATAGTTGATCAGGCCACATGACACCAGAAACCGGATGGTTTACACCAAAAAAAAAAAAAAATGTGATACGCATTTCATGTCATGTCTTATTCACAATTACAAACCAATAGAAAAAATAGATGAAAAGAAAATGACATGTTACATCATCCATATATTAGTCTAATAAGTAGATATATTACGTTTTGAGTTTCAAGCAAGCAAAAATTAATTTCATATCACGAATTTGTTTCAAAGAACAAGCTTCAAGTGATTGTTCTTCGCCTACGAGTCCAAAACAGGAGAGAAACTTGCAAACATACGAAGCATAATGCACCTTCCACTATAACATATTATTTTTTTTTTTTTGATTTCTACTATAACATATTATTATTATAGTAGGAAATGCACCATACATCACAATCGACGACCCATACAAGTTTTTTTTTTAAAAAACAAATCTGCTTAATTAAAAGAAAATTTTAAAGTTATAATCTCGCTTCACAAGTTATGTGAAATGAGACAATTGACTTGTGGATGATTTTTTTTTTTAGATTTCTTTCAAGATTACATATAAATATAAGAAACTGCTACAATTATTACATGTGTAAAATGATTGTCAATTGACCTACATGATGATTATGAGTTAGAGGCCTATAAAATTCCAAATTCTACACATCAAGTGGAGGTGGGAGGTTGCAGCTTCCTCTATCCACCTACAACAATGACTTCTAGCTTTCTGTTTTGTAATTTTATAAAGAGACAAGCTATAACAACAAACGAGCTTTTGTACAACATGAAAAAAAACATCATGTGAAAGTGGTTTGGCAATTGGCACACCAAGTGAATCAAAAGGCATCCCACCTTCAATGTCTCATTTCAATTTGGTTAGGATGATGAACACTCAATAGTTTGTAATACTATTTTTTTTTTCACACACTTGGACGTCTTGACGACTTCAAAGCATGGTAATACGTACAGTTGGATCTTATCTAAGAGCGAAAATGCTAGATAGTAAGTTAAAGAGACAATAGAGGTAGATGGGTAAAGGTTGCACAGATAAGACCACAGCATATTCTACAAGCATATGTGTAAAACATGCATTAAAGAGAGTATTAGTGTAAATTCCAATTTAATTTTCGCTTGCTGGAGGTAAAAACAATGATTGTGAATTGTCTCAAACAAATAAAATGCCATTCTCCTTAATTGTATCGAGAACAATTCCAAGCTTACCTTCAATCCGCTCATCCTTTCTGGGCTCAAAGGATAATGCGTACACATCAGCATCCTTTGATCGCTCCGCAATTAGCTTCCCTATAACTATACATGCATTGTGATCAGTTAGAGAGGGCAAAGAGTTCCTGAGATCCTTGGAGTTAGTAGTAGCAACTGATATCACTTTGCTCGTTGCCCGGTGCATAACCTTTGCATGAATAAATCTCTTAGAGAAGAAAACATTAAGTAAAAATGGCCTCATGTACATATCTGTCCTTTGCTTCCAGGATTTCCGGCTAGGTCGATTTGCAAGTTCACCCCGAGATCTCCGGGTCCACGCTGCTTGAATGAAACAACCCTAAAAGTATCACAAAGAAACAGAAGGATATTAAAAATAAAAAATAAAAAAATTTGAATAATGTTCTACAGCACAAGAAAAATGGAAAAGGGTACCTGGTGTATGAACTATGAACAATTTTTAACAGAAATAATACCCGAGTAATTAAAACATAAAAAATGAGCTAGATAAACTATCCCGAGCATGCCACATGCAAGCAGAAGCATGGGTTCAATGTCCAGATGATGAAAGACTGAATAGGAGGGTTTCATAAACTTTGATACCTACCAAAAATAGGTGCCCTTATAAATTTTTCTCTTGGAACAACTGCCAAGCAGGCAGCAGAAATGGAAAAAACATTGCATGAATCATCACACAAAGAAAGTGATGTAACATGCCAAATAATTTCCCCTCCTAATGCCAGAATGTTTAGATAACTCCTATTCCGGCACAATAAAAATAATGTAGAGCGAGCTGTCATAACCATGTCAGTTGCACTACCATTGTCGCTTGCCAACCTCCCTCACAAGTTTCCTAACTCACCCATCAGTCCAAGGCATGTTGCTTGCTGCTTGCTGCCTCACAATTTTATATCTTTATGCCTTAGACATGCAATCTAGGGCATCATGTGCAAATTTTGGAAATTTAGCACTGAACAAGCAGCAAAAGCTTCCTTTTGGGTAACCACATTGGACTGCTTCTTCACTCTGTATTCTTTCTTATGTTAATAAGTTTTTGTTACATTTTCTATCAAAAGAGTTTTCCAACAAGCCCCAGCCGAAACAGTAAAAATAACCTAGCTGATTCAGTAGATATTGATGGACACAAGCATCAACAAAATTACCATGAGAGAGAGAGAGAGAACGAAGAACAGATGGCTCAATTCTTAATGGAGATAATAGTCAAAAAGCACATTACTTTCACAAGGCAAGCTTGTTTGAGGAGGGTGGACTGTTTGCCGCCCATGGACTTGCCTCATGTGACCAAGCCGTGAAAATATTAGCTAGAAGTTACCCTAGGATTAGTTTTGTGATCACGTTTTCTTGTAATTTCTCTATAGTGATGGCTCAAGAATCTAGACTGTATCTTAGGGTAACTTTTGAAATTGACTCAGAAGCCTATTAGTGGGACCAGGAGGTGAGTTTGAGCGGTTATCCAGTAGAGGGCTGCTGATAAATCGAGATGCAACCGTTGGCTCTTGGACATGTCCAAGAAAAGCACCACATGACCCCCTACTTGAATGTAAAAGGAATGGTCCTCAACACCCAGCCTCAAGCATCAAGAGAGAAAATTTTCTAGTTTTCCCTGAAGCATGATGGACATAGTCCTTTGATACTCACTCCCAAATATTTCACAAACGGAGAGCAGTCTATTAAAACTCGAAAACCATAGTTATATTAAAACTCGAAAACCATAGCTAGCACCTAATATATTATTTTGAAACAAAATGATTTGGGTTATTATGAAATTAAGATTGATATCCTATTAGTCCTTAAACCAGGTTCTGCAAATATCATCTATTCACCGAAAACCTAATTGATTTCTCCCAAATCAACAAGCTCCTACTGAACCCACCAAACAAGTAGGGGTGACAATAGGGATTGTCTTAGTGTTCAAGTATTCTGGTAGTTCCACCTACAATGTTGATAAAACACATTGAATTCAACTTAACCCATCTAAACATTTGACCCATAATAAACCGATTAACTAGTGTATCATGTCAACCATTTAATAAGCTAACATATATTACCCCGTTAATACCATTGATCATGAGATGATTACTTCTTAAACTAGTGATAAAAGTGACATAAGGGACTAATACCAAAAAACTTTCATGGGTTGGGCTGCGTTTAGGCCAATGGTCTTTAGATTGAAACATAAATTGGATTAATTGTATCTTGTATCTAACCATAACTTGAACTTTATTCACCAACAATAATTGTCACTCTCATGTGGAAGAAACTACATTAATCAAATAGGTCCAGATGCATAAAGTGTTTCATTACAAAAAAAAAATGCTCCCCACGTAAATATTCTCTAGTGCTTTTATGACTACAAAATGTTCTTTAGTTGAATCAAATAGATTGATGACAAAATTTAAGATAACTGTGCCTACAACAAAAATTTGGAATGACAAACCCAATCCATTGAACAATTTTTCTAAATAAAACCAAAAACCCCTTTTGGTTTCCAGGAAAATGTAGAAAAAGAAGATAAAGCAAAACCTTGAACTTCACAATTTCATCTAAGAGCAAGAAAAATAAATAAAAACTTGTAGCAATTAAGTTTGAGTTTTCCATTTCTATGAAACAAAAACAGCACAAATCCATTCAAACTTTCTGTCTCTTTTCTATTCCCTGTTTGGTTTCCAATAAAAATGTAGGAAAAAAAAAAAAAAAAAAAAACCCCAAAAGCTTTGAACTTTACACTTATCATTATCTAACAACACAATATAGTTGATTCTTTGAAACAAAACAGCTCAAACCATCCAAAATTTTCTATAGCTCATAATTTTCCTAGGAACCAACAGAAAAAAAAAAAAAAAAAGGAAAAAAGAGGAAAAGTTGGCACCTTGTTGAGAGTGGGAGTTGGGTGGTGAGTGAATAAGTTGATGGAGAGGTTGAAACTGGGAAAAGAAGAGACCCATGAGAGAGAAGTGACTTTATCTGAGCTGGTCGACCGAGCTGACCGAATTGGGAGTAACTCGGAGGAAACAAGCGAAGAAGAAGAAGATATTATGCAGGACATTTTCTTTTTGTGGGCTGCTCGAGTGCCAAGCAAAGACTTGTGTTTTGTTGGAAGATGAGAGAAACAGAGGGAGACTTCAAATTCAGAGTTGTGTTTTGTTGGGTTGGGTTCGATTCGGCTGTACAAAGTTTTCGGCCCAATAAGATATCACACGTTTTGGGCAGATCTTGTTGTATTAATAATGTCACAATAATTTTATTGGAATCATTTGCCGTAAAGATACAAAAAAAATTTTCTCCTTTTTTTTTAACATGATATTGAAAAAAAAAATGGAAATTATTAAAATTAACCATCTTAATTTATTGAAATTTATTTTTAACCACATTTTTTTTAAAATAATTGTTTGTGACCACTATGAAAGTTTTATTTCAATCATTAACTAAAAAATTATATATAGTACCCCTAAATAATTACATAAAGGATCACGAACAAACCGGCAATAACCCTAAAAATGTGAAAAACTTTAAAATTTTAAATTCCCAGAAGATTTCATGTTAAAAGTTAAGAAATATGCTAACATTTGACGTGAAACACGCTAATATTTAATATGAAACATGCTAATACTCAATGTGAGACCTTCTAACATTTGACGTGAAATTGGATAATATTTGACGTGAAACCTATGAATGGAATTTTATTGTAATTTTCCATGGTTATTGTTGATGGTGAAAAATGAATTCTGTAGTCAACAAACGTCGACTATGCCACGTAAGGTTACTTAGTGGTTCGTTGAGTCAATTATGTAGGATTAGTAGCGATAGTCCTGCAGAGAAAGTTCTCGTAGGGAATAGGAGCTTCTCGGAGAAGGCTTTGATGACCTATTACCTATAAAAATAAAGAAAGATCGGTAAGAGATGCCGGACTTTAGCCGACGATTTACCTCTGACGATCAAGTCAGTGTTTGTTGTATTTTCGAGAAGAAAATGATAGGTTAAATGCTTCGTATGGTTGGTAAGAGTATTCAATGACTTACCATTCTTCTTTACTGGCGTCCTTATTTATAATTCCTTAAATGCACTTCTCGTTGACTCCTAGTTTAGGAATGGTCAGGTGCTGTCAAGGGGAGGAACAAGGATAGGTTTCCTTAAACATGTAATCCCCGCTTCATCGGGAAAGTTGTCCCTAAACAAGACAAAATGGCATGTACGAACGGTAACCTGCGCTGTTAGGGTAATTAATTTGTCTGCTGCCTATGCTGATAAGCTTCTGGTTTTGCCTGACATACTCCTGACTATTTTGATAATCGCAAGCATTATCACAGCTTTGTAATAGTGTCAAGTCTTTTTCTTGCCTGCTGTGTTTCCTCCTTAGTCAACCAAATTGTTTTGGCTTTATGAAGAAGCGCAGCGAGAACATGATGCTGTTAGGAAGTTCTCGCCGTCTTTGGGGTCAGATCGGCTAGAAGAGGAGGACGAAGATGACTTGGCGTCTTGCGTGGATCCGCAAAAGTGTTGATACTACTGCGTTTCGTCTGTTCATGGGTATACGGCTTACTAAGACACAGAATTTCCCCTCAACAGTTACTAACAATTAAAATGAAAAATGTGGTTAAAAATAATATTTTACATATTTAGAAAGTTATTTTTAAATTTGTCCTAATTAAAAACTCCATATATATATTTGTAAAATATGTATGGTAGATTCTAATTAACGTGAAAAGAGATGTGCACACCATTTGAGTTAAGTGGAGAGGTGCAATGTTAAGGTATATGTTAAGGAGGTAAACAAATGAATAAAAAATTTATTCATGAACGCCTTTAGCTTATTCAATAAATTATGGTCCAAAAGCTATTTGATAAACCTCTTGGAACCGGCTTATTGAAGAATCTGGTCAAATAAAAGCCGAAGCTAGTCCAGTCCAACTTCGGTTTCTAGCTTGAACGGAAAGTTGGTCATAACTTTTAATGAAATTTTTTTTAAAACTAAATTATCCCTCATCTTATATTAAAATTATATATATATATATATATATAAACTTACTCTAAACATTAACAATTAGAAATAATAACTAATATTTTTTTAGCTTCAATATTTTCAAAAAAAAATATATATATATATATAACTAAACTAAAAATAGACCAATTTTTTTTTATCTTCAATTTTTGAAAAAAATAATTAAAAATTTTACTAATCTTTATCTAATTATCTAAAAATTAGTTTTTATAATTAATGTTAAAATATAATTAATAAATTTAATTAAGTTTTGTTGTAGGTGAATTTCAGTTTGGGTTTGTTGTATTACAAACCCGATATGAAGGCCCAAATATACAATATTGATAGTAAAAAATAGATAAAACGGTCAACAATCGTTAACTATGCCATGTAAGGGAACTTAGTGGTTTGTTAAGCAAATGACGTTATGTTTTTCCATTTGAATCTTGCGAGAAGGTTTTCGGCAACAATGAGAACCTGATGAATGTTGTTTGTGAAACAATTATCTGTAAAGACAAAGAAATATCAGTAAGGGTTACTAAATTTTAGCCGACGATTGATCTCCGACGATCAAATCAGTCTCTGAGTAATGGGAGAGTTAATGAATTGATTCAAAGAGTTTTAGGGTTGGTGAGAATATTGAATAGCATACATTTGTTCTTTATAAATATCACTATTTATAGTTCTTCAGACATTCCTCATGCTTTCCTTTATTTTAGGAATGTTCAGACTGTCTAAAAATGTGTGAAGTAGGATGTTACCTTAAACGTGCAACATCTGCTTTCTCGGGGAGCCTGCTCATGGATATGACAAAATGGGTGGTTGAACGGTAACCTACAGTACTAGGATATTTAATGTGTCTAACTTCTCTAATGACACAGTGTTCTGACTTTGACTGGGTCCGCCATAAATGTCAACCTGAAGCGTCGCAGTCTGTCAAGTTTATTTCTTACACAACTCAGGCTATCCACAGTAGATATAATATTGATGGTTCATTAACGTGCTCCGAGAACATTAATGATGCCAGGAGGTTCTCGTTGCAACTGAGAACCTTCTCGACAGTGCTTCTTTAAACGACACCGAAGTATCCCAAGCCTTGAACTGATCATAAGCATGCACGACAACGTTTCATCACGAGTGATGACGTGGCAATTAAGTTCACAGAATTTACCCACAATATACGATTTGGACCCGAGATATCCAAAAGGCCTAATAAATCATTCTTAAGACTTAGGAGGCCCTCGACAATAGTAGATGATCGAGACACTAAATATTTATCTGAAGTACCTCTCATATAAGTCAAACAATAAAGTCTCAGACCACTTAACCATAATAAATGCTCCTGCATACCCCAGTCACCTATCAAATCAACGCCTGTAATGCCGATTGGAGCACTGTCTCATCCAAAACTGTACGCATTTAATAGCATTAAATACACATGCATCTAAGATTAAACACGCCTACACAGTGACATTAATTATGATGCGACTCGAACTACTCATCCAGTTTTTTCCCTCAAATACCGCTTCGAGAATATTATGACTAAGAAAAGAATGTTGGTCCTATAGAAATAGCTCCAACAAAGAGGAACAAGGTAACGTTTTGAATCTAAACTTCAACCCAACATTCTGCGATTTTATTACAAAATCCTTTTATCACTCTAAAACTGACTTGATCATTGGAGTGTAATCGCCGGTGTAAGTTCGGCACTCCTTGACGACCTTTCTTTGATTGCATATATTGATATCCGACAACTCCATCCTTAAGTTCTTGCTGTAACCGAGCACCTTGCCACAATAGCCGACCACCTCGTCGTCGCACCTGTTGAGCTTGACTATTGTTGACTACTTAATCCAATTTTCACTATCAGCAAGTTTATTTTCATATTAGAATTAAAGTAAAAATATTTAAATATGCTTAATATATATAAATCAGAATTTTGATTAACAAATTAAATAAATTAATTTTACTATGATGGTCATTTTTTTATATTTCCACCGCAGTTTAGTTATATAGTTTACCAAACACCTTAATATAACTTTTTTAACTCACATCACTTTTAAAAATACAGTTTACTAAACACTTTAATAGCTTTTTCGTAATACACAATTACAAATACAACTACTTTTTAAAATAGCTACGGCTCTACGAAATTGGCCCTATATCGAGATCGCCCAACTATACCTATAAGAGATCATAGTACCACCAAAAAACATGATAACGAAAAACACAATTTTGAAATATCTAGAACACAATGTACTTAATTGTATTCCAACTCTACAATATATTTTCACATTTTTTTTTATAAAAATAAGGACGAATTGCAATGAAGTATTCTGACGTTTGACTATATTGCAATGAAATCGTGAGTTTAGCCTTAATTACACGTTAGTACCCTACAATTAATTGACTCAGTCAAAAGTAACAGTTTGACTTAAAAAAATTACCTGAAATGATAAAAATACCCCTTGTTAAAAATATAAAATAATATTAACTATTAAAAATTTACAAAATTTATAAACATTTTTAGATGGATGGATCCATTTAATTTTTTAATTTTTTTAATTTTATTTTATTTTTAATCGAGGATATTTTTATTATTTGAGATAAAAATTTTGGTCAAATCGTTATTTTTAACTAAGTCAACTAATTGTAAGGATATTAATATGTAATTAATACTAAATTTAAATTTTATTATAATATGATCAAATATAAAAGTATTCGATTGTAATTCGTCATAAAAATAACCTGGAAGACTTATTCTCATGGATTGAAGATGTATATCAAAAAAAAAAAAAATTGAATATTTTTCCTTCAATCTTAATGATGATATGAGCGCATAAAAAAGTTTTTTATTTTTGTTTTTTAAAAGAAAAAAACACTTTTAATGGTTGGGACGAGCGTGGAATCAATATAGCAAAAGTGAAAAAGAAGTTCATGAAAAGCAGTGGAGATTATAAAGAAAATGACTTTTGATTGAAAATGTCCACTTTTGAGTTTATGCTCTTACCACCCACTTACTCACTGCTGTTTCAACTTTGCAATTATCAATCTGGTCACTGTTCTCATTTGGTCTTTTTACTAGTGATGTTTGTTGGTCAATTGTCCGAATTTCCAAAAAGGCAAGAAGCTACAGCTACTACATTTACTTTCCGTACATGAAATTTGAAGCCATCTTTTTTATCTCAAACCAGTCACCGTCTTTCCAAATTATCATTTCTTTCTTTTTATATTTGGTTTGCGAAAAGAAAGGAATGATAATTTAGAAAGGTGACGGTTGATCTGAGTTGTAAACGCGTCTTCAAGTTTTCATGTCCAAAAATAAGAAATATACTTAATTTGGAAGAGAGGGTGTTTTGAAAGATAGTATACAAGTGTCTCTCTCTCATCTTCTCATCCATGGAAGAAAAAAGAAATTGTTTTAAATTTTGTTTCTGTGAATTTCAAAGTCTCTTTAACTTCGTCAAGTTACTCTAACAAAGACTTGTAAACACTCCGTGACGGAAGGAGAGACACACGTTTTCTGTCTCTGTCTCTCTCTCTCTCTCTTTGAAAACCACTCATCCCTCTCTCTCTCTCTCTCTCTACATTAACTGTCTCTGTACTGTACTAGCACAACCTCCGCTGTTTTCTTCATTTACTGCTACTTCTACTGGTAACTGCTTACTTGAACCCAACAAAAAAAATAAAAACCCAGTCACAAAATTCTCTTTAACATTCACTTTTTCATCGAAGATTGATAAGAGAATTTCATTTTGTACAAATTACAATGTACCCATAACAAAAAAATAGTGTCTTTAGTTGATTTTTTCTTTTCAGATCTTTACCTTTTTGTTGAATACAATGCACGGGCTCAGTCGTCTGGGCACAGTCCGCTCCGTCAGTGCCACCGCGACGACGGGACCTTCTTCTTCTCCGCCGTCGTCGCCGCGGTTACGCCACGGCCGCAACAAGAACACAGGCAGTGTCGTTGGGTCTGTCGGTGGCGGCGGTGGGCGGTGGGGGAAGCAGAATCTAGTGGAGAGGTTGGTGTTTGTTGTGGTTTCGGTGGCGTTCAAGCGAAAGGGAGTGTTGTTGTTGGCTCCTTTGTTGTATATATCTGGAATGTTGTTGTATATGGGCTCGTTGGGGTTCGATGTTGTGGATTTGAAGAGTGTTGTTGTTGTGCACAAGCGCGCCCCGCCTGGCTCCCTGTATAGAAGTCCTCAGCTTTTCGAAAAGCTATGGCCCTTCATGGAGGCTGAAGCTAATGCCACCGACAATGCGGTACTCTCTTATTTGGATATGGATCGTGTAGACTGCTCTGCTCTGTGTTTTGTGCTTTTCGAAAGTCACCAAATAATCTGATTTTGTGTGTTTTGAGTTTCGTTTAGTTTGGACATTAGCTGTAGACTTTTCATGGCGATCATCCGTGCTATAGTTTACATTGTCTTGATTGTAGTTTACTGCTGTGTTGAATTCAGATGCTTGTATGTATGATCCTCGAACTCGGTACAATGATTGTATCACCCTTTTGCTTAATTTTTTTCTAGAGGTAGGTATGTGCTTGAATTGGTAGCATTTTGACCACCTATCTTCGGTAGAGTACGCGAATAAGGGATTTTGGGCAGGTTTCTAGTTGTGAAAACATATCAATGAACGTATCGGTTTTACAAAAAGATGTGAAAACATGTATAGCAGGCGTAGACAAATCAAGTTTGATATGTAGCGTTTTGGAGTGTTATTTCTGTTTCATGATTTCGATATTCTGGCAGTCTTCGGGAACCAGCTACCTTTTTAGTATGCCTTATAATATATTTCCCTCAAATTTCTTTCTAATGCATACAGCCGATGTGAACTACAATTGACTGACAAAAAATACTCAAATGGAAATCATGCAGTTGATGACGGCATGGAACTCAAAAGTCCATCAAGGTTGGAAGCCCTGTGCTAACAAGAGTATTTCTAAAGCAGGTTCGAACTCTGTAATGGGCAAGAATTAAATTTATATGACAGCAGTTAGTTTCAATTTATTGACAGATATAATTCTCACCTGTCATGTTGTTAGGTGTCACTGGTTCATCTGTGTGAAATGTGTCACGCTACACATCGAGCTTTATTATTGTACTAATGCTTAGGTATATGCAGTACCTATTGTTATTGAAAATCGTTTGTCAAAGATTATGTTGCCATTGATGTAGGACGGTTGCAAGTAGGTGATTTTGGAATTTAGATGTGTTGAGAAAAAGGGATGCAGCATTCAAGGTTTCAGTTGGAATTTAAAACAAATTTGTTTGATGGTGAAAGTTGAAAAATTGTGAAGTGGTTAGTTGCTGTGAAGACGTAAACAATAAACTGTGAGGAAAAGATCAAGTAAGAAGAACTAAAAGGAGAACAAAAAGATTAAAAGAGATAAAATATTAGGCATCCATGCCTTAAAAAATGAACCAAATGACTCAATATCCATTAATCAGTATTCAGTTCTAATAACTCTAGAATTATATAGGTGTGTTTTAGAATTGACTCTTATCCTTATAAGATTATAATTCCTTCAACCACTAGAGTTAGGAATCTTACATGATATCGTTTAATTTAAATCAACTAAAGACCTAATAATTCAACTTATCAAAATATTCTTAATATGCAGGAATTTTAAACTTTGTTATCTGCCCTTACATGATTATAAATTCTAATTATATAGCTTTTATGTTTTATATCTTCTAAACGACAATATCACTGATGTATCTTCCATTTTTAATTATGCTTAAAACTCTGCGAAGCTAACTGTTGTTTATATGCTTCGATTGTTCTCAGAATTGCCAAAGTCCAATGGGTTTCTTATAATTGAAGCTAATGGAGGGTTGAACCAGCAGCGATTATCGGTATGTTTTAGTTCATAGAACAAAATTGTTCTCTTGCTTTTGGCACTTAGATGGAAAGTGGAAGATGCTTGTGTGTATACGTTGTCAATTCTCAATACCACATTTCTTAATGCAAGTTGGATAACTTATACGTTAGAGATTGTTAATGATGAAATTTAACTCAAATGGAGCACCTGCCCAGCAGACCAAATTTGTTCAAGAGATTTTCCAAAGATAAGAGACATTCAGCGGTAGAGTAATGGGCAAGAAAACCACAAGTATCTTATGCCACATTAGCTAAGGTAAACGACAAAGAGATTAATAGAAAGGGAGGGAGCATGTGAGGATTGATGGAGACATGCTAACATGGAAAGGAGAATCACCCACCTTGTGGCGTGGTCCCAGGAATCATGGTCTGGTACGGCTCTCAAAACAACAAATGATAAAGACCAACTTCCAATCAACTGGTGTGACATAGACATATTTCCAAGAGGATGAGGTGTATCATTTCAATGAGGACATGTGGCCATCAGTTGCCAAACCGAATACAAAGGGTGGGGACTGGACCTAAGTGGCAACTCCTTATTACCTTAAGAAGCGTGCTTGCCATGAGGAGAGAGAAGAATATTCACCCACAGGTACACATTTGATGACGAAAGATCGATGAGTAGAGGACACATGACTATAAGTACGCTCTTTCTTCTTCACTATACACACTTTCACCATTACTATTACATTGTTCTATTGAAATTCTCTCCTCTTTGGTTCAATCAGGGGTGCCCTATTTTGTTCTTCTCTTCTGACGTGTGTCAAAGTGTGAACCAAAAAGCTCGGTTTTACTGAAGAAGAAGGGCTAAACCAATAGTAAATTACCATAAGATAGAAGTCTACAATTTTGTGTATCGCCAGCATCACCCTGATCCGGGTATTATTGTACAGGGAGGAATTTAGACTTTGAACCATTTTGCAGTGAGAGAAATACACAAACGACTAATATTGCTGAGGAAATCTTGCAAGAGTTTCCAAGGAGAGTTTTCCTTTAATTCCTTATTGGTTAACATCTAAGAGAAAAATTAATGTTAACAGAGATGCATATGATTATGTTTGCAGAAATTGTGATACTTGTGCTCATGATAGTATGTGTTAATGTTGATTTTTTTATCAATGTGTTAACAAGTAAGAAGAATAAGTTAAATTCTCCTCGGAAACCTCCCAGAGGTTCCTTTGAATTGTAAGCAGTCATCTGTACTACTACCTCACTGTAGAATTGTTCTGAAATTCCTCCCACCTGGAAAGAAGAGTCCTCCCTACAAAATGAGCAAGGTCAAGGTGATCTCAGCTGGGTTTTGGCGTCACTCTCAGATGCTCAAGTCGGTGAAAAGAATGACAGGGCAACCCCTAGAGAAAATAATTAGATGGGGGAGAAACTCAATGAAACAGTTGAAGAAATAACAATGGTAAGTGTGTTAGTAAAGCAGAAAAAGTGTACTTATTAAATGTGGACCCGTTGGTGAATATTGTGGCTGTACACTCATGCAACTAATAGGGGGTTTGGCGCTTAGGTCAGATTCCTGCATGCTATAGGTTTGGACTGCCAATCGTTGGCCATGGATCCTCATTACAATGGTGACCCCATTCTCTCTTAGAAATATCTCTAGGTAGTACCAGCTAGAGATATTTAGCATGTTTGGTATGGAGGGAGTCATATCAGATTGTTATTCTCGTGACCACGTTGTAAGGTGGGTGGTCCTCTTTTCAACTTCAGCATGCCGTCGCCATTAATCCTCACATGCCCTCTCTTTAGTCTGGTAGTCTTGTTGTTGTTTTCCCTTTGCTGACATGGCACCAGATATTGATTGCTTTCTTGCCCACTATGTAACGCCCCTAATTTTCCGTAATTATGAAAAGTATATTATTGTTATGGTGCATTTGGATGATAATGAATCCAATTGAATATTGGTGAAGTCAATTTGGTAATTGGTTAGATGTGGAATATTTTTGGAATAATTGTTGAGATGGAATGTGATTAAGAGTAAATTTGTGCCATTGTAGAATTTTAAGAAGTTCAAGGGAGCAAATGGTAATTAGGAAGATATTTATATATGTATGTGAGTATGTGTGTGAGTGTTTACACACAAGGAAAATTAAAAAAAAAAAAAAGAGAAAAATATGATTGGCACAGCATGTCTCAAAAGAAAACTTAAAACAATGGTGATTAAAAAAAAAACAAGAGTGAACCAGAGAGTTCGCGTGAGAAGAAAGAAGAGAGAAGAGGAGAGAGAAAGAAGAGAGAGAAAGGAAAGAGAAGAAGAAGGAGAAGGAAATTGACGTTGGCCCAGAAGAGTTTTGTGTTCAGAATGGTGGTATTTTTTTTGTATTTTTCAGATTTTCCAGAAATTTTCGGAATAGTTAGATTATATTGTTTTTAGTTTATTTGGGATATATGGATTATGATCTGTTGTTTGAAGTGATGTGACTCTGATCACTATTCCAGCAGATTCTACTCTTTCTGATCCTTGTCTCCTTCAACAATTCTTTCACCTGCGTGTGAGAATTGTGAATATATATATATATATATAAATGTTGTAATATATATATATATATATATATATATTGTTACTGATTTGGATTACATGTATTTGGAATATATTCTGAATCCGTAATATTATTTACGATTTTTCTGACTTTCCAAAACCTGTTTTCACAACTCATAAAATCCACACTTCTATATTCTCAAATCAAATTGCGCACCCTTCCAAAAATACCCTGTCTCCAACTACATACTCAATGTCTCTTCGTTTCAGATCCGCATACGATTTCTGACGATCGGAAGCAGCTTTCAATCTGTCTTTTATAATCTTAACTTTCTCTTCCGTCTGTCTAATCACATCAGGTCCAACCAACTTGTCTTTACCCAACTCTGTCCAGCATAAGGGTGTCCTGCATTTCCTGCCATACAATGCCTCATATGGTGCCATAGCTATGCTCGTCTGAAAACTGTTGTTATATGCAAATTCAATCAATGGAAGATGATCAACCCAAGTCCCAAAAAAAACCCACAAAACTTGAAAAGCTATTCGAACACAAAACTCTTCTGAGCCAACGTCAATTTCCTTCTCCTTCTTCTTCTCTTTCCTTTCTCTCTCTTCTTTCTCTCTCCTCTTCTCTCTTCTTTCTTCTCACGCGAACTCTCTGGTTCACTCTTGTTTTTTTTTTAATCACCATTGTTTTAAGTTTTCTTTTGAGACATGCTGTGCCAATCATATTTTTCTCTTTCTTTTTTTTTTTTAATTTTCCTTGTGTGTAAACACTCACACACATACTCACATACATATATAAATATCTTCCTAATTACCATTTGCTCCCTTGAACTTCTTAAATTGGGGCTCAATGCAAATCAAATACAAGTCAAAGCATATACAGATCATATCACATTTCTAATTTCATTTCAGGCTCCTGATATACTAAACATACTTTTCGGACTGGATTACGGGCTGTACAGATATCAGAGTTGGATACCAACGGGTGGGTCGGGGGGGGTGTTACACACTACTCTACTTCTGAGAGTCTTATCTTGTGCTGTTGTCTCCTGGGCAGGTGCTTTCACCATCAACAATATGTTTAAGACATGTCAAAAAAAAAAGAAAACAATATGTTTAAGACAAGGGATAGTGCATTTGATTCCAATAAAGATGTCTAGACATATCTATATAGCTATTTGGCCTCACAAACTTTACAGTATGTGTCTAGACTTGTGACTGTGTTATGATATTAATGTTATTGAATATTCAATATCATTGCCTTAAACATATTTGAGTATTCATATCTGCACCTTTGGCATTTGACTTGATGACTTATTGTAGTTGATCGCTGTTGATTGTAAAAAGCATGAATCCTAAATATAGATCATTTCTATGCTATCCTGCTAGATTTTCTCTCACTCTCAACCCTCCTTTTTCTATTGATCTCCTTTTCGCCTTTATTTTTGGTTAAATAGAATATAAAATAACATCAAAAGCAAATGGTTGTGCATGAGATGTATGCCTAAATAGGTCAGATGCGGAATGCAAATGCAGCAGACATAGTAGGCAACTGTGCCTCATAAGTCATAAGAAAAACTGTGCCTTTTTAAGTAATTTGTTTTTTTTTTTTTTTTTGTTTAACTTTCTTTTTTCCGTTATCTTAGTACAGATATGTGATGCAGTGGCGGTTGCAGGACTACTTAATGCAACTCTTGTCATTCCGATTTTTCATTTAAATAGCGTTTGGCGAGACTCCAGGTGATTATTGTAGTTGCTTTTTCAGTTGCTGCTGGTCTGGCTCCTGCTATTCTTGCTGTACTATAATAATATTGTGATATGTGTTATCCTTGCATCTCCGTGAACATATTGCTGTCTGGTTACAGTATTTGCTGATCAGTTTTATGGATTCTGAGGTTAAGCTGATTAATGTTCTTAAAGTTCAGATAGCATTTCTGGTCTGGTCTAGAAAGAACAATGGCAAAACCATTGTAGTTAGAGGAAACCAGAATTGTTCCCACCTGGCCAACCCCCACTAGCACTTGCAGTCTTTTAGATGATCAGATTGTCAGAAATAAACTGCAAATTTCTTTAGTTTGTTAGTCTGATTAATTCAAGATTAGGAAAAAGAAAAATAGAGAGTAGAAAAAATTGTGTTTGTAATACCCTTTAAGTACGCAAATGGTTCAAATTTTAAGAAATACTGAAATCGTACTGTCCATGATCAGTTCCTAGTCACTGGAACAAAAACTGAATTGCAAATAGGAGAAAATAGAATTATATCATTTGATTTGTTTTGGCTTCTTGGTTACATCGGTTTGTGCAGATCCCATTAAAATCACATGGTACCATATGGAGTAGTTTATCAAAACACAACAAAATCAAGGCTAAAATGATGTTCAGTTCTTGCTAATGTTAAGCAATATATGGTGTATTTGCATTGTTATTTCTTGTTTTTGTTGAAAGATATTTAAAATCACTTACATTTTCTGTTTTTCTAATTCAATCTCTTTCAGCAAATTCGGGGACATATTTGATGAAGATTTTTTCATATATGCGCTTCGAAATAATGTGAATGTCATTAAAGAACTCCCAGGGGATATACTTGAACGATTTGATAACAATATAAGCAGCATTGTGAATTTGAGAGTTAAAGCTTGGTCTAGCCCTACCTATTATCTCCAAAAGGTCCTGCCAAAGCTGGTGCAGATGAGGTATGCACTGTCAGCTTCATTAATTTATATTGATAAGTTTCCAAGGACAAACAAAATTTTATAAGATTTTTCTTTGAACATGCCTTTTATTTTTAGGATCACAATCCCCGTTACATCAAATCCATATAGGTCGCATGTTCCTGAATTGGAATTGAAATATTGGATCACAAAAACTTTTGTTAATTATCTGAAAAGATATAAAGAACTATTATCATTTTTTAACTTCATGGGCTGTATCACAAGTAAAGTGTAGTAGAGTATCATGGTAAGCTTAGTCATGTTATAGGTATTTTACAATAGCTGAATAGTTATTTTAAGTATTATGATTTTATAATGATAATTTAACATGCGCATTGCTACTTGTTTAGAGCACTATGCATTTGCTTGGATAATTGTGTACACACAAGCATACATGTGTATACACATGCATGTTCACACAAGCACAGGCAGACACAGACACACGTTGTATACTTTGACACTAAATACATAATTGCTTTTAGTGTAAGCTTTTGTACTCAAACCATATATGTAAGATATTTCAGTTCATGCAATTAATGCTACTCTTTGGAATCGTATGTGTGGAATTAATCCTTAAGTCATGGTCTTGTGGCATAGTTATTCGAGAACAATATTATATATTTGTTCTCATGATGCAGGGCTGTACGCATTGCGCCTTTTTCCAACAGATTGGCTCACGGAGTTCCTTCATATATTCAAGGACTTAGATGCTTCACCAATTTTGAAACGATGAGGTTTTCTGAACCCATAAGAACTCTTGCAGAGAAAATGGTTGAACGGATGGTTAAAAATAGCTCTCATAGTGGGGGCCAATATGTTTCAGTGCATCTTCGCTTTGAGACGGTACTAGTTTGTTTACATGTGTGGTTTCTCTTTTTGTAGCCATTATCTTTAATCGTCTCTAACTGTTAGCTATCTCTTTTCTAAAGGATATGGTTGCATTTTCATGCTGCGAATATGATGGTGGGGAGGAAGAGAGACATGAAATGGATATTGCTCGAGAAAGAAGTTGGAGAGGAAAATTCAGGAAAAGGGGAAGAATAATACGGCCAGGTGCAAATCGTGTGGATGGAAAATGCCCTTTGACTCCATTGGAGGTATTCATCTATAATTAGTCCCCTCCCTCTCTCTCGATCTCAATAAAATCTTGCGTTGAAGTTAGGATCTTATTCTGATATATTATAATTTCTAGTTGGGATCTTATGCTAGGGCATACTATTTCTTAGATTGTAGATAATGTCACTTCTTTATTTTTATTTTTTTGATAACATAATGTCACTTCTTTATTATTTCTTCACGAAGGGGTAGCTACCGACACTTCGATTCGTATTTTTCCTTTTACCTGTGATCATTGTTTCATGAATCACGTTTATCGTATCTGCAGGTGGGAATGATGCTTAGGGGCATGGGTTTCGATAACACTACCTCAGTATATGTTGCAGCAGGAAAAATTTATAAAGCCGAAAAGTATATGGCTCCTCTGAGACAGATGTTTCCACGCTTAGAAACGAAGGACACTCTAGCTACTCCAGAAGAACTTGCTGCATTTAAGGTACGATATCATATGGGCTATGCCGCTATGGTGTTTGTTCTTTAAATCTATTTGTAAATGTTCTAACCAGTAATAAAGCCAACGTTTTAGCATACAAGGAGAAAAGAAAAATGCCAACCAGAAGTCATGTCTTTGTAATAACCAAAGTTTTTTTTTAATGTAGGGACACTCGTCTAGACTGGCTGCTCTCGACTATACGGTTTGCCTTCACAGCGAAGTATTTGTCACAACACAAGGAGGAAATTTTCCTCACTTCCTGATGGGTCATCGACGCTATTTATATGGAGGACATGCGAAGACAATTAAACCTGATAAGAGGAAATTAGCACTGTTATTTGATAGCCTAAACATCAGGTACCATACATTCCAGTTCAACTCTTTCCTCTTTAGATTTCCACTTGACCTGTGTGGCAAACCTATTTGACTCGTGCAATTTGAAACGTGCTGATGATTCTGCAACCTCTACGAGTAATGGTTATAGAAAAATTTATATTGACTCTGGCAACCAACCGGTTGGCATATTTAGTTTAGTCTCCGCATTCCATATGCAGGTAATTTTCGGTTTTAATATATATGTATGTCATCTATATATTTGGCAGATGGGATGAATTCAAGAGACAGATGCAAGATATGCTTCGCCACAGTGACGCGAAGGGAAGCGAATTAAGGAAATCCAGCTCGTCACTCTACACCTTTCCTATGCCCGATTGCATGTGTAAACATCCCGAAGCATAAATGTACACTGTAACAAAAAGAAACTTGAAATTTTGAACATAGAAACCATCGCTAGGGTTACAAAAATTTTCTTTTACCTGTAAGTTATGATGCATCCATCATTCATTGAACTCTGAATTCGATTCTTCCATTTTAGTTGAGAGAAGAGTTTTGAGGTTGTAATTCTTTGAAATTCATTAACCTGTCCAAATACTGATAGTTTGCTGCTCGATTCTTTGTATATGATACAATAACTATTAACGCAGAATAAAAATTTGTTTGTATTAATGATTAATCTTCTTGTTCTTTAACTTTTCAGTGTGATTGGCATGATCTTTTAATCCATTTTTCGTCCTAATTATAAGCCGTTTTACATTAGTTTTGGTTTTGAATTTTGTCAGATACCCCTATCGTTGGTTGAATTTCATTGAAGAAAACGATCCCTATCGTTAGTTCAATTCCTTAATAAAAACAGCTGCAAATAAAGGGAAAAGTTTTATTCATTTTTTCTTGTGGGGGTGAAATATTCCATTTAGATTGGAGAATCAGATACTACATGAGGCAAGTTGGATTATTCTTCTTCCTTAGTTGAAAATTAGATTATGATTAATGATAAATTGATAATTAATTAAGAGAGATATAACATTAGCATTGCCTAATATAGCTTAGTGGAAAGTATGTTCATTCAGTCTAACAATATTCATTGAGTTAACTTTTATATTGCGACTCAAAACAACTTTTGAAGTAGTAATATATATATATATATTAGGAGAAAGCTCAAATTTTGAATTCATGAAGGAGTTCCTTATATATAGAATCTTTACTTTAGAGAAGTGTACCAAATGAACCCCACATATCGATAAGATACCTATAATCTCTATAAATGTATTTGGGCCAACATTTAAAAGCCCAAAATAAGATTGAATCCTCCTTGAAGAACTAAAAATACCCATCTAGAAAAGGCCCACAAAGCAAACCAGTAACTGAAAAGATGGGGAAAAAGTATAAATTACAATAGAAACCCTAATGTTTAGTCATATTACAATAAAATTATATTTTTTTCCTTAAACTACAGCCAAATACCTCGAATAATTATCATTTGTGGCCCTAATGTATTTAACAATATTAATTTTTAATCTATTTTTATTTTTTTAACTACATGGTCCTTATTTTTTTCAAGATATATTAATTTATTTCTTATAACTAAAATTTTAACGGTCAAACTTAATATAAAGTATAAATTAACTATCTTACCCTTTTTTTATTAAATTAGAATGACACTTTTACTCTTTAATTTTTGAACAACTTTACCTATTTAAATAGTCCAATAAGAAACTGATATATATTATAAAACTTTAATTTTTTTTAAAAATACTTAAAAAGGATTAAATAATAAAATAAATATAATAAAATTATTAAAAATAAAAAAATAGATATAAAAATATTAAAAAAATGTTAAAAGTAATATCATTTATTAAAAATAAGATTGCAGAAAGCGCTAGGCGCTAGTCGAGGGGCGATCTACCGCTTAGCGCCTAGACCGCTTAAGCAAGGATTAAGCAATATACCGGAGGTCGGCCGAAGGCAAATCGGAGTAATTTCCAAGTTAAAAAAAGAAGAACTGAAGAAAAAGAAAAATAGTTACTGCTACTAGAGAAGAAAAACAAAGAAAAAGAAAATTGTGTACACTACCAAAAGAAGAAGAAAAAACAAAAAAAGCCGATTTTTTTTTTTAAAAAAAAAAACCTAAACCCCAAACGGTGTCGTTTGGGGTTTAGTTTTAATTTTTTTTTTTTTTCTCTTCTTTTTCTTCCTTTGCCGCACACTACCTTCTTCTTTCTTTTTCTTTCTTCTTCTTCTTCTTCTTCTTCTTCAAGCCGCACGCTGCCTTCTTCTTTTTCTTCTTCCTCCGCCGACGTCGCCCTCGTCGCTTAATGGACGCTTTAGTCCAAATCGTGGTGTTAATTGGCGCTTAATACCAACTTCTGCAACCTTAATTAAAAATAAAATAAATTCAAAATTAAATACTTATAAAACTAAAAATTTAGTAATTTAATCCATATATATAGTGCAACATATATATAGTGCAAAAATGTTATTATATTTTTCTTTTTATAACATAATAATAATAAATGTGTATATATATATATATTGTAATTTTATTATTATATTTTATTTTTAATATATTTATAATGTATATATATACTAAATATTATACTCTAATATATATATAATATTTTAACATTTTAGTTTTTTTAACTAAATTTTGAATTTTATAAGTATTCAATCTTGAATTTTATTTTTATTTTTTGATAAATTATGTTATTTTTGAATTTTTTAAATTTTTATAATTAATTTAAATTTTAATGAATTTATAATATTTATTTTTTATTTAATTATTTTTAAGTTTGTTTTAAAAAATAATTAACACATATCAATTTTTTATTGGACTATCTAAATATATAAAATAGTTAAAATATAAAAAGTTGGAGGGTAGAATCGTCTTGCTAATTTAATAAAAAAGGGTAAGATGACTAGTTTATATTTTATGTTAAGTTTGCCTATCAAAATTTTGGTCATATAGACTAAATTGATATGTTTTGAAAAAGGTAGGGACCATGTGAGTTTAAAAAGTAAAAATAGAGTAAAAAGTGATATTTTTAAATATATTAAGGACCAAATTGATAATTATTCGAGGTACTTGGTTGTAGTTTAAAGAAATATGCAATTTTTTTGCAATATAACCAACCGAGATTAAATTATACAAGCACGGCCAAGAAAACTACTCCCATCAACAGAAGACGAGAACTACCGGGGACCAACGGCCCAGACAACTACTCCTAACAATGGGAGAGAGGTCTTCCCACACAATTGCGTTGTTATGGGCAATGGTAGAAATATATATTTACATGACTACACAAAGTGTTGAACCTTAATGACTTGAAGAAGTGTGAAACCTCCATCCACCAAGGTAAAGAACCTTGTGTGAATAATGTGTTAGTTAGAGTTCATTTGTCATGTTATTTTAGCACGATTTTGAACAAATAATTTAAACAGTCTAACATTATTATAAAAAATAATAATAATATCGGGTGACATGGCAACAAGGGACTAGTAGGAACTGGTATCGTTTGATCCAGTCCATTGCTCGTCGCCAAAGGTGAATTGATAATTAAAACTTTAACATTATTTTTGATAAAATTTAAAACTCTTTTGTAGAGTTAAATATTGCATTTAGGTATATCAACAATACCAACTTTTCATCTTTAAATTTGGTACAAAGTCATAAAATAAAATAAAGTAATGTTATACGTCACAAATTTAAAAAAAGAAAAAAAAATAAATAATACAGTTAGTTAATTATCATCCACTTGTCACACCTTTATTTTATTTTATTGTAAAAATAAAATAAAATATGTTTTGTAATATCCAACATTGTTAAAATTTAATAAAAATTTACCGTCTAATATAGTTTGATGGTAAAAAATATTTATTTAGGGTGGTAATGTCTCACGTTCGAATAACAGCTATTAAAAAAAATTAAATAAAAAAGTGACAAGCAAAAATATCTATAATTTGATAGTAAATCCTAATAATACATGCATTTTATTTTGAAATTTGAAGTCCATGCAAATATGGAAATATATATATAAAAAGAGAGGGAAAAAGAAAAAAACGAAAAAGGACATATAATACAAAAGAAAACAAAAAAGAGACCAAATCTGACGCAAAAAAGTAGAGCTACCTACCAAATCCAGCCCCATCCCTTAAAACACCTTGTCTTGTTGTGTTTGTGTGTGTGGGTGTGGGTGTGGGTGTGTGTCTCTCTCTCTCTCTAACTCTTGTTCTTCTTATTCTTGATAAGTCTCTCTCTCTCTCTCTCCCCTACCTACTTGGTCAAAATCCTCTTAAAAAGGATCGAGTCTATTGGCTGATTGGCTCCTCCTTTCTCTCTTCCCACTCTTTTCAACCAAAACTCTCCTTTTCTATTTATTACCCACTTCTTATCTATTTTTCTAAACAGACAAACTCACCCTTCTCTCTCTCTCTCTCTCTCTATATATATATATAGACAAGCTCATACACAAACTTATCCATCCACCTAATAGTAATCTTTCTTCTTTGTTTTTCTTTCTTCTTTTTTTAATCAAATCCCCATTTGGGTTTTTGGATTTGGATTCAGAGACTGAACAAACTAACCCAAAAAAAAAGCTAGAAAAAATTAGAAATCATGGGACGCTCACCTTGCTGTGAAAAGGCTCACACCAACAAAGGCGCTTGGACCAAAGAGGAAGACCAGCGTCTCATCGACTATATTCGCCTCCACGGCGAAGGATGTTGGCGTTCTCTCCCTAAGGCTGCTGGTATGTATATATACAAATAAAAAGTCTTCTACTGGGGGGGATTGGTTGGTTTAATTTTCTTGAAAATGATTTGTGTTTTGTGTATGGAATTGTATAGGATTGCTTCGATGCGGCAAGAGTTGCAGATTGAGATGGATAAACTACCTCCGTCCCGATCTCAAGAGAGGAAACTTCACTGAAGAAGAAGATGAACTCATCATCAAGCTTCACGCTTTGCTTGGAAACAAGTGAGTCCTCTCCTCTCTCTCTTCGTGACTTTCTGTCGCTGGGGAATTTCCTCAAACACTTTGTTCATCTATGAGTTTCCTTCTTTGGGGACTTTTATCGAACACTTTCTTCATCTGTGCTTTTTAATTTTAATTCTGCTAAATTAATGGTGGAAATTTTGGTTGCAGATGGTCTTTGATCGCCGGAAGATTACCAGGAAGAACAGATAACGAAATCAAAAACTACTGGAACACTCACATCAAGCGAAAACTAATCAGCCGCGGACTCGACCCCCAAACTCACCGCCCACTCAACGAAATTACCACCTCTACCCCCACCGTCTCCGCCGTCGCCACCACCGCCACCCATTTGGACTTCAAAACTCTCAGTTTCAAAAACAACGATAGCTTTCATCCCAAACTCACAACAATCAAAAAAACAGAATCCATGGACGAAAACAACTGCACCAGCAGTGGCACGACCACCGACGAAGAACAACAACAACCACCCCCACCACCACAACAACACCACACAAGAGAAAAAACCCATCTGAATTTGGAGTTGTCAATCGGTCTGGGCCAGGGTCCGACCCAGTCCGAGTTGACCCGGGTATGTTCTTCTTCGTCTTCCAACTCGGCCGAGTCGAGACTGCAGCAGCAAGCAGTACCGTACCAGATATTTGCGGCGACGGAGGCTGTGTGCCTGTGCTGGCAACTGGGTTCTCAGAGAAGCGAATTGTGTAGAAATTGTAGCACTCACAATTCAAATGGGCTATACACCAGATATTGCAGTCCTTTAGATTCATAGTTTTTTTTTTAAAAAAATCTAATTTTTTTTAAGGAAAAAAAGTAGATTTGAAATTAATTAGCTTTTTTTTTTTTTTTTACCTGCCAATGTAGTAAGATTCTGGTAAATTAATTACCAGGCAAAAGATGTACAATGTGTTGTGTTGAGTTGTGTCATGATATTGAGATTTGTAGAAATATATATTATATACGTAATTTTTTTATTTTTTTAAATATCATATTATTGAGATATAAATTTAATTAAATAATTTATCACTTAAATGTAAATAATATATATTTTTTAACAAAGTTATTTATATTTTTTAATAGAGATATTTAGTCCATCCACTAATAGTAAAGTGATTACTGGACATTTCTCCTACTTTAAGTAAATATTCGAATCATATATTTAATAATTGATACTTAAGTAAATATTTGGATCACGTGTTTAATAATTAATTTAAGTAGATTTTAATAATTATTAATATTACAATTATATCTTTTTAAAAAATATATATATATTTAAAAATTGGAGGTAACTCATCTTTACCAAATAATGTTAGATGAGACATTTTAAATTATATGATAAATGTAATGTCGGTGATGTTGTCATAGATTTAGCGTGACCATGTGTTATGTGACCAAATAACACTTCGTCTTCTTCTTCGTTTTTTTTCTCCTCTTGATCAGAATATTGTTTCATATTTAAAAATTAATTATAATGTCAAAAAAAAAAATTAAGAACTACAATAAGCTTTTTTGCATTTAAATTGATTCAAATATAATTCTAATTAGTAATTTCTTTAATACATGTATATATATATATATATATAATATGAGAAATAATTTTTTTTTCAAAAATTCACAATATACATGCAATGTTAACGAATTGTGATTTAAATTTGAGTTCTTTTTATTTATGGCAGTAAATAGCGTCCACTTTGTAAAAATAGCATTAACTTATTAAATTTGATGAAAATAATACCTAGATGAGGATTTGGACTAAAAAGTCTAAACCATATAAAGTCTGAAAATCAAATGAAGCAAAAATTAAAATGAAAATTATAAGTCAAAAAGTAATCTAGAAAAAAAAAATAAAAAGCAAATAATAAAGAGAAACGATTTGAAAACTTATCAGACGATAGACTTTAAGAAAAAAATAAGAAGTGAAACAAGTGAGGCTGGTGCTCGAAGTGAAGACCCAAGCAACGACCGTCGATGATAACAATTCGGTGACAACAAGTGAGGACGGTTCCCTTAGTCGTGATCTAATTAAATCACGGTCAAAAGGAAATAGATCACAGCAAAAAAGAAATAGATCACGACTAAAATGAATAGATCATGGTCGAAGGAAATAAATCACGGTCAAAACAAATAGATCACGGTCAAAGTAAAATTAGATCACAGCCAAAGTAAAATTAGATCAAAGCCAAAGGGAATAGGTTACGTCTAAAGAAAATAAATCACAGTCAAAGGAAATAGATCACGACCAAAGGAAATAAATTACGGGTTCACGACCAAAGCAAAATTAGAGATTACGTCCAAAACCATAGATCACGGCTAAATGAAATAGATCATAAGTAAAATAAATAGATTACGGCAAAAAAAAAATTAGATTACATGCAAAACAAAATTAGATCACGAACAAAATAAAATTAGCAACAAAAAAAAAAATACACACTTAAAAGCAATGCGTGTTTACAACTCCAAAATAGTGGAATCTACTTAACTAATTCACCTAATAACTTCTACAGTATAATATCCATATAATTAGACATTTCAAATCAAAGTATATCTATTTTTAAATTAAAAAATGAGTATGATGTCAAAATAAACGAGTTTGAATAAGAAAAATATTACTTTACAAGGTTAAAATAGAGTTTCTATCTAAAATAATGTTATTTCTCAAATATTTAGTAATTTAGGATTACCGTCACAAAAGGAGCAGGTTTTGGCCTTATTTTTCACCAATTTCTCATTTTTATTTAATATTGTACTTTCTATTTAAATACAAGAAACTTGGGCTCCTTTTATTTAAATACATTTAAAGCTTGTCACATAAGTTATTAGTCACAATCTATAATCGTAATACTAATGTGTTATAATATCGTTAAAAAGGTGAATTCTGATTTAATATTTTATAATTGATAACAAAATTTATTAGAATTTTATATCCACTATATGAAAATACAACATGTCTCTTACTTACATATAATGAAATCCCAATTTATACTAACCTTTCTTTCTTTATTTTTTTTAAAAAAAAATATATATATATATATTTTTTATGATTTTTTGTATGAAATTACTTTATCTATATGTAAAAGAGTAGGTACCCTTTATTTATTTGCATATATATATTTTAGGCAGGTATGCCTTTCAAACAAAAACAAAAAAAAAAAAAAAAAAAAGGTGAAGTGATTGAGCAGCTAAAATGGTTATCAACCTAACACATAAGTCATAATGTAACATTCTCAATCTTTGGGTGGTGTCAACTGTAGAGGCATCAGATTCCAACCCAACTCGAGTCTATGTAATTTCCTGATTGAATGGAAGTCCTTCAACAAGTTAGATAGTAGGTTTGCTCTCTATAGGTCATTAGTTCTAACGCTCAGATAGTCAGATTACAAGAAATTTTCTTATGAGTTCTCTAATTTCAGTGTGGGTGGCCTGTCGGTAACCAGATCGGAGAGGTGGATTAATATGAGGTATATATAAGCTGACCCGAGAATTCACTTGATCGCATTATCAAAAAACATAATAAGAAAGACCATGAGAGGATAATTACTAGTGTTCAGGCTGGCGTTGACCCAGCACAAATAGGGCAATCGCTTAGGCCCTACAATTTTGGGGCACAAATATTTTTATATATCTTTTATATATATATATATATATATATATATATATGATATATTTAATAATTTAATAAAATATTTTTTTTTATCATAATTCTCTTTTCTATATAGCTAAATTTTTAATTTTTAACATTAATGGCTCTGACTGGTGGTGCTTTGAAAGGGCACAATTTTTATTTTACCTAGAGTTACAAAAAGCTATTAACCGACCCTGCTCGTCTTAATATGTTTAATCCAAAACTAAAATAAATGAGCCCTGTTTACTTCAATTAAAATGAATATATGTTTAATCCAAAACAAAAGTCATTATATTATAATACATACAGTGCCTTGTGCCCAACCACCTGAGTAGTTAGAAATAATAGATAAAAAAATAAATCAGGGGGTCCTCGAGAACATAGTTTTAGCATTCTCTTCTAGAACCTTTAGGATATATTAGTCAAAAAAAAAATGTATAAATAATGATGTCCAATAACACATTTCATATAATATTATTACAAATTTAACGTTCAAATTACATACATATAACGAAACGGAACGGAACGCGGTTGCTGACTAACAATAGCATGATTAACGTCATATACACGGTAGACCTAAATTGACAACCTTAATCAGATTATTAGTTAGTGCTTGTAATTAATTTTAGAAAATCAGAAACCACATGTTTTTGGTTGGTATTCCTATAATGTCTTCCACAAGAATGACGGATCTTCCTCCAACCCACCAACTCAATTAATTAATTATATCTATTAGTATTTTTAATTAATTATACAGGTAGCAATTAATTAACTAAAAAAATTAATTAAATATAATATTATTAAATTAGTAAGTCAACTTATGATAAGGTTGTTCAAAAAACAAAAATTTATTATAAAGTGAAATGGAATTAAAGAATCTTTTTGATGAGAGAAAAGTTTAAGTGAGAGAAAAAAGAACATGACATGTTTGGGAGGTAGGTAACCGAATCTCTGATTAAATTAATAATAATTGAAAAAATAAATTAAAAAAAAAAGGCAGAGAACAGTTGGTCAGTTAAAGGAGGATCATGTGCACACAATATACAGTGTGGTATGGGATTCCAAGCATTAATGGGAAATTGATTTTTTTTAAAAAAATATATATATATATATATATATATATATATATATATAATTTTCTGGCCAGCCAAACATGGTCAGAACTTCTTTTCCTTTTTCATTTTTTTTTTTTGGGAGAAAAAATTCCAGTTGGCTTGATCCATTATGTTTCCATTTGCTTCTTCTTTTAATTTTAATTCACATGCATGTTTTAATTAGTTTTAATATTCAATGTTTATATTTCATTCTCTGATGTAAATGTACGTCCATAGTTTAAATTCATAGATCTATTTGTTATATACCAAACTTTAATTAGTCATTGCATCTAATTTTATTTTTTTTAGAAGGAATAATTTTATCTTGTGGAGTTCATTATGAGAAATAGATATACACTTAAAGTAAAATATGAACGTCTACATTTGAAATATTTTTACATTTAATTTCAAGTGATAATTAGGTAAAGTTCGAATTTAACAGTCTAATAAGATAGTTCGGTACGAGAGTTATTATTTGGCCCTGTTGATTGATCGAATATAGTCATTATTTTGATAATTATTGAATAATTGAGTTGATTTATGGAATTGAATGGAGAAAAATTATATATAATATCCATATTAGAGAAAACTATATATATATATATATATAGACACACACGTAGATAAACGTATTATTATTAGAAGCATAGAATATAAATTGTAATTTAAGTAAAAATATGTAAAGAATTATAATGCAACTATGCAACAGTCATTTAAGGATGCCCTAGACCTAATTTAATGAACAAGCATTGCCAGCTACTTGTAAGGCCATTCTTGAACTTGGAACACTAGATGGATGGAGAAATACATTTTTTATTTTTTATAAATTAAACAATTATAAGATTAATTATAAGTATGTCAAAAGTAGTGTTAGTCACGGTTCGGTTCAAACCGGCCAGTTCGAACCGAACCGTAGGGTTCCTAATCGAAATATTACTGTTCAGAATCCTGAAAAAGATCCTCAAAACAAAGCCCCCTCCACATTTAAGAAGTTAAGGTCCAGTCTGTTATCAAAACAAATAAATAAAATGCGAACTGGGTCTTCATCAACCTCTACTTCAGAGGTTAATGTTTACTTAAAGACTGCATTCGAGTTTGTAGAGAACAATGACTTCAACATTCAACAGTGGTGGAGGGATAATGAGAAATTTTTTTTCAATTTTGGCTATCATAGCCAAACAAATTATTGGAAACCCTCTCTTGACCGTAACAATAAAACAAGAATTTAGCGCCGACGGAAATGTTCTGGATGAGAGATAATTATTGTTGAGTTCAGACTCAATTAAGGTACATGTATGTGTTGACAATTGGACCAAGACGCAAATGAGGCAACAAGAAATGGACCAACCATCGGATGATAACGATTTTTTTGACAATGATGAAACCACGGGTACCGAAGGAACGAGTGATGATTCATGATTAGGTAAATAAAAGGTAAGAGAACTACGTGTGCTTTGATTCCTCCTAAAAGACACGTAGGCAACTTAATTGAGGCAAAATTAAGTGAAAGCTTAAATTTCTTATTTCTTTAAATTTTGTTTTATTTTTATGATTTTATTATAATTTTATTTAAATTTTATCGTAGCTTTGAATTATCCACTTTTAATTTTTTTAGAATATTTTAATATTTTAATATTTTTTAAAATTTCAGAATCGAAACTATAACCGTGTGGAACAGAATTTGGAACCATAGGGAATCGGAGCCGGCGGTTCCGAAACCATAGTCATCCCTAGTTGAAAGCAGCTATCTAGATCAATCATTAAATACGCGGTCCGATAATAGAAGATATCTACTCTCACAATAAGAAAAAAAAAAAAAACTACTCACATATACGTCTCCTTGTTATATTTTTGCCCTATTCCAATTGTCCAGTCTTTAGTATTTTTAGTCAATTTTTGAAGTCCTTTATTTGATTTGATTGAAATTATAGATGGGTATGCCCAAATTTAGTTATCATAGTGTGAAAGCAATTTCTATAAGAAACTCTAACTTAATTGCTAAGATACCGCTTAACATGGTTCGGTAATAAATATACTCATTCAGTCTGATAATATTACAGATTCGAATTGCTATTACCACGCATGGTGTATCAAAAATAAAAACTTAATTGCTAAGATTTTTTATATGCATATAAGATTTTTCTCTTATATTGTAGATAGAGATATCTTCTAGTAATAAGAAATAGATATTTAGACCGTATATCTATATAACGTTTAATCTTTATAAATTTCGTAAATCCTAATCCATTTTGATGTCAAATTTCAAATGTATGCTTTGTTTCCTTGGAAACTAAAAAATAGGATGGAAGAGAAAACATACAAACGATCTTTTATCATGGTAACTTTTATATAAAACAACATGTGGAAAATTGAAGTAGAGATAGGATGATGGTCATGTTGAAGATCAAATCTCTAACAAATAAGCTGGAGATGAGATTGAATCTTGACAGCTAATTAAATATAAATTGGTTGGTAGAAGCAACACATGTTCTGTAAATAATTACAGGTTGGGAAGAAAATGGCACCACATCTACAAAAACTCACATGATTAATGCCATCTAAATAATCACTGCTTTTACTTGGGACCCAATAAACAGTGGAAAAAAAAAAAAAAAAAACCAGATAGGCACCAAAAAGAAATTGATGTGATCTATCTATATATTTACTCTTTCAAAAAAAAAAAAAAAAAAAATTATTGCAAGTTAAGATAAATTTATTTAACTTAAAATTACTAAAATTAAAAAGTGGAACTTTTACCTTAGCTGAAATATGTTATATTGATAAAATTTTTATTATTTACCGTGCGATAAATATATATATTTTTTTGGGTAGGAAACATATATACAAGTATTAGTGCATAATTTTATTTTCCACATGAAAATTTTTATTTATTTATTTTGGGTTGAATTATGAATGATAAGATAAAAAAAATTCTACATGATAATCTCTGCATGTAAAGTATTTTGATTTTGCATAAGAAAAAAGAAGTAATAGAAATTTAATCAAATGCAATGGGAATCATTGAAAATTATGGGCTAAACTTGAAAAAATTAATAATTAAAATTTGATCAAAATAAAAAAAAAACTTCAATTTTATCCTTATCGAAAAATAAAATCAACTCAAAAAAGATTAGGATCCTCTCCTCACCTAATATGTACTCACCTTCTTTTAATCTAATGACATGTAAGTATTATAATAAATAAGTGGTTAGAATATAATTATTTTTTATTATTACTTTATTAATATCCAATTACAGTCATTAAAAAAGGTAAAGAATAAAGTTGAGGTGAGAAGAGGATCTAAATTTCTGAAAAAAAAAAAAAAAAAGAGGATAAACATGAACTCTTATCACTATCAAGTATCGACAGATCAGAGAGAGAGAAGAGAGGTTGGTAGAAGTGTGACGTTTGAAAATGCAACTACCCTCTGTCTCTTGACTCTCTTCTCATTTTTTTTTTTATAATAAAATTTTCTTTTAATCTAGCCCCGTTTGAGCCGTATTGGAAGTATCTAAAATTACATACGTAATTTAGATATAAATTCTCGTAATATTGATTAGAAAGATTTTCTACACTTTAAAAATGATCCGCGTATACACATGAGCCACACCGTTTTATAAATTTATTATTTTTAATAATAACTTTGAATTCAATTATGTAAATATATATAATAAGATTTATTAAATTAATATAGATGAATTATAAGATACTAAATAATTAAAAAAATAATATATATATATATATATATGTTGAGATGGAGAAGCAACATGAAAAAAGAGATGATAAACTCGAGCACATGAAAAGAGACATGACACATGATGAGTTGGGCAGAGGTTGGTAGATTATTGATGATAAAACTTCTAACTACTTCTGTCTCTTCTCATCAATTCTTGGGGGAATACACTTTCTATATTATTATTATTATTATTTTTTTTTTTTTAAAGTAAATTGGAAATGAGAGATCACTGGATTCTATATTATATGTGAAAAAATTGTCACCAAATCATCACCGTTCTTATCAAAATATCATTTTCATGCTAAGATATTATTTTAGATGTGATGTAAATAATAGAACATGAAAAATAATATAATAATAATAAAAAAAAGGTACTTTGTTTCTAGAAGGCCAGCAAGAACCCACCTTACTCGTACCTAACTCTTTTGGCTTTTTGTGTGGTCATAGATTCACATTCACTTACTTTTTATTCCTCTCTTCTTTTTTTTTTATTATTTAAAAAAAAACCCAAATATATTCTCTTTAGCCAAATTACATTAATTAAATAAAAAAAAATCACTCAAATATTAGTCTAAGATAGATTGGTTTATCTACGTTCGGTCGTAATTCAAATCATTATACATTTTTTTTTCTTTCATATCTATGATAAAGTATGAGAAGATTCCTCCGTATAGTGGTACTTTCTTTCTGAATTGTACTTGTGTAGATATTCAAATTTACAGTCTGTAAATATTGGGATCTACAGTCGAAATCGATAATAGGACCAACTACATGTAAGAGAAAAAGGGAAAGGTCAAACAATTGGAACACTAAGATGGTGCTAGTCAAATGGACTTTGACACTCAAGTTGGCAAGAAGGTTCAAATGGGTGATAATAAAAGGGTAGGTCAAACCAATGTAAGGGTAATTGTTGAGTGTAGGGATCTATGTCAAATGCCAAGCGCAAACGATACTAGAGTCTCCGGTGATGGGAGTCAGTTATGGTTGAGCCGACTGTGTCAGGTACTGGCGTCGACAGAGTCAAGTGAAGGTTGGACAGTGCTCATTCGAATGATGTCAAGTGGGATACTCTTAGTAGTTGCTTAGTAAAAATCGCGTAAGCCCTGCCTCTAAGGCTTGGGTCAGTATTTATAGTAAGAGCCGGATACCCGTTAGGGTCGGCTAAAAAGATCATGGTCTGAGATCTCAGAGCGGTTGAACCCACTTAATGTTGCCTAAACTTGATCTACTTTGACCTGGTTTGCTTTTAACGACGGTTTAGTTAATTGGAGAGTGACTGATGGGCCTTTTGACTGTTTTGGGTCAGTTGTAGACCTAAATCTATTTTGGACCCTTTTTTGATAACTACAACTTGTAGCATTTAAAATAAAATATTAAGTCCGCACTGTTTTTACACCGACTAAGAGTCGTACACCGACATATAGATTGCATTGCAACCTCTAATCACGAAACTATATTAAAAAAAAAATATTGGGCATTCATACTTGATAAAAATTATTAACCGATCTTGTTAACTCAACAATCTATTGAAATTACTTTATTACTATAATTAAAAAAAGTGGAAAAAATACATTACATAGTAGTTGGTAATTTCACACGAAAAAAAATATATATAATTTCCCACTAAATAATTATTATAATACTTTTATAGAAAGTATTTATAAGTATATTAAAAAATATATTTTCTCATTGTCCTATATGAGTTAGTAATAAGAACGCTAATTTATTAAAGGTATATATATATAAAAAAAACATTTTCTAAACATAGTTGAGGAATACATCTTACAATTTTTTATTTATTTAAAAATATAATTAAAGAAGGTGATAGTAATGGTAATAATAGTAAAATGGAAGGCCACGTCAAGTTGAATTCAAAATTTATTTTTCATTCTTTTTGGTCGTATTCAGTTTATGTAGCCCGAATAATAATAATAATTTTTTAAAGTAGATCCAAATTTTTATATTAAATGATGGGGGGTTGGTTGAAAACTGTCACTTGTTTGGTCTAACTTCTAACTATACCTCAAAACTTCTAGAATGTCACAATATTTTTTATATTTTAATTCACATATAAAAAAAAACATAATAAAATAAAATAACCTTAGAAATACTAATATGAATTCAAAATCACTCTCTGATTTTTTTTAAAAAAAAAAAAAATTCGAAGTCACTCATTTACTAATATAACACTTCAATAAATTTTCTATTTTGTTTTTGCTTTTTTTATTACTGGCTTCATAAATCCACACATTCCCTTTTTCACGTTTCAAATTAGATGAATTTGAACTTAAAAGATCAATAATATACACACTTATACGTACCAACGATGTATTTACACTAAATGTCATTATTATAATAAAATCCGAACGTTTTAAAGTAAAATAGTTTTAAATAGAACGAAGTCAGAATATTATATTTAAAAGACTAAGATAATACAATTTTTAAAAAATATTTATTTATCTCACCATTAGATATATTTAACAATTGACTTATTTTATTTTATTTTTTTTAAATAATTACGATTAATTTAGAACCTCTGAGAAACACGACTCTGCACAATTAAATAGTGTTAACAGTGTAAATGGGCTTTATATATTATATATATAGAAAGGCCCAAATGAAAGGTTAGTCAAGACAGCCCATGACAAAACTACCAAGACCAGAATGTACCAAATAAAAAGAGAATCGAGTTTTATTGAAAAGGGAATTTAATTCTCCCTTGCTCTTAGAGAATTAAATTTTATTTTAATAAAAATTTAATTTTTAATTTATGCGTAGAATTTACGTAATTTAATTCTTAATATTTTTAATAAATACTGCTATGGAATACACAATTAAGAAATTAAGTTTCTTTTTCTTGATTAGTCAATGCCCCGAGAAATTTTGAAATTAGAATAGAGAAAAACAGGAGAGTAAACTTTACATAATTAAAATGAAAAAGGTGTAAATCTTTTTTTAATAAAGTGATAGCTAGTATATGATTATATAGAAAAAAAAAAAGCTCTAAATTGATTGCAGTTTGGGTTTTTCTAAACTATTGGTTTGGGGAAAATTTTTTACATTTTTATAGTGCATGCACCTGATTTGGACTACTGATATCATGTCATATTGTATAGTAGGGCTAGCATTGACCCAGAGTAAACAGGACAGTTGTTCAGGGTACAACAGTTTTAGAGACACCAATATTTTTATATACCATAAATACTAACATTTTTTTTTAATCAGAATTCTCTTTCCTATAAAATTAGGTATCAATTCTTAAAATGACTAGCCGAAGTTGCTTTAAAAGAGTACAAATTTTTTTTTACACAAAGCTACAAAAAATTATGAGTCGGTCTTGTTGTTGTATGGATATATTTAATTGAAACTTACTTTCTAAACCGTATTTTAAATTAATTAATTTCGTTTGATGACCCAGGATCTGCTATCAACCTTAAAATAAATAAATAAATACTTAAAATTTAATTGGATTTAAATAAGAGAATTTTTGTAAGAAGTAAATGTATTAAAAATAATATTTACACACGTGTGGTAACAATAAAATTCCAGTGTAGTTAGCTTACTTTTAATGTAAGGTAAGTGCACAAATCGGACGGTCAGAAAATCTCAAATATCACCGAATCAAGAACATGAAATGATGACAGGTCAGCGAGTTACACGAGAACAATGTGCCGAGAGACCAATTAATAATTGTTTGTCTGGTCTTCACTGTACCCCAAAAATCTCTCGTCCCAAAATTCTTGACAGACAAGAGTCCACCACCACCACTCCACCCAAAGACAAAACCCTAATTTATTCGTTTAAAAAAAATAAAAATAAAAATGAAACCCTAACCTAAACATAATCATCACAACACGACTACATCAAAAAAAAAATTACAAAAACCCTTTTTAAGAAAAACCTAAAACCCACACCAGTGACCAGTCTCTTCGTCTTCCCGCCAATTTCCACACTCAGAGTATACTTCACTTTGGCTCTCTCTCTCTCTCTCTCTTCAGTTTGGGATGACAGTAGAGAGATAAAACACAACAAAGTGAAATGCTTTTGAACTATGCAGAAGCTTTTGCGCCTCAACCCTTCAAGCCCACTCCTCTGCACTTGCGCTTTTAACAACCCTTCTCGCTCTTTCGCCAAAGCGAAGTTCAACTTACAACCGACGACGATGCCGCCGACGGCTGCTGCTGTATTCTCCGGCTGCGGCGGCGGCGGCTCCGCTTTCGCCGGAGCCTTGGTTAGGAAACCCAGCGCGGTCTCGTCGCGACTTCAGTTCCGGTGCTCTGTGGAGGCCAAAATGCCGTCTGCTTCTCGGGCTTGGTTGGTGATTAAGAAGGAGGGTCCGGGTCGGGCGTGGTTTCATACGGTGGCGGCCGTGGAGGGAGTGAAGGGCGGTGGTGAAAGTGGTAATAGCAATGAAGAGAAGCCGCCGGGGAAGTTGAATAGACGGCAAAAGAGCAGCGGCGGTGGCGGTTCGCCGGGGAATCCTGATTTGTTGACAATTCCTGGTGTTGGGCCTAGAAATTTGAGGAAGCTGGTGGACAATGGAATTGGAGGTGTTGCAGAGCTCAAGCAGTTGTATAAAGATAAGGTAATTTCTTTTTTTCTTTTTTCTTTGTTTTCACAAAATTATTTAACTGGAATTACGTGAAAATCTGTGTTTATGTTTCGTGCTTTTTCTTTTAGAGGAATCTATTTTAATGCCGTTACTGCTTTGCTTTAAGATTTTTGGTTCGATATATTGTATATTACCAATATGATGCTAGGAAGAGTTTTATGTTCTCTTGGTGTGATTTTGTCGAGAGCGAGTGAGCCACCGCGGGAAGGCTTTTGTTATCCTGCTTGAGTTTTGAATGTCATTTGTGACATTGTTTTACGTGCCATGAACTAAGGTGCAAATTTATGTTGGAACAAGCTTGTTTTTTGTAATTAACTTGATTTTGAAATAATTTGAGTGTATCGATCTGATTGAATTTAGATTTGAGGTTGGAGTTCAACTATATACACTTCAGGATTTTCTGGCTCAATATGCAAATTAGACGTCCAATTTGAGAATTTACTATTAAGTCTTTGATTCAATGTTATGATGGTTGATTTTGTTGACTGTTGGGATCCAGAATTGGTTTATTAGTTCTTCCATGTAGCCAAATGTCAAAATCATGGATTTTAGTAAATGGCTTGAGAAATCAAGTGGATGCTTATAACCATTATACTTTGGAAGTTGGTTTCTTGGCGTTTTGGTTTGTATGCTTGACGATGACTTTTGGGCTTCCCTTTTCAGTTCTGGAAAGCTAGTCAGAAGATGGTTGAGTATTTACAGAGCTCTGTGGGAATTATTCACAAAAATCATGCTGAAAGTATAACAACTTTCATCAAAGGGAGCGTGGACGAAGAACTAAAGGATTCAAACTCAGATGCCAAGTCAGCTAAGAAAAGAATAACGTTATGTGTGGAGGGAAATATCAGTGTTGGGAAGACAACGTTCCTTCAGAGGATAGCAAATGAAACACTTGAGCTTCGTGACCTTGTTGAGATCGTACCTGAACCCATTGATAAGTGGCAGGATGTTGGACCTGACCACTTCAATATATTGGGTGCTTATTATGATGCGCCAGAAAGGTATGCCTATACCTTCCAGAATTATGTCTTTGTCACAAGGGTTATGCAGGAGAGGGATTCGTCTGCTGGAATTAAGCCCCTTAGGTTGATGGAGAGGAGCGTTTTCAGTGATAGGATGGTAAGAATTCACAACTCGTCATTTCCAGTTGATGAAATATTATAACTTTATGTTGTTTTATACTTCCTCATTGTAAAATGTTGTGGAATCAGTACTTCGTGCTCTTTCTTTTAACTGGATGGCATCATAAAACTTTCACATTCTATAAGAAATAACCAGAACTTCTGATTGAAACTTGGAATTGTGTGCATGTTTCAAGTTCAACAATGGCAAAAATTGATGAATCTGAAACTGCACAGCTCTTTCCTTTTTCGTTTGGTTGACCTGTTCGAGAGGAAGAATGGATCTGAACTGCTGGGAGTTACAACTGATGCATTTTCTCTCAATGTTACTTGATTTAGGTCTTTGTACGGGCTGTGCATGAAGCAAAATATATGAATGAGATGGAGATTAGCATTTACGATTCATGGTTCGATCCAGTTGTATCAGTCTTGCCTGGGCTTATTCCAGATGGTTTCATCTATCTTAGGGCAACCCCTGACACTTGCCACAAGAGAATGATGCTACGGAAGAGAACTGAAGAGGGAGGAGTTAGCCTGGACTATCTCCGTTGCTTGCATGAGAAGCATGAGAGTTGGCTTTTCCCATTTGAAAGTGGTAATCATGGGATATTGTCTGTCAGTCAGCTTCCCATGCAAATGGACAGCTCTCTACATCCTGACATAAGGGACCGTGTGTTCTACTTGGAGGGTGCACACATGCATTCCAGCATTCAGAAGGTATCATTTATAAATCCTTTTGTGTGGAAGTCATAACTTTCCTTAATGAAATTTCAGCTTAATTTTTTTTTTTTTGTTTTATGAGCAGGTTCCTGCCTTGGTTCTTGACTGTGAACCCAACATTGATTTCAGCAGAGATATTGACGCAAAGAGACAGTAAGCTAACCATGCATTTAAGAGATAGCTTCCATTGTTGTATTTATCTCATCACAAGTGTGTATGATGTATTCGTTGATTTATATCTGCTTCTGCATTTTTGAAACACACATTTTTCCATACTATGTTGTTACACATGTAAATGTGCAGATACAGGCCTGTTATGTGTAACATCAGACACAAGTTGACAGATGCACCGACTTCTCCATATCTATGGGTTTTCTTATGCATGTGCTGTTTTTTTTCTTTTTTTCAAATTTAACCTTCATGCTGCACATTGATCAAGTGACAAAAGCAATAACGAGCCAAAATTTAGGCAACAGATTGGTAAAAAATGGAAGTTGGGCTGTATTTTTTCTGTGTACTCATGTTATATGTGTTGATAAATTTCTCAATATGTCAATCATATGAGGGAGAGTATGCAATTTGTTCCTGAAATGGTGTCAGTTATGGTCGTAGCAGCTGATTCTCATGCCTAGAGTCAGTAATCATGATGCTAAACTAGTGAAAGTTGCGAGAGTGTATGCCTAGAACTCTTGCATGCTTTTTGTTGAAATTAGAACTTGATTAAGCAAGTATATGCTACTGAACTTAAACATCGCTTTCTGCAGAATAAAAGTTTACGCAAGATATGACTTACATTCCCATGTTGCCTCCTACAATATTAATTGACTAAAATGTTGAAGGCACAACATTATCTACATCATGTGCATCTCTTATTTCCCATATGCCTAAAGATTTTACGCATCATAATTTGATTTTTGTGGTAGGTATGCAAGCCAAGTTGCGGAGTTCTTTGAGTTTGTGAAGAAAAAGAAAGAAGTTCAATCTACTAAATCTGCTGAAGAAGGTGGCGTGACAGATAATCAACCACAGGTCTTGCTACCACATAAAGGTGGATTTTGGTTACCTGATGGAAAGCATTTCCCAGAGTCCGCCCTCAAATCTCTGGATTTTAGACGAGCCATGTCGATCATGTCTGGTCAGTAATGCAGTTATCGGTTGGCATTTTTTCCTTCAAGTCCCAGATACACATTGGAAGAGGTATCTGTTTTTGTCTAATGGGTGTCTGGGAGTTGTGTCTAGTTCTTACGTGCTTGTAAAAAAAAAATTTGTTCTTACCCCTTTTAACCTTTAGAGAGTTGTAGAGAGAGTTTGTATGACTGATGGATGATGATTTGGTGGTCTTGCTGATTAATTGTGTAAGTTCTGTTTTCATTTTAATTTCACTTATTTTCTTGTTTTTGGTTTGAGGTTGCCAGTAATCTATGCATTAATTGCCAAGTGTTCTTTAAAAAGACACAGAAATCCGGATAGTCGTATGTGATAGTCGTATGTGATATGAATAATTAATTATATAGTTAAATGAATTCACATGAAGAGTGAGTTTGTTAGCGTGTCCGCTCTTATACGATCAAAATCCTTGATTAAATTCTAATTTAAAACATAATTATGGAAATATGACAGAAATGAGTTTAAATGTAAGAAAAAACAAGTGAAAATCAGATGAATTGAAGGCATTCTTCTAGTTTTCTTTTATACTTTTTAATTTGAAGAACTTATACTTTTTAATTTGAAGAATATAAAATATAATATGGTTGTTTTTTTTATCTTTTCTAAATCTGATATCACAGGGCTATGGGATATACTAATTATATTTGTATGCATAATGGTGGGATGTATATATATATATATATATATATATATATATATATATATATATATATATATATATATATATATATATATATATATATATATATACTAATTGAACCAGCCAAATGAACTTTGATTATAATATGGTTAGTTTGATTTGAGGTGAACCAATACCTTCAAAATATCAAAATAAATTAACTTATATTTTTAAATTAAAATAAAATATGTGATTGTAATAAAGGGTATGTGTGTCTATTTTACTTTTCATCAAATAAATAGGTATAAAGCAAATTTTGAGGGGTTTTGAACAGGTGAACTATAAAATTTAAGGTAATTTAATATGTTTAATAATAAAAAAAATCAAATGCTTTCTGTTTATAATTATACAACAGTACAAGTATAGGGTAATGCTACTATATATGATTTATATGTCTTGATGGTAATTTCTGTTGTATAAAGCCATGTCACTACGAAATAAAAAAAATATCAATCACAAAATTGATATGCCGTTGTTTTAGTATTATCAGATGACGAGAACTTGCTCGGCTCAAATTTCCTTATTTGGTGACGAGAGATCCCCTGACATTACTTTTATTATGTCTCGTCGAGAGAGCGGTTAGTTAGAGAAAGAGACCTCTGAGCACAGTAAATGCTCTTGCAGAGCATTTATTACCCGTCAAACCAGGATTAATGATAGATAGTACGACTTTGCTCGGAGAAAGCATGTATACATTTAATGCACCCGACAACGTTGGTGAACAGGCATGGCCAAATTTGAATTCTATCATCTATTACGGTCAGACACATTAATTGTTTGATGTTTTAAGCCACCTACCAACCACTCATGTTATCCCATCCTTATAAACGTGCTTCGAGAAGATAGTTATTCATGAATAAGGTAATGGTAGGATGTCCAGCAACCGCTGTGACAGCTTGTCCATACCCTAAATTTAGGGAGCACAAGAGGAATGTTGGATACCTATAAATAACTTCAATAAAGAAAAAACAAGGTATGATTTATTGAACTCACCAACCGTAAACTCTTTGATTTTGAATAATTTATTTCTTTATAATAACCCTATTAATTTGATCATCGAATTTTAATCGCCTGCACAAGTCGGGTATTCTTTACTGATCTTTCTTTATTTTCAGCTATTCTTCACAGGAGGATTTAATTAGCACGTTCTCACTTTCGCGAGAACCTTTTTACAAGTCTTATACACTAAAACATAAGGCAACAGGGTTAGCCGACCACTAAGTCATCCTACGTGGTACGATTGACAAGTCACTAACCCTAACCCATTCTTACAAGTCTTATACAGTAAAACATAAGGCAATAGAGTCAGCCGACCACTGATTCATCCTAAGTGGCACAGTTGACAAGTCATTAACTGCACTAACCCATTTTTTACCGTCAACAATATGGTTGCAAGATTAAAAAATCTATGGTCATAATATATGTATTTTGATTAATTTAGGATTTGAGTCAGGGGGACACGACTCGAATTCACAACCTCGAGGTGTAAGTGCGATGTGCATACCTCTAGACCAATCTTATCTTGTCAACTATGATTATAATATTGAAAACTAGTCATTAAATTTTAATATAAATGTCTACAAAACTTAAAGTTTTCAAAGTATAGGAAAACAATTGAAGAAAATAATTTTTATTGTAAAATAAAAATTGATAAAATAAAAAAATAAAGACTGAAAATATTACTAACAGTAACATATGCTTGAGTTTCATAATTAGTAAACGCACGCTTCTAACGTAAGGGACTGTTTATTACGTAGGACATGATTGAAATTGAACTAAATTCAATTTTATACTGCATTTGGCAGCTGTATAGGTTGGGACAAATTGTCCCGCTGAGGCTGCCTCCAATTTGTCCCAAGCTTTACATCTTTTTTTTTTTCTTCTTTTTTTAAATTATTATTAAAAAAAATTATATTTAATTTAAATAATTTAACTTTTATTAAATTTCATACTGCACCAAATAAGAGATAATACTATTTTTAGTCCAATCCATACCGTATTAGTCCAATTCAACCGAATTCAATCAAATTACTCAAAAATAGTTCAATCCAATCCGACGTATTAAACCTACCCTAATTGTTGAAACCAAATAAAACAAGTACTTTTAAGAAAAACAGTTATAAAACGTCCCGACCCGATGATAAAGACAGAGCACGAAAAAGCCGTGTAGAAAAGAAGACTGATGGTCAAAAAAAAAAAAAAAAAAAAACATCTTAAATTTCACGGTTGCCGCCAAAAAAAAGTGAACAAAATCTTGTCTTGATAGACTTGACGATCCAAGTTCGTCTTCGAAATCCTCTAATGTCGTCATAGTCGTCGTTTTTGAGAAACGCTGTGTAAATTGAATTTGAAATTGGAAGAAAAATGGCCAACAGAAAACTCAGGACAAAGAAGCAGCAGCAGCATACTGAGAGAACCTTCCAAACCCTAGTCTCCGCGATTCGTTCTTCAGAGGTACTCTCCTTTTCTTTCTTTGTGATTTTCTTCGGATAAATTTTTCTGTTATAACCTTATTGAATAGAAGATAGTTGAAATGTTTCGACGAAATGGGTGTTTTCGACTGGGGTTTTTGTCAGGCAGACGATCATAATATGTGTATATTATTATTGTTATTTTTTTTTTCTATTATTAAAAACCCGGTAAGGGCTTTTTTTCTAGGTCTGCGGTTCTTGGTTCCTCTAAATTTCTTCTGTTTAGGGCTTCGCTCCTATACAGTTTTAGTATGATTACTGGAGGATTATGAGAGGGCCAGTGATTGTTTTCAATTCATTTTTTCTTTTTTAATTTAAAATTTTGAAATATCAACTCTTTTTAACTGTAGATTGAAATCTGATGAACGTTAATTGACCCAGTAACTATATTGAATCAGTGTAAGTAGCAGGACCCCATATGGATTTTGCTTCTCAAAAATGTAATTTGAGGATATATGCATTTTTGCTTTCGTTTCGATCTGAAGTTGATTTGGTTGCCGGTTATTTTGTTTTCAATTATGATGAATTTTCATTTGGTTTATTTATAGTTTCAAATGACTGTATATTTACGGTTTCTTGGTGATTGCATTTGCCTGCATTTTGTGCTTCGATTCACTCTCTCAAGTTATGTCAATTGTGTCAAATTGCAGGGTTTAAAGCTGCCAGTCTTGAAGAGTTTATATTATCTACTGACACATTTTTCTTCAAATGAAGCAATGAAGAAGTCAAATGATGGAGCTAATTTACATTACTTTGACTTGGAGTTCAATCAGAATGGGTTGACGGGGAAGTTTAAGGAAATACGTGACCTTGCAGATATTTTGTTTGAACAACTTGATAGTAGATTCAAACGGATATATGATGCTTTTCGAGATGTTTCTGCTGATCAGGCTAATGGGCAAGCTGTCTCGCATTCAAATTCGTGGACATCCTTTGAAGAACTATTCTTGATCCTGAGATGTTGTATGGTTATCTTGACACTGCTCGTGCCTGACCAAAGTCTTTTAATCGAAAAAGGCCGAGTTCTTCTTTCATTACTCAGGGGATTGATTTCTTCTTTCAATGCTGATGATGATTGTTGTACTGTGCCTATTGCTGAGGGCTTCGCTTCTTCCATATGTTCGTCGGGACCTTCTGATCCAACCCCTATATATAAACGTGCATTGCTGCAGGTAATTAATGACTTTAACTCTTCTTTTTCTTCATTGAAAATTGCGTTTTCTAGTAAGCGGTTTCATTTGTTTTCTGATAGGGGGTAGCTTGTAATAACATTTGAACTAAGTAGGATAATCTATATTCATTATGAACATATATAGTATACTATTTTTTGTTTATCCTCAAATACACCATAATCTGTCGCCTAGCCCACTCCTGTTTTATTTGTTTTGGTGTTTGTCGACATCATATATCTCCTATTTTTTCAAATTCTGTCCATTGGCTTTCAGTTTAACTTCATTTTTAACTCATCTCTATATCTTTTAGTCATTCTCTTTCACCATAATTTCTTTTATTGTTCAATAATTGAATATGTACTTTTTTTTAACAGTTATTAACATATTCTTTTGTGTGTGTATATCTGTGTAAATTTTGAACAATTTATCCTAAATAGGTCAATCTATTTTCCTTCTATTTGCAATATTTTAATGGTTTTAATATCTTCAGTCATACTCTGCTTTGACCATAGACCTGAGTTTGAATAACTAATTTATTGATTCGGCTTCTTGACTGGTTCAGGTCTGACAACATAGGAGAAATCACTTTTTACATAATCTCTGTAGTGGACAATAAATTTGAAAATAGGCCTGTCACAAAGATATCAATATTTATAAGATGATGGCATCCTGTTGTCTATTTTCTATGGCATGTTACTTGCTGCCATTTCATGCAATTTTACATATTGTTTCCCTCTGTAAACCAACTACTTGAAAATACCTGTGTTTCCTTCTATGCTAGTTCCAGATCTCATAAAACAAAATTTTAATTCCATTAAATGATTAAACCATGTTTGAGCTTTTACAACTTATGACGGGCTTCACCCGTATGATATCTATATGATATTGTGACCTTGGTGTGTTATATACTCGGGGTAGATACTAATTGCTAAGTCATAGCTAATGTTTAAATCCTACTTTCAGGTGTTTGCCGATGAGCTTTTGATGCATAAGTCATTGAGAGAGTACTTTATGCTAATTGATTCTGCATCTTCCACAAGTGAAATGCTTTTCACGTGCCACTTTGGTCAAGGTGATATTGGAAGTGTGCTGGAGGTTATTGCTGCACATTTTATATTATCGGTTTCTAATGAGCAAGTATTTGAGAACCTTCTCAGTAAATTACTTTGGCAGCATGGCAATGATGTTAGGGTTTGTGAGATGAGCTTGACTGCATCCTTGTCTTTGCTTCTCAATCCAATCATTCTTTCTGCACCAAAAATATTCCAGGCTCATCTGATTTTGTTGGTTTCTGAAGCCATTGGTATAAGCATGTGTTCTGAGTATATGAAACCAGATGTTAGAATCATGGATTGCTATCTAACAGCACTTCAAAAGTCCATTAGTTTGTACACTAGACACATGTCTGACTTGCAGATGGATGGCCATCCAATAGGTAGTAATAAATCATGTATGCTTGGAAGTAGTCAGCTAGCTTTTGAATCTTATCTTCAACCAGCCACAAGAAACCAAATTCATCGACTAATTACCAAGTTAGATGACTCGTGGGATTCTTATAGGAAAAGTATATCCATTAGAACAAAAGCTGACCTGGTGGATGTCTCTATTGCGTATGTGAAGGAGAGCCTACATGTTTTTGATAAATCGTACAAAGATGAAATTTTGGCAATATTAACTTCCATTATACATAGAAGCTCTTCTGATGATATTAGTGATATTGTATTGTCTAAGGAGGGTAGAAGTCCCCAAGATATGTATCTTCTTGCTTCTATATTGAAGTTAATGAGTAGTTCGATGTTACAAATTATTTGGTGTTTAAGGCGTTGCAGCAGTTCAGGTTGTGTGAAAACTTTGGAGGACGTTTTGTTATATGAGGAATACAATTTCATAGTGCATCTTATTGGTTGTTTTCGACATTTTAATATCCATCTACCAATTCAGAAATTTGTGTTTGACATGATGAAAACTCACCCAACGAGGCATGAAAAGTCGAAGTGGATGCTTCTGCATTTTTCAGGCATACTGTCACTAAGTTATGTTAGTGGGCTCGACTTCTTAGCTAAGGACTGCATATTTATGATTATGTCCTTGCTGAATTTATTTGTTTTTGAAGAGGGTGATTTAGATTCATTGTCATCCTTGTTCACTTCTGGATTGAGATCCTCTTCAACTAGATTTTCTGATAAAGGTGGAGAGGTAAATCTTGTTTCCCTTAGTCACTTTGTCAAGTTCATTTTTGCTTTCCCTTCCCTGCTTTAAGTTTATACATCTATGGTGCAGGCTTTTGTCAACCGAAAGTCAAGCAAAACAATTGCAATAAAATTTCAAAAGATGCAGACATTGTATTTAAGGTATGCTATTATCTAGTTCTTATTAATTTCTTATAATGAAGTTTGTGCTTCTATTGGCTTAAATATTGATATCTGCTTAAATTTATTTGAGTTGTTGGTTACTTAGGTTTTGTGAACTGCTATATAGGATTTTTGTTATTGACGTTTTTCTTTTTAAGCATGTTAGTGTAGTTTTATGCTCTGAATAAAGTCACAGCAATTGGGCCTCGGAACTTTGGCATGTGAAAGCTTGAAATCTGTGTATTTTGGTTACCTTTTGGATTTTCACTTCAACGTGATTTTCCCATTTGAAAAGACATTGGATTCTATGGTTACATACTCTTGGTATTAAAATCTCAAGAATCTGCTTTTCAGGAAGTTAATTGCAAAGCACTTTTGAAGGTGTGATTATCTTCTTTTCTTAGTTGTGATTGCTCAAGAAAATCTAGGACTATTTTCTTCTTCTCATCATTATTTTGATACGTGACCTTGTTATCATCTAGGCTAGTGTAATTGTGTTGGCACACCCTTTTTTTTTTTTTTTAATTATTATTTCTTTTCTCTGTACATAACTGCATTGATACTTCCATAGTTTTCTTTACTTATGACCTCTTTTCGACTTCTATTTTGCTACAGCAAGGTATCTTTTGCAAGTTTTCACGAAGGAAACAACTGCAAGGAAACAGGAAATTCAGAAAATGCCTCTGTCCTGAACGACATGGAGTCTGCTATAGATAGAGAAAAGGAAGTTGGGAAAGCCTGCAACGGTGAGATTTTCCTCAAGTGTATCCTGCAAGGTTCCAAAAAATCATCAGATTTTGACGATTTAGCAGACTTTATTGAGTGCAAGCAGTGGAAGGATTATTCTGTTTGGTTGAAGGATCGACAAAAGTTTCGTATACGGAAATGTCAGAGGCTGGCGGCTGATACCTGGGAGAAACAGAAATGGAAACCGAAATTTAAAAAGGGTCTAAATCGTAGATAATTTTTACCATATAAATGTGCATAGAAGTTGTAGATTTACATAGAACTTGGATGTATGTTTGCTTTGTGTTAGGTTGTGCTAGCTTTTTACAACCACAGCAATTGAATATTGCTGCTGATTCACTTTGTATACAGGTATATTAGCTTCATTATGTAGGGTAATTATTAAAATTCCCCTGTAATTTGTGGTAATAGCTAAACTTTCCCAATCTAGTTTCATTTTTAATCGAAATAGCACCTATAATTTCTTTTTTTCCACCAAACTCGTCCTTTACATTGACTTCTATTAACTTAACAAGCAAAATAACTCATTTACCCTTCAACAAAAAAAGGAAAAAAAAAAAAAAGATAGATGGATTTTCCAAAATAAAGAAAATTTAAAAATAAAAATAAATCAATTTCCAACTTATGGAGATCCAAGATTTCTATCAATTGAGATCTTGAGATTCAAGATTTCCATCAAGATCTAAGGAGATTTCCAACGATAGAGATTCTGATGACTCCATCAATAGTGATTTGGGATTTCCACCATTTTATTTATTTATTTATTTTAATTATTTATTTTGATTTTCATCGTTTATCTTATAGATAGATAGTGGAGAATCATATATTTATTTTAAATATTTTTAATGTTTTTTATATTCAATCTCCATCGTTCATCATGTGATGGACGATAGAAATGTTTTAAATTAGAGATTTTTAGTCATTTACCTATATATCTTGAGTGTTTTTAAATTTTTAACATAATATTTAACGGCCAAGGGCTTCTTGGGGAGTTAAATTAACGGCAAGACGGAGTTTGGTGAAAAAAAAAATAAAATTATAGGGGTGTTTTGAAAAAAAAAAAAACTAAATGGGAATTTTGGCCATTACCCCAAACTACAAGGTATTTTAATAATTACCTTATCATGTTAGACCTGAAACGAAAATATTATTTTTGATAAATAACAAATACCATTGAACCTACCTAAGACTTGTTGAATTATATTCGGAATTAAAGTTTACAGAAACTTATAGTGAACTCTCCTGGCATTAAGATTGACCGTTAAAAAATAGGCTTGAGTCTCCCCTGTTTCGCAATCTATAGTAGATCTATAGTGGATCAACCATAAATTTCTTATTTCTTATTCTATTTTTTTTTAATGGTCAATTTTACTTTTTAACGATCAAACTTAACACTAAGGGAGTTTAGTGTGAGTTTTTGTAAATTTTAATTTCGAGTGTAATTCAACAAATCTTAGACAAGTTCATTGTTATTTGTTCTTTTGATAATTATATATTTCTTTTATGTTTTCTAGCTTCACTATAACTGAAATTATATGGAATAAAGAATACGGCTAATTTAATTAAATTTCATCACATCCACGGTAATGAGATGGTAAATTTGAGTTATATATTAAAAAAAACTAAAACAAAATTGAAAAAATTGCACAAAATTTTCTAAATTTAGATAATATTGTATGCAATGATAATTTTTATCATAATTATATAAATATCCCATGAAATCCGTTATGGATAGATTAACTGATTTAAGGGTAAAAATATCTTTTATATAAATTTTTTTTCATTTGAAGAGACCTTTTACACAAGAAGACAAACTTACAATGAAACAAAGACTTGAATTCTTAAAGATAAATTAATTAATCCCACTAACACCAGTTTCAATAAATATTTTCTTACTTTTTTTTTTATAATGTGAAATGTTAAATTTAATTATGGTCATAAATTTAGGAGATATTTATATAATTATAATAAAAATTATGTAATTTTCACAGTAAAATTTTAGATAAAAATAAAACAATAAAAATCCTTATACAATTCTAGATACATAAATTTGTTTGTACCAAATTAATGTCTAATGACTAAAATATGTCGATGCATAAATAAATGAAAACCCCATTATATTAAAAGAATTAAATTTCATGCTTTAGAATTATGTTGGATGAATAATAAGATTAATCCAATGGTACCTCACACATTTACACCTCGAAGTTAAAAGTTCGAGTCGTGTACCCCTCCATCTAAATTCCAAATTAATTGTAATAGCTTAAAAACAAAAATTGTATTGGATAAATAAAATAAGACATCAAATATGAATAACATATTGCTTGAAATCACTTTCTCCATTAATATTTTGTTTGCAGAAAAAAATTAACTATTACATCAACTCATACAGTTGCAAAGCAATTCTAAATGCTTATTCAGACATTCTATGAGGAGTTTATAATGCTACAATTAAATGTAGACCTAAAACCATAAACAAACTTGGTATGGTTACTCAAATATTTACACTCTTGATGCCCATAGAAAAAAATTCACAAAAAGAGAGGGAGATTCTGGGTCATGCAATGCATTGTTGTATAGGTGTTTTCACACTCTTTGCAGCTTCTCCTCACCAATGAACCATCTCGATAGCAGACTAGGATCTTCAGCGATCAATTTACATGATGTAGGAATAATCCCAAGATCGGAACCAATTTGGACATAGTCATTAAGAGCTGCTTCCATCTCGGCATCAACAGCATCATCATCCACAACATCAATAGTGTTCGACCGCAGAACATCAGCATAGTATTTCTCCTCATCATCATCATGCTCGAAAGGTTCCATTGCTGGGCCCTGCCATTTCCAATATTTGAAAGAAGCACGAAAACATTAATGGCAATAAATGACAATTTCTTCCCTTTTGCTATCTTCTAATGATAAAACTCTAGGAGTAGTAGCTAGTGTTTTAGCAAACAATGACAAAAACAAAGATTTTTTTACGGCCAACAAAAAGAAGTGCGTTTCTTGCCAACATGCAGAAATTAAGCTAAAAGAAACGGAGCAAGACACTACAAAATTTCAACTCATTTTCTTAATCCAGATTCAAGAGGCCCAAATCGTATTACCTGACACAACTTAGCATAATGCTTATATATTTCACTGTTTTCATCTTGATCACCGAGCAGAGTTCCACCATACCAACCATTGGCTTCATCAACAGAGGTCATTGCAAGATACCTTTCAAAGCAGAGCATATTTATAAGAAGTGTTACAACTAAATGCTGACAGAAACGAGTAATAATTCTCTTCATACAAGTGAGAAAAGCAGAACTGTTGAAGAGAAGAAAATGGTAAAACAAGTGATATCATTTTAAAGTGCCTTGCATTTAAAATTGTGTAATAATCTCTCTCTCTCTAACCATGTCTGACACTGGTGTCCAGAGTCAAATTAATTTCAATAACTTACCATATTATATATTAAGGATGTTAAATTAATATTCCTGTGGAACTTTCACAAACTTGCGAGCTTGATTATTGTTTTACCTTTCTACATTTTTTCCTACAAGCAAAATGATAACACAATTTATGTGTTTAATGTCATAAACACAAACATAATGTATAGTCCTGTTCCCATGTCTAGAATTTTAGGACTTGTCATGTCAACTTCTTTTGTTCCAATCAAAACACAGCTTCTGTCATGTCCACAGATCATAAAATTACCTTTGGAGGATATCATCTTCTCTAATATCACTAACAGAAGAAAGCCAATTGAAGTCGCAGAAACTTTCAGCTCTTTCCTCATCATGAGCTTCCCTGTTTGCAGTTTCAGGTGTAGTAACTTTGGGGGTAGACCCACTTCCTTCGAGCTTTCTTTGGCCAAAGAGCCAATTTGGACTCTTCAGTTGTATTTCACTGCACGAGAGGTTTCTAAATTATTATCAAGGTTAGTATCATTAAATGTATTCGCCTAAGTTAACAAGTACCAAGTAAATGTCTTCTAAACATTTAGCCACCAAGTGACTTGTCTTTGCACAAGCAAAATCAATGTGTAAATAAAAAAAGTGATGATAAGAGGACTTCAAGCAAGTAATTATGATTGGTTAGACTCTAAACATAGAACTGGAAGCCAAAAGACATAAGGAACATCCCCCGCAAGAACATGTAAAGAAAAAGTGGTAGACAAAAATTAAACATGTTCTGGAATTTTGTCAAAATACAGATCTTGTGGGATCAAGTGATCCATACAGCTACACACAATATCTACAAGAATCAAAAGAAAAATTACACTCTGATGAGGACTTAGACTAATGGGATGGATATGATGTATCATACTTCTGTTGAGAGTTTTTGTATTCTCTGACGGACACGTGATCTAAGATAGTTTTTCAGGATAGCTTGTACCACCTTTGTATATTCCTTTTTGCTACACTTAATACAAACTTGCTGTTTCTGAATAGAAAATGAAAAGACTAGGTACCCAAGGTAACTAAAAGTAATATCCAAAGCTGTAAACATGAATACTAAGACCTGAGAACATAATATTAAAGGTAAGACATGTCTTAAGTAACAAAATAGAGGGACCCAAAACAGTTAAATGATAAAATTTTGTAAAGTTAAGCTCGTATTTAAAATAATATTATAGCATTTGGGTAAGGCATATTTACGCTGCATCAGGCGCCACACCAAAATTTCCAGAACCACCACCTGGTTTTTGATCCGGTTCACTACAGAGTCTAACATTTTTTATTGAACTACATGTTCTCTCAATCAATTTGTCAAAAGAAGTCAACTTCATCCGAGAAAAGTCTTCTCTGCAGGCTGGAATAGGGGACAGAATCCTTCCAAGTCTTACAGCTTTATCACTGGCTTCCAAACTGCAATGTGAACACTTTTAGGAAAAAGATGATACAATAAAAATAATTATAAAAAAAGTTGGCCACTATTTTTTGTGTGGCTGTGCAATCTAATTTTCAGCCTAAAACTTGTGTAAAGGAAACAAGAAATATTTACCACTTTTCAGGAAAAAAGTCATCACCAATCCCCGTCACGTGGAGATAATAGTCAGAATCCAACTCCCACAGAGCAGGTTTTCCTTCCTGTGGTTGGAAGTAACCCAAGAATCTGGTAAAACCAACAAAAGATAATAGTTTCAGAATCTATACAAACTGGGATCCAAAAGTTTAAGAAAAATGGAAACTAAAGCCAGCAGGATTGCATCGTACTATCTTCTCTAGATGCATATATTATTACTAAACCAAGAAGTTATTAGGTGAGTAGCACGAGGCCAAGGAAAACGTAATGTATATGAACAAAATTTAACAGATCCATGACAAGTTGGAATAAGTACAAATTTATAGCGTCCTGCTTTTCACCGTCAGTGTAGGCATTGCTGTAGTATCGCTGGATAGATTTAAGAAATTCTCTAGATTGGGTTGTAGCTTTCCACTTTCCCTGTCTCTCTGGGAACACCTGATCACAAAAAGATGACACACAGAGAATATAGAAATTCAATAATCTATAAGAAACTAAGACAGCACAGAGTTAGATTCATATAAGAGATAATTACAGTGTTGTGAGCAGCAGAGCCACCATATTGCTGTGCGAGAGCATCTCCCATGCTCTGGTACATGTCCATAAGAGCAGCAGCAATGCTACTATTAGAATCAACTTTGGGCATGTCTGTCAAACCCATTGCATGAAGTTGGCGGCCTAAAGCTGCAAGCCCATAAGCATACTGAGCTACATTTGTTCGATCTAAGCAATCAATGCAGTTAGTGCGCAGAACTCCACTTTGGAAACATGGTGCTGCACCATCATGATTGTCCTTTTTACTTTGTTGACTACAATCCACATCTCTGTCTCGATTATATAAAGAATTCAAATTCTCATGACTGCTTCCAACCCTTGAGAGCTCTCCTGAACTGGCTCTCAAGTCTCTAAGAGAAGGATCCCTGAGAAAAACAAAAAACTGAAAAAGAGGCAATAAAAAGGAAAATCGCATGTTATTGGTTGACCACACTCAGATAGTTACACCAAACAGCCTTTAATCTCCAGTTTAATCTTGAAAAATCAAAAACCTGATCAGGCTCTATTATAGAAACACCAACGCATCATCTTTCAAATAATGGGCCTTCAGTTTCCATATGGCCAAGTATATCTTAACGATCAATGTACGGCCATGGCAACAGCTTTCAGCAAATTTTGACAGATGCGTGAAGCAGAGAAAAGGCTTCTACATCAAACACTAATAACTGTAGAGCTGGGTATACATTTATCATCAACTACAGGGTGGGGATTTGGGTTCTGATATTTGGTTAGGTTCTTTGTTAAACAAACCATGCCCCATCTCCATCCCTACTTGGTCATCTAGAGAAATATAATTGTATGAGACCAAGCTCACATTTATTGCAATGCATGGTCGCTTATATACACCCTGGGGCAAGATTACACTAACCAGTCAGATAGATGCTAGCACTTGCAGAAGCAGAAAAGCAATAACTTAAGCAAATAATAAAAGCAGCTCAAGTGCATTGAGGTATAGAAGCTCCACTTATTCTTGAACCATTCAAATTATTTATCATCTATCATGTTTCTACCATCAAATAATTTTAATAAGGATCACATAATTAACGTAGACGGTCTACAACCAAAATCAAACTATAAGTAAACCCCAACCATAAATCTAACAGTACATACATATCTGAAATATTAAGAACATTGCAAATGATTAATATAAATAGGCAGAAATCAAATAGTTAAAGCTAAATTTATTACCTTCCACTTCGAGTAAGTTGGCTGATTCTCTTCTTAACAGTGCTCGGTTTACCACTATAGTAAAAACCAATCAAGTCCAGTGCTTCACTAGCCACAGCGCCCAAAACAGCTAAAACATTGGCAGACTTGCTTTTGGAATAAGAAAATAAATTAAAGGGTTAGCCATAGCAAATAAATACAGATTGTTTTTATCTGGGACAGGATGATGATCTATGTAAGGAAAGAGCACGGCTTACCTCTTAGCGAATTTGTGAAAGTCCCAGTGAATAAATCTAACATGGTTTTCTACAGGGAGAATTGTGTTCAGATACCCAACCGCACTCGCAAACTCACGCCTCAGCATCATTTCTCGAGGTCTTTTCTCAACAGTCTGCATTTTGATGTGTAAATGAGGTTAAGAAAACACTACGAAGATTTTGAATTTTCTATATCAGTATATTTTACAATAGACACTAATTAGGAATATATACACAAAAGAGAAGAACACAATCCCTTAGAAGTAGGGATTGGATTCTGACAAGAGCTGATTATTAACTAACAACTAGCTAACAACCATTGACAATCTAACTAAACCAGCTAACAACCATTGACTAAATTATACAATATTCAACACCCCCCCTCAAGTTGGGCAGTACATGTTGATCATACCCAGCTTGGAACACAACTCTTCAAAAACTGCTCTAGGTAGAGCCTTAGTAAACACATCAGCTGTCTGAGAATTGATAGGTGTGTAACTTATCTTAACAGACCCTGCTTCTATTTTTTCTTTGATAAAATGCCGGTCTATCTCCACATGTTTTGTTCTGTCGTGGTGAACTGAATTCTTTGCAATGCTAATAGTTGCTTGATTATCACACAACAATTCCATTGGCTTGACCATAGGAACTTTGAGTTCATTTAGTAGTCTTTACAACCAAATTCCCTCACAAATTCCATGAGCCATTGCTCGAAATTCCGCTTCAGCACTGCTACGAGAGACCACAGACTATTTCTTGCTCCGCCAAGTGACCAAATTACCCCAAACATAGGAACAGTACCCTGATATAGATCTCCTGTCTACCACTGAACCAGCGCAATCTGCATCTGTGAAGATTCTAACACCTCTATCCTCACTTTTCTTGAAACATATACCTTGTCCCGGTGTCATCTTCAAATACCTTAGAATTCTCAATACTGCTCCCATATGTTCTTCATTCGGACTGTTCATGAATTGACTAACGGTGTTCACCGGGAATGCAATATCTGCTCTGGTGTGGGACAAATAGATCAGTTTTTCCACCAACCGTTGATACCTTTCTCTGTCTACAGATGGACTTTCTTCTATGAGACCCAACTTCGTAGTAAAGTCCATAGGTGTATCAGCTGGCTTACATTCTGTCATCCCTGTTCTTTGAGAAGATCCAGGATATATTTCCTCTGATTTATGCAAATCCCTGCTTTTGATCTTGCAACTTCCATTCCTAAGAAGTATTTCATACTTCCTAGATCCTTGATTTCAAATTCCTTGGCTAGAAAAGACTTCAACTTCTGAATTTCCTCCTCACTGTTATCAGTCATAATCATATCATCCACATACACAATGAGTATAGTAATAACACTTGCGGTATGATGAACAAATAAGGTATGGTCAGCTTGACATTGAGTATAACCAAACCTTTTTACGGCTTTCGTGAACCTTTCAAACTCTGGGAGACTATTTCAACCCATATAGAGACTTTTTTAACTTACAGACTTTGTCCCCAAGTGCATTTTCTAAACCTGGAGGACCTTCCATATAAACTTCCTCTGCTAATTCTCCATTCAGGAAAGCATTCTTCACATCCATTTGGTGAAGTTTCCAGTTGAGATTAACTGCGAGGGAAAGAAGAACTCTAATTGTATTCAGTTTAGCAACAGAACCAAAGGTATCCTCGTAATCGATCCCATAGGTTTGTGTAAAACCCTTAGCCACCAGTCTGGCCTTGTAGCGTTCTACACTGCCATCCGCTTTATGCTTCACTGTGAAAACCCATTTGCACCCTACAGCCTTCTTACCCTTTGGCAATTCTGTGATATCCCAGGTTTTATTTCTCTGAAGTGCTTCTAACTCCTCCATAATTGCATTTTTCCATTTTGGAATTGACATAGCCTCTTGAATGTTAACTGGAACAGACACTTGAGAAATATTGTGAGTAAAAGTTTTGTAACTAGATGAAAGACCCTCATAGGATATGTACTTACTCAAAGGGTAAAAAGGTCTCTCTCTACACTTTCTTATCGGTTTCCTTAGGGCGATAGGTATTTCAGTATCTGAAGGAACTTCCTCACTGGTCTGGTTAGTATCCTGGCTAGTGCTAGCATCACTCAGGGATTCAGTATTGGGATCAGGTATGTGGACCAATTCCGATTGAGACTCCTGGTCTTGCTGAGATGCAATCTTGTCCGGTCCATCTTTATTTTCCTTCGACTTCCTCAAGTATACAATAGGTTCTGCTTAGAACTTACTTGTCATGTCTGGATGAACAGGAGACACATTTGACTCACAATGAGGAATTTCAGGCACATTACGAAGGTGAGACTCACTGTTAGGTCCGGATGAACTTTCATGGAAAACATGACTATGACTATGATCCAAAAACTGAAATTCATTCTCACTCCCCCCCTGAATTTGAGTTTGTGGAAAGAAAGGTTGATCTTCAACAACGGTAACATCTAGAGCGATATGAATTTTTCTAGTATCTGGGTTATAGCATCTATATCCTTTTTGAGTAGGAGAATAACCTAAAAATAAACACCTAACAGCTCTAGGATCAAGTTTACACCTGTACTGTGGTTGAACATGTACAAACACGGTACAACCAAAGACTCAGAGAGGAATGGTGGAGATAAGTTTGATATGAGGATAAGTTTCAAGTAGGATTTGACATGGAGTTTTGAAGTGTAATACTCTTAGGGTTGTCTATTAATAAGATGTACAGCTGTGAGGAGCTTCACCCCAAAAACAACTGGGCACCCGCATACAAAACAAGGGATCTAGTAACCTCTAACATGTGACGGTTTTTTCTCTCAGAGATCCCATTTTGTTGAGGTGTGTTAACACATGAGGTCTGGTGGACAATCCCCTCACTACAAAGATACTCTCGCAACCCTTGGTTTACAAACTCTCTCCCATTCTCTGATCTGAACACTTGAATATTTGTTTGAAACTGATTTTTGATCAATAAATGAAATTTTTTGAAAATATTGGTGACCTCGGACTTTTCTTTCATGAGAAAGACCCATGTGACTCTGGTATGATCATCAATGAATGAGACAAACCATTTTGCACCCGTGATATTAGAGACTCTGGAAGGGCCCCAAACATCACTGTGAATTAAAGCAAATGGTTTGGAGGCTTTATAGCTATTAGGATGGAACACAGAACGAGTATGCTTTGACAACTCACAAAAATCACAATGAAAATCTTTTGAACTTCTATTACTGAATAAGTCAGGAAACAATTTCTCTAGATACAAGAAACTAGGATGTCCTAACCTATAATGCCAAAGCATAATAGCACTCTCTTTATTTGACTTAGACATGAACTCAGACATTGACTCAAGAGAAAAAAATTTGGATTCAGCAGAATGACCTTGTATACCCTTAGAAGCTTCGGCCTTGATGACATAGAGACCAGATTGTATCTCAGCAGTTCCAATCGTCTTCCTTGAAATCATGTCCTAAAATACACAATAAGTGGGGAAAAATTTAGTCACACATTTTTCATCATCAGTGAGTTTAGATATAGATAGGAGGTTACAATCTAAATTTGGAACATATAACACAGACTGCAGGATTAGAGTTTTTGAAATAATGACAGAACCACACCCTGTGACTTTGGACAGAGAATCGTCTGCAATTTTAACATTATAGTTACCTTGACATGGCTCAAAAGTACTAAACACCCTAGCATCACTTGTCATGTGATCAGTTGCAACTGAATCCACAATCCAAGTACCTGGGACCTTCCTTTTCACATTCAAAGCAGTGGAGTAGGAACCTTTAGTAGCAACTGACCCGGCACCAACTATTGGGGCATTTAAACCTGAAACCATTTTCTGCAGCTGATTCAATTGCTCCTGAATGTATACAACTGAATATGTTCCAACACCTTCATTCCCACTGGCCATGTAACCTTTTGCATCTTTTTCCCCACTGTTTTTAGATTTCACATCAGCAGGTTTTCCGTGAAGCTTCCAACATCCGTCCTTAAAATGACTTGGCCGTTTGCAATGCTCACACCATGGTCGCTTCCTAGGCTGGTTGAACTTCCCTCCATGGATGGCCAAGGCACTACCATCTGGTTGTGTACTGATGTTGTCAGAGCCGAGCATTACCTTTCTTCTGCTCTCTTCGCGCACCACCTCAGAAACAGTCTCTCGAAGAGTAGGTAATGGTTTGATTGCCATAATTCGTCCTCTCACATCATCAAGAGTACGATTCAGCCCTAGCAGGAACTTAAAAATTCGCTTTTTCTCAATGCTTTTCCTGTGTGTGGCCTCATCTCTTGGATTGGTGAAAACTTCTTTCTCAAATATATCTACCTGCTGCCATAATCTAGAGAGCTTCGTGTAGTATTGAGTGACCGAATCATCACCTTGACGCAGATCATGTAGGATTCCTTCAACTGCAAACAACTCAGCCATGTTATCATGAGTAGAAAAGGTCTCCTGTGCTGCATCCCATATCTCTTTTGCTGTTTCATACAACAAAAAGTTTTCATTGATGTCGGCATTCATTGAGTTCAGCAACCATGACATTACCAAGTTATTCTCAGTCTTCCACTGGCGACATCAATGGCAGGTTCTTGTATTTCTCCAATTAGGTACTCATCTTTTCCTTTACCGCTAATGGAGATGAGGATTGATTTGGACCATTGAAGGTAATTTTTACCAGTCAATTTGTGACCGGATATGAGGAATTGAGAAGATGTGTGGTCAACTCCTCCCCTTCCATTGTTGTTTGAGTTGACTGGGTCTGAACCAGAGGCGACTTCTGAAGATGATGCGTTAGACATGCCTAATGTTTGCAGATGAAGAGGATTCAGCGCTGCTGGAAAGGGCAAAAAAAAATTTTCTTTCCTTTTTTTTTTTTCTGGGGCAGTTACTGCAATTTAAACAAATCAAGGGCATATGCTGCAATTTAAACAAGTCTAGGGCAGTGACTGCCATTTAAACAAATCAGGGGCAGAAACTGCAATTTAAATAACTGAGGGATTACACTGTAATTTTACAAGCTGGGAACCAACTCTAAGAAGGTCACGACGGAGAGCGGTGGCCAGAAAGGACAGATCGGTGAAGCTCGTCGGCCGACGAGTGCAACGGTGCTGGCGATGAGAAAGGAATCGCTGGCGACGAGCGGGATCGGCCAGGAAAAGAGGAGACGAGGCGGCAGCGGAGGTGATGGAGTGTGGGGCTCCGGTGGTTGTCCAATAGGCGGTTCCGGTGGCGTTGGAACCGAAAGAAGATGAGGATTCAGATAACAGTGGCGGTGAGTGGAGGAAAAAAGGCTACGGCGGTAGATTGAAAAAAAAGAAGGCAGAGTGACGCGACAGCAGCGGTGATGGCACGTGAGGGTCCGGCCAGCATCCGATAACGGCGTTTTCACTAGTGTCGGACTCGGTAGGATAAGGTGGTTCAGGCGGCAGTGACAGTGACCGGAGAAGGAGAGGTTATGGTGGCTGAGAAGGCAGAAGAATACTCTGCTTCAGAATTTGGTTCAAATCTGTTTTCGGATGACGAGGAACGTGCAAGGGAAGAAGAATAAGCTAATGTGGCTGCTGAAATGAGCAGCGGCAATTGCTGGAAAAAAAAAACTGCCGGAAAAAGCAGTGAGCTGCTGGAAAAAATCTCAAATTGAGGGCAGCTCTGATACCATGAAGATTTTGAATTTTCTATATCTGTATATTTTACAATAGACACTAACTAGGAATATATACACAAAAGAGAAGAACACAATCCCTTAGAAGTAGGGATTGGATTCTGACAAGAGCTGACTATTAGCTAACAACCAGCTAACAACCATTGACAATCTAACTAAACCAGCTAACAACCACTGACTAAATTACACAATATTCAACACACTATATACTGAAAAATAATCTGCGTATACTGATAATTAAAAAGAATTAAACCAAGTTAGATCAATGTGGTAGGAAAAACTGCATTCTTTAAAAGTTCTGTAACTTTAAAGAAGGAAAAAATGGAGAAAAACAACCAGAATATTTGAAGACACAATTTGCAATAAAAAATTTATTAAAATTAATTTTTTTTACATTTTTATATAGGATGACAAAATAAGATGTTTAAACAAACATGAGATAATAATTTCACCAAAGACTAGCCTTACTAAAACAAGGAGACATAATCAGTAGCACAGATTGTTAGCAGCCAGTAAATGTAATCTGAACTTTTGAACAAAAAAGAAAACTGCTTAATGTACTTGAAAGTAACCTTTATTAAATTAAGAACAATTATTGGATTTCCATATCTCTGTTCCAGGTCCTCAAAATGCAATTTCGTTGACTGATATGTAGGATCATACCTCTGCACTGAATTCAAAAAGAAAAGCATCAAAAGATCTGTTTACATTAAGCTAGACATCCAGTAGGATTATGCTCTTCAACGCAATACTCAAATAACACACTAAACAAACTGAATCAATTTCATACAGATAATATCAGGCTTTGGACTAAATCTTGAAGCTTCCTGGGACCAGAAAAGGGGAATAGAACCACGCATCTGCACAACTGAACTCATTTTTCCCTTGCATGACCCAGCTTCTTCATCTAGGACAATTTGCTCTGTTTCTACATCATTAGCAACCCTTCCACGATCATTTACTCCTCTTTTTAAGTAACTGCAGGCCATAAAATCAGTTCAATTATAAAATTATAAAACATGCAATCATCATTTCAAAAATTGCCACAAAATTCACCAGAAGATACAATAAGCCATTCCTACCACAACCCTTACATCACAAGAAGAAATAACTATCTACAACATAAGACTTCAAACCTACAACCAACCAACACACCAAATAATTAAACTGCTGCAACCAATATCAGAGATACATAATATGATATAAGCAAAGCAACAGACGATTGAAAAAAAAGAAAAAAAAAAAAAAGAAAACAGAATAATAAGAACGTGATAACAATGGATATGAAATTAGCAATCCTAGCATCAAATTTCACTTTCCATACCATGGAATAGAACCCATTAAGTAAAATTTAACCAAATAAGTAAATGCTGCAACACAGAAAATTAAGTAAACCAAAAAAGTTAGACCTGTGGACATGTAAATGGAAACACGTATGAAAAGAAACAATGGGAACCGGGTAATGGAACACGCACTCACACAAAGACAATATTTTCTTATTCCAAATAGACTTCATTTTCTTATTCCAAATTGATTAGGCTTGGAATTATCCATATTTGCTTTGATTTAGGTTATTCTTATTTAACTAGGTTTATGTTATCAATGGCCACTATATATAGGCCTTATGTTATTGCTTTGATAAACATTTGATGAATAATGAGTCAATAGCAGATAACCCTAATCTAATCACTCTTTGTTTTGAGATTCTTCCTCTATTATTACCATCTTATGAGATTATTTAGCATGTAATTAGGCCTTGCCTAGGTCTTAGGACACTTGGTCAACCTGACCTCCAACAAAAAAATAAAAATAAAAAACAAAGGAAAGGAAAACAATGGAAACAATCAAGTCTATGTCATGCATACTTATTTGTTGCGGGAGTATTTACAATAACTACAGAGTTAATTCCTAAAACTTTCACTGGCAGTCAGCCAAAGACAGTAAAGGCCACAAACAAATATACGCCCACCTTATAGATGGATGATCAATTCCATACAATGAAATATTAGTAATCACTAATACAATCATGCATCAAAAGAAAAGTTGAAAGCTACTTTCAAAGCCAGTTATATAACCTAAGTCATCCAAGAACTAAATTACTACTACAAGTTCACGTCATGTGATACTTCATAGTTGATTTGGAAATTCTAAACCAATTCAAAGACATTAGTATACGACTAGAAGACTCTTTCAACGCGGGCCACTTTTTGAAAGCCATTTAGATTTTCTTATATATATATATATATATATATATATATATATATATATATATTAAACCAGAAAATACCGTGTTCCAGCAAAGTGCCGAGAGCGTCTAGAAATCAGGGTAACACCGAAGTCCCTCCCAAAGATTGATAGCCTAGTCTGCAACATCAATATATACCGTATTGCATTATAAACTCATTACTAAATAGCATAAAAGGGCATATAAGCAGGAATACTGTATGAATAGGATATAACAAAATAAAAGTCATATAGCATGTCAAAGAAATTGCTATTGCTATAATTAAATGAAATAAAGAAAATAAGGGAATACAGAAAACTGTGCATAGCAGTAATTTGTCAAAATCCATAATATTAGATAAAGATTAATTACAGCACAGGAAAAATCACCACTAGACAGAACCACAAACCTGCTTAAAATGCCCATGAACTAATGCTACTGTCCAAATGGTGTTATTGCATCTCGATCGAATGGCTTGTGTTAGATATGCATTCCATACGAATATGTTATCATATGGCATCTGTTCCTCTCCCATAGATAACACATTCTTTTGCAAACTTTGCATTATAGGATATGTATAACTGTAGAAGAAATCTTTGGTCAAATCTACACTGGATAACAGTTTCTTGTACCTGCAGGTTGACAAATACAAACATTAAAACACCATTACATGCCATGTAACTATAACTGGTAAACACACTAGGAGGCAGGAACAAGGGATTAATCAATAAAATCTACAAGAAAAGGAAGTGTAAAGATTATTCAGCAAACTATAAGTTAAATAATACCTTTCCGAAGCACACATCAAATTCTGAATAACAAACAAACAGTAGCAAATCATAAAAGCTACAAATATAGATGGGATTAATCATTTTACAAAAAGGCGGCCACAGAAAAATCAAAAAGGAAGAAAGTTCCCTCCTTTTTACATCAGCACCAGTCAAAATTACAGAGAACAAAGATGAGAAGTTCATTTACACATGAACTTAATCAAAATGAATCAAGATTCACTAAGGGTAAGCTTAGCCAATCAAATGACCATAAAACTAGAACAATGTCAAATTCAAGCCACCAATCTACAACCCAAACTACTTACCACTACATTGCTACAAACCTGGAAACGATATTTTCCCAACTATTTAAAATTTTTAAAAAAGGACTTATACCAACAAAATCATATAAAAATCCCCAATTAACACCAAACATTCATAGGCCATAAAAGGGAAGAAAATACCTTAGTTCAGTTTTCGAATGAGCTACATCCGATTGTATAGTGACATGTGGAACCGCAATCAACTGGCTCTCATCTATACTATATATTGCATGACCACATATACATCCAATTTGCCGACGCTTCGTGATCAGAATCAAATAATATGACTCCAAAAACTTAATGCAACCTAAAACAGAACAACGAAACACATAACACAATTCAATGAACCCCGTATTTGAATACTTGAAAACACACGAAAACGAGCATAAAAAATACGGACTTGCACTAACCTGCAATCCCAAAAACCTTGGCTACAAAAGTCAGCCCCCCTGTAGCACGATTGCCTTCCGCAATCCGTTGAAGCAAGCTCTTGATTTCCTGTGGCGAATAGACAACTGGGTCCTCGCTGATGTTAAGATCAGACGGCTCTGATCGGTCGATCTTCAAAACCCGGAAGAATCTCTTGTTCCTGTCACTCCCAATCAGATAGAATCTCTACACGAACAAAACGAACCCCAACTCATATCACTTATAAAATCATCAATTTATCATAACAAACAAAGAAAAACAAAATGAAACTTGCAATTATGAGAAAATGGAAACTTAAAAAAACTGAATCAAAACATATGTCTTCTAAATTTTTAACACAGACAAATACCCAATCAAAACCAAGACCAAAGAAAACCCAATTCACGATTCCAATGGAAAAGCCCTTTCTCAAATTTTCCCCACAGCCAAACGGCGATTTTTTTATTATTATTTATTTTTCTCACCGCTCGGGTCTCGTAGAGCTTGAACTTCTCGAGAGAGTAGGAGTTAGCATCGATGTCGAAGTCGTTGGACGGGTGGATTTTCGCCGATGACGACGAGAACGCCGTCGCCGGCAGACGGGGTTTGGCCATCGGATTTCTGATTTTGGTTTCGAGTTTGGTGGTGGTGTTGTCGTGGAGAGAGAATTGATAATTTGATTTTTTTCATATATAGGCTTCGAGTCAAAATGGCAAGTTTTTGAAAGTACCCTTATAGTTTGGTCAAAGTACAAAGTATAGATATGTTGACTGTCAGGTTAACAGATAGGTCCTCAGTGGACACTTAATAACCATTGAAATTCATTAGTTACAAAAAAAACGAAAACAAAATGGAATTGCTTCTAAAAACAATCACAACAATAACAATAATAAATTAAAAACTCAAAATTTAAATAAATAAATAAATTGTGACTTTGACTGTAATTATATATATATATATATATATATATATTATATTACATCAATATTTAAATGATTGACAAATTGTGACCGCTTAATTTCTTATTCCAATTTAATGTTGATTCTTGATGTTAATGTTCTTAATTTTCTTTTCTTTTCTTTGGTAAAAGGGAGGGTACCACCAATAATGGCGTGGCCAACAGCAGCCATGCTATCAGCAAGAAAATTACATTCCCTATAAACATGAGCCATCTCACAATTCCAATTCAAATTCATCAGCTTTCTGCACTCTTGGATGAGAGACCAAAAAGGGTTGTTGTCATTGTAGCCTCTTTGGATAAGTTGAACAGCCTCCAAACAATCTGATTCAACTTGAATACTTCTCCAGCCACTCTCCCAAGCCATTTTTAGCGCTTCAAAAACAGCCCAAATCTCTGCCTCCAAGTTACTGCCTTCGCCTCTGCTCATGGCAAAACCCTTGAAACATTGCCCTTCACTGTTTCTAACTACTCCACCCGTAGCTATATTTCTAGAATTAAGGTTTCTACTGCCATCAATATTGATTTTAACCCAGCCAGCTCTAGGTGGATTCCAAGACAGATAGCAGAACTGTGCATGTTTCATATTATTGTCAAAAAGATTGGCTTGGGTCCAATCTTTGACAGCTTAAGTAATAATCCCTTGCTCCACAATTGAAGCTTTAACTTTATTATCAAAAACAACCTTACACCGCCACTTATATATAAACCACAAGGAAAAGGTGAAGAACACATAATTAGGAATTTTGTCCTTCCTTTCCCTTTTGTCCTTCAAATTGCAGGCCAATCAGTCCTCTAAGTTTTGCTCAAAAGCCCTAGAGTTGGTGATACCTCTCAACCAGCCTTCCCAAACACCCCTAGAATATCTGCACTTCGTGAAAAGGTGATCTAAATCCTCCTTGCCACAACCACATTTGGGACAGTTCTCATCGTCCCCCAAATTTCTGCTAGTTCTGGGCACATTGGTAAGGAGTTTGCCATGGAGGACAGTCCAAAGGAATATGATGATTTTGGAAGGCAGTTTAAGGTCCCATATGAACCTCTAGTTCTAGTTAGATTGGGAAAATTGGCTTTGGTAAGCAGACTGCACAGTAAACTCCCCATTCTTGGTCTTGCCCCAAACCCGTTTGTCTTGAACACTACCTGAATTGCCCACAAAAATGCTAAGGATTATACTCTCTACATGCCGTGGAACCACAACAGCTAGCTTATCCCTAATCTAGATCCCATTGTCAATAAAGTCTCCAACTTTTTCCTCTAAATCTAAGCCAAAAACATTAGCAGAAGCATAAAGGAGAAGAGCTCCCAAATCAGGGACCCACTCATCCTTCCAAAAGGACACCAGGCTGTCGCTACCCAACCTCCATATTAGCCCTTTTTCCAATAGCAAGATGCCAAATTTGACAGCCCTCCAAACATTGGAACAGTTGCCTCTATTTCTAGCATCGTTAGAAATATTGTTAGCTTTTCTTTTATTCATAGTACGGCTAATAAGGTAACTGATGTTCTTGCTAAGGCTGCTCTTTCTCTTATTTCTAAGTTGTTTTGGATTGAGTCTTATCCTCCTTCTGGGGAGGTTTTGGTCCAGGAGGATTTTACTGGAGAGTTGTAGTTTGGTTTTCCTTAATATATTATCCTTTTCTAAAAAAAAAAATGATTGATAAATTATCTAAAATTTGAAAATAATATACTATTTAAAATTTTGGATATGAATAAATGTTATCATAATAACTTATTTGAAATTTTTGGATATGATCATACAAATAATGTTATCTTTTATTTAAATTCGCATAAAATATATAAATCTAGATAATATTTTTATGGAACCGAGTTGTTTTTATAGCTTTCGATCATACCGTAATTTTTCTCCCATTTAATCATGATCAACTATATAATATACTAAAATGGAATACAAAACATGCAAAATGAAGTATAGTACTTACAAAATGTTGCATATCGACTACTAATAAAGTGGTTGAGCACTTCCCCTTTTATTTTGGGGATAGAGTTTACCCATTAAATCACAAAGTGTGGAGAGACCCCTCCACTACAGTGGGAGTTACCATTTTAAGTCAAGCTTGTAGCGTTTGATCTTACCAGATCCCGACTTAATTGGTGTCAGATTTAAAAAAAAAAAAAACTTATAAAATGCTAAAACATATTTGCAACATCAAATTCTAAAATTGTGAGTTTTTGGTTAATATTATTTTCTTACTTTAATATTTTTATAAAATCATAACAAACCATTGAAATTTAATAGTTGAAAAAGAAAAAAAGGTTTCAAAATGAAAATTGGAATATAACAATAATATCAATAAAAAGATAAAAGTGGCTTTTAGTGAAATTAATTCTATCTTCGATTACATCAAGTATTGAATGATTTGATAAGTTATTTGAAATTTTGGATTTAAATGATATTTTAGGGTGATTAGAATATATAAATCTAAATAACACATTTATGGAATCAAAAGTTGTTTATGTAACATGACACACAAAGCTTGTAAAATGAAAAACAAATTCAAGACATTATCAGATTGAATGAACACTCTTCAACCGAACTACATTAGACAGTTGCAAAATGGACCACATTAAATTTGATTAGTATATATAAATCTAAATAACGGAATCAAGAGTTGTTTATGTAACATGAAACACAAAGCTTGCAAGATGGAAAACTCTTTTTGGTGGCGACTTGAACCCAAAAATGAGACTTACATAATTCTAAAATTTTGTATATACTTTTTGGTTAATGTCATATTCCTTCACTAACAAAATCACAAGTAAACAAATGATGAGTCTATTTTTTTTTTAAAGGCAATAAAAGCCTGAAGAAATTTATTGAATAAGATAACCCAGATTTTGTCATCAGCTAAACAAATAGACTATAGGCAACACAATTACATCAGATACAGTACAACTCACTGTTGCAGGAGGGGAATGATGGTGAATGTAATGAACATCAAGAAGAGAGTCACTCTCGAAAAACCAGCATGGAAAACAGAGGCTAAAACCATAATATAGCACCGATAATCACGAGTAACCCCACGGTCCCCACCCATGCCCTCATCATGTGTGTGGAGATTTATCCTTAATATTGTAGTAGTAGATATTCAGGTCGCATGTATATAACGTAGCAAGTTGTGATATGTAGGTTCCAACGTAACCCTTTATGTTCTGTTTTAGATTTTTTTTTTAATTTAAAAAAATATATATAAATCTAAGTTGTAATAACTAACCCAAAACTAAATCCCGCCAAATGTGGACAAAGTAACATTTGTTTTTTTTTTTTTTTTTAATCAATCCTTCTCATTCTCATCTCCTTACAACACTCTTGAAGAATTCGAGTTTCCAATCTCCATTTTGTGGAAATAATTCTTCACATCCAGGTATTGCCCTTTTTATTTTCTTAGACTTTCGAGTTCATCAATCATAATATCTTTTTTATTTATAATTTTTTGTGATTTACTTTTCGTGATTGTCATGGAAATGAGTTTGGAGGAATTCTGGTTTGAGTTTCTAAGTTAACAATTGAGTTTGTTTGATATATAGATTGAAATGCTATACTATTTTATATAGAAATTCTCGTGTGTCTCGACTAAGTTAACTATTGTGTAGACAAATAGTCATACAACCTCGACAAATGACACATGATCTAAACGATGGGTTCTGCAATCTATGAAACATACATTTTTCGTTTAATTATATCATGCGGTATATTATACAGGATCCGAGAATTAGAATCAAGGATGGATCCTAATAAGAGAAGATTTGATAAATTATGCCGTTGTTTTTATAAAGAATTCACTAAAAGACAAAAGTCTATACAAATTACAATCCGCAACAAGCAGATCGAACAAGTCTCTGCTACGTATTTCTAAGTTGCTAATTTATATGGATCTTCTGATTTTTTACATTTTCGCTTTCAGGTTGTGTGCAGTCGCAATGGATTCTTCGTTGAGAAGTCAGGGAGGCATTCAGTTGCTGCTAAGTGCAGAACAAGAAGCTCAACAGCTGATCACCGATGCTAGAAACTGTAAGAACCTGATCTCCATATTTATTTCCGACAATTCTAATTTACACAATGGTAATTACCAGGTACGGACATAATCCATATATAGAGTTTTTATCTTTAAACAAATTCTTCGGACCTAGAATTGATTTAATGGACAAAGACCTTGACAACAATTCCACGTTTCTTATTTCAGTGAAGATGGCGAGATTGAAACAAGCGAAAGACGAAGCTGAGAAGGAAGCAGCACGATATCGGTACCATTTAGAAGCTGAGCACCAGAAGAAAATAACTGAGGTATTATCATTAGTGAACGTTTAAACCACTCTTTTTAAGTCTTAACAGCTAAATTATATGATCAAATGTTTATAGTTTGACCGTCTTCTCTATTTCGGTTTTTTAATTACCATCGTCCTAGACAAGCGGAAACTCGGATTCAACTGTGAAACGGCTGGAAGAGGAAACGGAAGCGAAGATCCAAAACATGAAGGAAACAGCCTCAAGAGTGTCGACGGAAGTTGTTAACATGCTCATCAAGAATGTTACTACAGTGAAGGTTTGATTGATGCAGAGATTATTAGTAGTAGTACAAGTAAAAATGCTTCATTTCTGGAGGTCTCTAAAATTTTGTAATGAATTAGATTATATATTTTTTGGATTTCCAATTTTTTTTTTTAATTTGTAAAATTTTATTAACCTTCTTTGAGGTATGTTTCAATAATGTGTTATCAATTATTTTGTTTTCTCACCAACGGCCTGTTCCTATTGATAACCATTAGAGAGATTTGGTGGCTTTTAATAAAAACCAAAGAAGCTTTTTCTGAGTAGAGATGCTAACTATAAAAAAACACATGCTTTTTCTTCTTCTTCTTTTTTTCTTTTTCCAACTTTTTCGAAATAATTTTTCACTAATCAAGTCACGAGTACGAATACTTCATTTGTCGAAAGAGACACCACCAAGTGATAAGATAATTTTTCTCAAGGTTCTCTCAAGCATATACAACAATTTACAAAATCACTAGAATCTGCGCAGCAGATCACCAGAAGATTACAAAATCAAAAGAGCAAGATTCGATTTTGTGAACCTTACCTCTAAGTAGAGTAACAACACAATTGAACTCGGATGTAGAGAAAGGGAAGATCATAACCTGGATGCCCTTTGACGTTATAGCTCCCATTCTCAAGTCGAACTGAGATCTTCTGGTCTTGAAGGAATGATTTCGGTTAGCATCTCTCAAAAATCTTGTATAGCTTCTCCAATGAAGCTACCTAGAAAAGGAAAGGATCACAATCAATCTTGCAGCTACAAGAAAAGCCGAACACTTATTCACCCCATACTCCTCCAAGTAACACCCGAAAATGAATAGTAAAATAATAAATCTAATAATATAAAGGTGAAGAGGAAAATTGATCGTCTCACATACACACACGCTCATTATTGACATCCTAATCCACGACAAATGAAGATGGAGATTTTAAGTCATCTGATTACTCTACACCGTGAGTGCTCCAACCCAAGATACCATACATACCATGCCAGAGTTTAATTAAATTTAAAGAATAAAAATGCTCCATAAAAAAATTTAGAAACCACTTATAGGACTTGGCAGCAAAACATCAGAATCATACTAGTGGGAATCACCTGAACTAATGTTCCATTTGCAGCCATTGAAGTTGGTGGTTTCAGAAAGAGTCTCATGGATGGAAATAAGACATGCTGGATTGACCATTCACGCTGAGCCCAAGCATTCTCTGCTTCTGAGAGAAGTTCGTGCTCAACTGCATCTTCCATTTCAACATCATCCCCTGTGACTACCAAATAGTATTATGGTTGGGAATCCAGAAATCCATGGTGACTAGAAAGTTACTTACAAGTTTTGACAGTATTGTCCAATGATATTGACAAGGACTGTCATTTGACGCAAATTGAAACACACTACATCACGCCTCAACAAAAATGCACATAGTAACTAGCAATTAAAAAGCCATACCTACATCATTTGAGGATTTTTCTCTATCTTCAGGATTCACTAAAGGTTTTCTCTTTTTGTAATACTGCAAACCTTCACCTGATGGGTTGGGCAGCAGAGGAGGATGCATGGCATAAAAGTTCCCGATGACAGCTGCAATTGCTTGAAAGCAATTTTTTTCCTCTTCCCAGTCAACCTATAATAATGAGCAGAAATCATATATTGCACAGAACGAAAACTGTATTTGAAAAATAAAGAAGAATAAAATTGATATAGATACACTTTTATGTTTTCCACATACTTCTTCCATACAAGTTTTGTTTCTTATAAATAAAAAGATATGGGATTTTAACTTCCAGTTGTCAGATTAATAAAAGTAAACTAAGCAAAATAAAAAAGCGTTTCAAGATATGATTTGTTGGAAAAACTTCTGAAATTGAGCAGTTGCCATGTTAACAGCAAAACAAGCAACAGGCAAGAATTGCTTTCAATGAGTACAATTTCAAACATCTCAAGGGCCACTAGGAGGCTCCATATCCTGAACTACTGTAAGCAAGTTTTTGCAGTATTTAGTTATAAATTGAAGTGGAAATTGACAACTCTAGGTGGAGGTATATCTCGAGACACTTGGTTCTCAGTTCAGGTCCTCAGCATCATATGACTATTAAGGTCTCCTCATAGGTTTCTACTCTCTCTCTCCTACTTCTTTTGTGTCTGTCATCTCATATGTCAATAGCACTTCCATGGCATCAACAGACATTGGATTTACTATCATTACCAATAAGTTTCTTCCTAATGGTTTTTTTATTCCTCAGCTTCCCTTGGTTTGGTTTTCATCAATTAATTTTTTTAACTCTGGTAATTTTTTTTTTTTTTTTTTTTTTTTTTTTATAGGAGACTCTGGTGATGTTATTCATTTCTCCCACACATGGATACAAGTGCTTCACTAACACGTGTTTAAATTTTTTTCATCATTCTGAATTTGAGTTGAAGAATCCTAAAGTTTGTGGTCAATGTAGAACACCCATTTGTTCATCACCACATGCTCCAACTTTAGTTCATCTGGATTCCAGAGGCATTGCTTAGTTCTAATAGCTTTCCAAATCCTATAAAATTTCTAGTATAAACAATTGTAGTACATATCAATCAGTCAAGCAAACAAAAACAAAAACCTAAAGTTAGAATGTTTGTGTGTGCACAGAATTTTCTTGAGGTAACTTGATTCTTTTGTGTAAAATTTAAGTGATATCACACTAAGAAGATTAAGGATTGCCACTCCGACCGAATAGTTGAAAATACTGAAATAAATAAATATAAAAAATAAAACTTTGGCACCTACGTCGTTGCCCAAACAAAGTACAAATTCAGGAAGGCGATCCATGTCAGGAGTGTACTGATCTAGTATGACAGGAAGCCTAGATAAATTCCCATGTGTGTCAATTTTGAGGCCGAAATACTCCTCTAGCAATTCAGATTTTTGCTTGAGCAGTTCTGTATTCATCTATACAGGAACCAAACAAAGATATTAGTCAATTTTCTACTACAACTGCACATTTTTAAAGCTATTCTCTTCCAACAACAAGCTTTTTATATGTAGCCTGCAATTAGTAATGGAAGTTATCAGGGTCACAGATAAGAATTAAAAAAAAAACATTGTGCTTAATTAACAGCCTAAAGTTCTGGCATATAATTTGATTTTTTATTTTTTTCTATTTCTGATTCTGTTTCATTTCTACATCACAATGAATTCCCAAATTAAAAAGCCTAGTGTTCAAGAAAGAACAATTAATAAATTTTCATTTTCGAACAACTTCCACAGCTGCTCTTTTTAGAAGTAAAGATGATAGTAAATGAAATATTTTTGGAAAAAAAAGGTGAGGCAAAGTGAAAAACATGAGTGCTGTGACTTTCTGATAACAGAAATGCCTTCTGCGATGAGCACAGAGATAATAAACTCTTCAGGGACCAAATAAAAATTATATGGTTGATTGTATAGTTTCACTGAAGTGAAATATTGACCTATATAATCATATAGTGGCTATTGCCTTGCATATCAGTAGAATTCTCAGGTTTCTCCGAAGGTCCTGATTTGGTGCAGTCTATAAAGAAGGTCCAATGCTTGACTGTGTTCCATTTAAGATTCAACAAATTTTTATTCCTATTTCAAGCGTGAATGCCAACTATGATTTACTGATCCAATACAAAAAAATAGTGGACACTAACATGATGCAATCAATCTAAAGAAAGAATGTTACTTCTGCAATCTTTTCTTTTAGGTCATCATTTTCACAGCTTTCTGGATCCATGTCCTCCTCTTTGAGGGCCAAGATAATCAAATCTGACAAGGGTGCTGGGTCACTTAGCTGTATAGCATTAAAATGGCCAAACCGGCGCAGGGCTTGCTGATACATGACTTCTTTGCTGTAGAAGCACAGGGATTAAAGAATTCAAACAAGTCATAAACTAGTCATGCAACTTAGATAAGAAAGACCAGCCAGACGGTGCTTCAAAAACCAGCTTGACAATGTCGCAATACAAAAAGCAAAAAAATTAAATTAAAAATTGAAATAGAAAGGTGAATCACTATGCTCCAGCACTAACTGTTTGCTGGCCAGTTTTGCTATGAAGAACTTCATGATAACAAAAGCCATTTGCATGAGCAATGATTTGAAGAGGACGGAAAACATATAGACAAATAAATTTAGATAACTCATGTGAGAGCATATCTAAGCAACAAACAAAAAAAAAATGTAGAAAAAAAGAAAAAAAAGGGTAGTTGAATGTAGATAGATAGTTAGAGAGAGATACTATTAATAGCTAACAAATCAAAGAAAATCGATCTCAACAACCATTCAAAAATAAAAGCAATACTAAACTGTCGTTAACCTTCATTACTTTTAAAATGAATATACAAAAGATAAATGAACAATGAAGTCTAGATCTTGCCAAGAATTCTATCATAATTCATCAGTTCTAATAGGCACACAATCTGAATTAAATGGTATTACTAAAAAAAAAAAAAAAGAGCAAGAGTATTACCTCAGGTTCACTGTATTTGCCAGATACAGATGAGTATTATGCTGGAGCAAAGCAAAAACATCATCTGCCATTCCAATATATGTGCAATTTCGTAATATGTCCAGTAGACCTACATAAGCATACATAAAAATCATATAACAGATTACATAACTTTAAGAAAGAGTTCTACTGTCAACAGAAAAACAAGATTGACCAGAAAGTTACCAGAATGACAGTCGCCATCTATTCCATTAATAAGTTCTTGAATACTAGTAAGATCAGCAGTTTCATTTGGGTTCCTTCTTTGTCTAACGGAAGACCTACAATTGGATTTTGTAAATAAATATGAAGTAACCAAGAATAAACATAAAATATGTTGAGATAACTATGTTTTGCAAAAACACAGAAAACAACCATTTTTTATTACTTTTCAAATCAACACTAAGTTAAATACAATTCGAGGTGAACTTGCTAGCTTCACCATTTTTCCTATCTACTCTCCCTTCTTTTCCAGTTAAGTAAAAAAAAAAAAAAAACATCATCATCACCATACAAAAGTTGTTTGTGTTAGTGATCAACAGGCCTGCCTAAAAGCTTAAGTTGTTAGAAAAGGATGCAACTAATAATATAAGGCTCCCACCCCTTCATACGTCAGACCTACAGGCTTGGCACGTGGACCAAGCCCAAACACATTGAAACCCATAACAAATTTAGAAACAAACACAAATTCAATCATGTGGGGGAATCGAGCCCAGGACTTCAGGATCAAACCAAGCTATGATATGATGTTAGTAACCAACAAACCTAAAGCTTAAGCTGATAGGAAATGACCCAACAATAGTATTAAACACTCTAACACACCCTCTAGTGCAAGACTAACAAGCTTGCCATATGGCTTGAGCCCAAAAACAAACACACAACAAATATCAAATTCAAATATTATCACGTGGGGGGACTCAAACCCTAGACTCCTTAGTACAACAAGGCTCTAATACCATGTTAGTAACCAACAGATGTAAAAGCTTAAATTGTCAGGAAATGGCCCAACTAATGAGCCCTCTAACAGTTTGTGAGATCACAGCTAAAGTCAGGATGGAATTTCATCATTCCAAGTGCTATAGCATTCAGAGAAATGGTAAAATAACTGCACCATTCAACTCAAAAGCAGGACATCAACTATCCATATGAAAATCCCTTCCACCAAACCATGTAAGGTTTAAGAATGGCAGAATATAAATGAATGGGTCAAAATATCGTGTTGTTTTATTTGATTTAACGTGATAAATGTAACAGATAACCACCAGTGGCATGACACTGTCGAACAAAATCGTCGAAACTAATACTTTATAATCTTTTCAGTCATGCTTCCCTTGATACACTCATATCAATATACTTAAAAGGAGTCTTAAGTGAATCAATTTGTTTAGACAAATTTCTGGAATTAATGCTAATCTTTACAGTCTTGCTTACCTTGATACACTCATATCAATATACTTAAAAGGAGTCTTAAGCGAATCAATTTGTTTAGACAAATTTCTGGAATTGATGCTCAAGCAATTTTTGAAGCACAAAAGAAGAAAAAAAGGAATCACATCTGCAGCATCTAACAAGAATTCACGTAGAATTAATACCTGACAGCAGTTAAATTTGCATCCTTTGCACGATGATTAAGAGGCTTGGTTTGCAAGTAGGCATGCAACCGTCCAGCTGGATCTGATGAATCTGTTCTGACCATTTTATATGGAATTTTTTGCAATTTTGACCCTATTTACCAATAAAACAAAATGATATAAATAGAAAAAATTTACTAAGAGTATGATGCTGGGATCGTTTGTTTTTTTATCTGAAAACTGAACAATCCTGAATTTTACTAAAAACTAAATGAGAATTGAAATCTAAAACCTGAATAACCTTTTTTTTTTTAAAACCATTGAATATGGTGTCAACTTGTTTGTTTTTAAAAATAAAAATGTCTGAAAACATATAATTTAACATTTATACCCTTATTACTATTAATTGTTATGTTTTTTTATTTACTATGATACAAACAACTAAAACTAAATAATTTAATAAATCCTAAAGCATTTTTATGTATATATTAATAAGATTTTATTCAGGATGAAAATAATAATAAATAATTATATTAAAAAATGATTTTATTTTAGGAGCCGAAACCGATATATATATATATATATATATATATATATATATGTGAGCCTTAAATTGTAGCATAATTATTCCACAATCACAATTATAAACAATAAATAAATGTATCTAGCTTGCTACTATTGCAATACAAATATTTGAATTTTTAGATTAAAATATATTTGCCAGTAAGGTTAAACAAAATAAATCAAATACTTATAAAAGTTGATTTGCAATTTGGTCTCTGAGTTGTTGTATAAACATCTAATCTTCTAAATTCATTGTTACTACTTGGTGTTTGATTTTGATTAGCGTTGTTACCATCCAATTGAAGCTCCTCATTATCATATTGCAAGTTTGTAAACTACGATTTTAAGTTTGTAATAAGCTGCTCCTTTTTTTATTATAATAAGCTGTTGTTCCTAACCGGAATAAAGCTTCTGTAACATTATTGCAGCTTTCCCTTAAAAAAAAATATTATTGAATAGTTTAAAAAAAAAAAAGCAATTGAATAGGAAGCTACACCAAGAAGTAAAAAAACTTATATATACATTACAAATAAAGTTATAATTTTTCATTACAAACAATAAAATTATATAGAGCACAAGTAGTTCGATAAAGAAAATAAATAAATAATTCTTTACGGAATTTTACTCGGAGATATTTCAAATAATAAATAAAATTTTGACCCTATTTACCAATAAAACAAAATGATATAAATAGAAAAAATTTACTAAGAGTATGATGCTGGGATCGTTTGTTTTTTTATCTGAAAACTGAACAATCCTGAATTTTACTAAAAACTAAATGAGAATTGAAATCTAAAACCTGAATGACATTTTTTTTTTTAAAACCATTGAATATGGTGTCAACTTGTTTGTTTTTTAAAAATAAAAATGTCTGAAAACATATAATTTAACATTTATACCCTTATTACTATTAATTGTTATGTTTTTTTATTTACTATGATACAAACAACTAAAACTAAATAATTTAATAAATCCTAAAGCATTTTTATGTATATATTAATAAGATTTTATTCAGGATGAAAATAATAATAAATAATTATATTAAAAAATGATTTTATTTTAGGAGCCGAAACCGATATATATATATATATATATATATATATATATGTGAGCCTTAAATTGTAGCATAATTATTCCACAATCACAATTATAAACAATAAATAAATGTATCTAGCTTGCTACTATTGCAATACAAATATTTGAATTTTTAGATTAAAATATATTTGCCAGTAAGGTTAAACAAAATAAATCAAATACTTATAAAAGTTGATTTGCAATTTGGTCTCTGAGTTGTTGTATAAACATCTAATCTTCTAAATTCATTGTTACTACTTGGTGTTTGATTTTGATTAGCGTTGTTACCATCCAATTGAAGCTCCTCATTATCATATTGCAAGTTTGTAAACTACGATTTTAAGTTTGTAATAAGCTGCTCCTTTTTTTATTATAATAAGCTGTTGTTCCTAACCGGAATAAAGCTTCTGTAACATTATTGCAGCTTTCCCTTAAAAAAAATATTATTGAATAGTTTTAAAAAAAAAAGCAATTGAATAGGAAGCTACACCAAGAAGTAAAAAAACTTATATATACATTACAAATAAAGTTATAATTTTTCATTACAAACAATAAAATTATATAGAGCACAAGTAGTTCGATAAAGAAAATAAATAAATAATTCTTTACGGAATTTTACTCGGAGATATTTCAAACTTTCGATTCCAAAAAGTTTTGAGGATGAGAAGTGATTACATTTTTTTTTTTTTTTTATAAAGCTGTTTGTGAAAAGAAATAGGGTGAAAGAAAAAAAATTTGTATGATATAAAATTAAATAAAACAGAAAATATGTTATATCTAGGAGGATCCTTTTGGAAGAAAATATTTTAAATATATTTAAGTGATTTGTAATTAAGGGAAACAGTCAAAATTTTTTTTTTTTTAAGTTGTTTTTTAGTATTTTTAAGTTGTTTGACCACTTAAAGACAAACAAAAAACTTAATGGGTTCAATTCAGATCCATTAAGTTATAAGTGGAAAAAATAAACAATCCCTAAGCGCCTGCAGTACTATCAAAAGAAAAACATCTTCCATACCAGAGGGTAAATCCTTGCTCGTACTAAAAGGGGAAGATGAAGATGTTACCACAGTCTGTCACATGCAAGAGATAACAGAAGCCAAAAAAGCAAACAATTTAGGTGACGAGATAGATAAAAAAAAAAAACCTAATTTATGTAGTGTCGTAACTGAACAACAAGTTAGTTAGAAAAAAGAACAAAGAAATTCAAAAGATGCATGAAGATAAGATCTTGTAATTAGTAGATATAGCACATCAACAGTGACATGGAACTGAGCCTAATTCTAAAGATACATAATGGACTCTGCGTTAACTACTTAGTTGGGCACGCATCTACATCTATAAAGTGTTACTTGCTTCAATTATCAGATCAAACAAAGTTGCAACTTTAAGTAGTATGCTAGGGAATTTTTGTTGGTTAAAGGTGTCTCAAAAACTAAAAAAGGAGGCATATTTTTAAGTTTTTAGTATTAGTACCTGTTCTTGAAATGTCCTTGCCTCATTTGAATCTCTCAATTTTGATTCAACTACTGACTGTATCTTCTCAATAATGACTTCCAGATTCAGAAGGCTTACCTGCATATCAGCAAATGGTTCCTCTTATACAACAGCATAACAACATAGAGCTTTACAATATCATCTGGTATTTTCATCATAAATCCAGGAGTCCATGCAATACCTAGCCAACTATACCTCCCTATGGTCATACATGATTTAGGCAATGATTAAGCATAAGTACATCACATTAATATTCACACTGGACTTCTATGTTATGTAAGAAACAAAATGAAATGATTAAAAATTTAAAATCAGAAACAAATACAAATAGATGAACCAGTAGTCCACTGAAAAGAACAAGTTCCTAATATAACCAATATCTTCTATTTTAGGATCCTAATTTTGCTGAATAAAAAGAAGTGATGGATCTTAAAATCATTAGAAACTGAAGCCTTTAATGATACCAAAAGATCTACCGGCTTTTAGAATGCACTGTTAAGCTATTAGGTCTTTTATTTTTTATTTTTTATTTTTTAATTCTCCACCTTACTTGTAAATTTGTAAGATATCTACAATAGAAATATAAGTATCAAGAACAAATATCACAATATAAAGGGAAACAAGGAAAAGAGAGTACACACCTCTCTCTTTGTTGGGTGCACATTTACATCAACATGCTCAGGTGGTAATACAATTGACATGTAGATGAAAGGTTTCGATGCTTTAGGTAAGGTTGCAGCGTAAACAATTTCAATAGCTCTTTTCAAGGCAGAGCACTCAACTAACCTATCTGGAATAAAGATACAAAAACAATAACAAAAAATAAAAAATGATTGTATGAGAATCCAAAAGTCAGCTGCATACTCTGCTATAAGGAAACAACAGACTAACCAAATTAGAAGTTTGCGTCGAATAGAACAAGATAATAGATAAATCTATATGTTTTCCCTAATCAGTTTGTGTTGAAAGTACTCCTGATTGAGAAACTAAAATAACAGATAAACATTGTTCTTTGAAGCACCTATCTTCTATTACTTTGTAATTTTCCTCTATTCCGAATAACACTGTTGTTTCTTATTCAAAAAAAAAACTGTTACACAACTACATAATACTAATATTAAGGGCCTATTTGTCTTTTGGTCTTAAGTCTGAATGGGTCTGAAAAGAACTCATTCAGATGTTTTGTTTGTTTTTTCAAGTGACCTGAAATTAAAAAGCTAAAAAAACTTGACTTAAATAAACAAACATGTTGTGAAGCTTTATTGATAGAGATTTTCAGACTTCAGCTTACTTTCAGATCTTTTCAGACTTCAAACAAAAATACAAACGCTACCTAAATAAGGGAGTTCGTAAGCATTTTCTTTTTCTTCTTTTGATAAGCAATGGAAATTTATAACACGCTAGCAACAACTAGTAAAACACATTGTTGCTTTTGGATAAATAATAGAACAATAAATCAAAGGCATAAGGATGGAAAATCCTAATAAATCATTTAACCACCTTCCACTTTCAAGCATCATGTAGACCATACATACCATTGATAAAAAGCACCATAGTTGTTTTCTTTGCCACATAATTTGCATTGGAGATGAAGCCATCCATCTCGAAAACCGAAGTTGAGGGATCATTGTCTGAAGCTTCTATCTTAATCAGATTGCGGGCAACTGACACCCCATAAACAGTTCTTATAGAATCCAACCTTGAAGATGTGGCAATTGAATGAACATCGGTTCTTGAGGCTCCGTGCTGTTTAAGATAACAAAATAAAAAAGCCTTGCCAAGTAAGGGCAACAGAAATTCCAGCCGTGTAAATAATACAATAATTTTTCACTTAAGAGACCAACCTTTCTGCAAGAGAAGCTCACATTCATGTGATGAATAGCAAACCGGCTTAGCAAATCAACAATTTTTGTGTAATCATCAGAAGAATTTTGAAGTGTCTTCCTTCGAGCAATCATGTTATAAAACAAATTCTCCACCTGATAATTTGCACAAAAACAAGATGAAACTGAGGAAAAGAAGAAAACTACTGATTTTTCCCTACTTTATGCGGAGGTCACATAAAACATTCCCAAATTGTCCAAACGATTGTTGCTGTTCCTTTACGCAAATATATGCCATTTTACATCATACCATTTACAATGAGTAGAATACAGAATCATAAAATTGACAATTACAATATCCAGAATTACAAAATTCATTATTACCATAATATAATTATAATTATTACCATATAATACTAATTACTAACTATTAGAAAAACATAGGGAAGTCAAATTTATTCCAATAATTCCTAAAATGAGAAATTTTTATTTCAACAAGATGCATTGATAGTCACTGCCATTCAAATTCCTCTACATCCACATGATTCCAGAATCCAAAAGCTAACATTACAAAAATGAAAAACTGCGCAATGCCAAGACAGATTATCTAGTTTCATACCATTATCTGAGTCCCTTTCACAGCAGCACATGCCTTTGGTTCGTGCTCCATGACACCATCTCTATACGATACCCTGAGCAATGAACTCCAAAAACGTAACTAAGAAATAAAACAAATCTCCAATCAATTACACAGAAAACAAAAAATGACACTTCAACTCGTAATTTCCTCATCATTCAACAACGTTTTTACACAATAATTTCCCATCAGAAATAAGAGTCAAGCCTCTCTTTTCTTCGACTCTCCCAAATCTTCAACAGAAGCTCAAATCTAATTAAGAACTTTAGACTAACGGCGTGCTACAGACCTGTACCCATGTAATTGCCCTTTTGTGATGGTTGTGACCGTAACATGACCAACATAAGTCATGCTTGCCAAAGCCTCTCCTCTAAACCCCATCGATTTAATGGACAGCAAATCCTCGTACTTTGACAACTTCGATGTGGTATGCCTCTCACATAGTATCGGCAAGTCCTCATGCTAAAAGTTAGACAAATTAAAAGATGGTATTTTGCAAATAAAACAGGACATAACACATTAAAATATATTAAATTGATGCACTTTTTGGATTTAATTAACAATTTAATGAATGATTTAAATGGTCGGGTGATCGTCCACTCAAGCTTGATGATATTTTGTATTACTGAGTTCATTGTGCGTTAGCTCGACTTGTTATCGAGTCAATCCAACCTGAACGAATAGGCTGTCACACTCACTCGACAGGCCAGTCCAGCCGAGTCAACAACATTATAATTCACATGAATACATCAAAAGCTTATAAATTCGTGCAGTATGAACAAAGTCGCAATGTTCACGAGAAAAAGTAAGTACAGAAGAAAAAAGAAAGGGAAAATAATGCCAAATTAATGAAAAGAAAGCCCCTTACTCGGATGCCGTGGCCGTCGTCAGAGACTTGGATGAGTTTGAGGCCACCATCCTTAACGGCGATGTTTACGGAAGTGGAACCTGCGTCTAGAGAGTTCTCCACCAGCTCTTTCACCGCAGACACCGGCCGTTGGATGACCTCGCCGGCCGCGATGCGGTTGACGACCGAATCGTCAAGCCGTTGGATTTTCGGTGGCTCCTTCGGCACCGTTGCCGGAATCGACACTTCCACTGCTTCTTCCGTTTCCATTTCGTCCATTTTATTTATTTATTTATTTGGAGAGACGAGTCTTCACTCTTCAGTTCACTCACTCACTAACCACTTGAAGTGAAGTGAAGAGAATATAGCTCGCGCGCAACCGAGTAAGGGGCTTTTCTGCTAAATAACCAGAAGTAACCAAATATCGTTAAAAATAACCACTTCTTTAAGGGTACAAAAAAAATTATGATTTTAGATTCTCATAATTTAACCCAAAATTGAGTTATAAGGACAAAATTACCCTTACACTGTATATGAGATGTTTTCTTATTTGATTTTATATTCTCGCTACATGCATGCACAATGCTATAAATTCAAACGGCACATGTGTCACCTCGACATATTTGTATTGAGTTAATTATACTCAACCTACCTGAGGTTTAACTAATTACATTCGGAATTAAAGTTTACATTAATTGACACTGACCTCCCCTCATGTTAACTTTGACCATTAAAATAAACGTTGACTTTTATTAAATTTATTAAATGACCAAAATACTCCTGCTAATTAATATTATCATTTTTTTTCTTTATTAAAAAATAATTAATGGTGAAATCCAGATTGAATTTCCACAGTCTATCAACAATGATGGAACCAAGAAAAAAAAATTTTGAAACATTCGAATCCTTCTGGGTTCGAAGAGAAGGGTTCGAGCAAACCCAGAAGGGTTCGAAGATCGAACCCTTACAAACCCAAAAGGGTTCAATCTCGAACCCTTCTGGGTTCAAAACGAACCCAGAAGGGTTCGAATGTTTCAAATTTTTTTTTTTTTTTTGTTCTTAGTGGAGATCTAATTTGGATTTCACCATTAATTTTTTTTTTAATAAAGAAAAAAATTGATAATATTAATTAACATGGGTATTTTGGTCATTTAATAAATTTAACAAAAGTCAACGTTTCTTTTAACGGTCAAAGTTAACGTGAGGGGAGGTCAGTGTCAATTAATGTAAACTTTGATTTCGAGTGTAATTAGCCAAACTTTGATTTCGAGTGTAATTAGCCAAACCTTAAGTAGGTTGAATGTAATTAAATCATTTGTATTTGTAAAGACGAATGGCAAAATTTAACCTACCACAAATATAAAGTTGAGATACATACCACTTAAAATTCTCATATATTTATAAATACATATAATAATAAACTCAACATCACCACAAATGTAAAAGATGTGCTTTTGTAAGAATTATTGGTATGATATTTGTGTGATTATAGTATATATATTAGCTTTAATAAGCTTAGTCTATATTTCAAAACTATGTTTATATACCGTTCAAATAAATATTTTCTTTTTTTAAGATACTATTAATCTAGTGACATGTCTCTCATAATTATACCATTTCAAAAAAAAAAAAATCAAATTACTTGTAACAGTTTAGAAAAAAACACCACATTGATACATTTACTTCCAAAATCTTTGCATAGTTTATCTTCAAATATAAATAATTATATTCAGGTCACCATAGGTTTTGGAGAGAAATTCTACATCCATGGTCCGATATTATAAATCTCTGAAAACGCCAACATTCTAAACAGTTGGAGAATAAGCCAACAAAAAATACACACAAAAATACGCATGCAAGCACATACGCACGCACACAGAAAGTATAAAAATTCTATAAACACAGCGCTTGAGTGTCACTAGGTAAGATTTTATTTTCTTTCCCTAGAAATAAATAATTGGAATCTATAATGTACAAACGAAACATTTTAACAGCTATAACATAGACAAAATTAGAAAATGAAAATAAGTTTACATGGTTTATGATCCAGTATGGGGTCAGTTGCACACCCAGAAAACTCTCATCTTAGAACAACATTTAACTTGGTCTGCACCTGGTCTCTCACTTGCCACTGCATTCAAGGTTATCCAACACATTTTTTACGGTTCTTAGTCATCCAAATAGAAAAACATAGAATGGAAATCTCGGATGCTGAAGAAGGAAAGGGAGAAAAAAAAGAGAAAAATAAAAATCTACCTGCAACTCATTGATTTCTTCATCTGTAAGTGAACGTTCCATGGACCGGTAAGTAATCCTATAACAGTGACTTGTCATTCCTTTCTTGTTGGTAAAATTGTCAATCAAACTCACCTGGTCGATCACAAAAGAAAATAACAAGGTATTTAAAGGTAACCATGCTTTCGACATAAATAATTTGTGCCATCTAAATAGATTATAAAAAAAGCCCCGTAGATTAGTAGTTTTCTAAGTATATAGAAAACAGCTTTAATCATCCATAACGACTTCATTCCATACACAATTTGAAAACCACATTAAGAATTCAATCCAAATTATACTGGCCTTTTTTTTTACAAAATGCATTGATTTTCAGAGTTAAGACACCTTTTCAGATTATTTACTTATTTTTTATACGTACTCAACATCAGAAACAGCAGAATATAGTTAGTTTTTCTCGTTTCAGTGAATATGTACAAGTCAACATCTTCATGAGAAAACAAAAACATATACTAAAAGATTTACCTCCTCAGCAAGATCCCCAGCTACTCCTCTGATAACTTCACACAAATTGTTTTCGGTGAATGATTCACTGATCCAGAAACTCATATCTTTGTAACAAGGAGGATACTGCAAAAGACAAATCAACTTCTAAGGAAATGTTCACACTGCTATGGCAGCCAAGTTTTTAATAAATAAAAAAAATCAGAAACAAAAGTATACTTTCATTGATGAAAAGAGAAGAAAAGATATAGAACAAGTGAACAAGCAGTTCACTAAAGAGAAACAAAAATAAAACATGTATAACCACAGCCTCAACAAAAAAGCTGGAGCAAAATAATAAGTAAGGACCGCCCAAAAAGAGCTTAAAAAGGGCACCCAAAAGAAAAATAAAAAACTAATCACAGAACTATTGCCTCGAAAAATTAATTTTGTTCCATAATGCCCAAGTGCCCCCCCTCTAAGGTCCTCAAAATTCTTTTATTTCAAATAATGCATAAAGTAGCAATTACACCACAGTCCTACAGCACTTTAGCTTTCTTTCCTCCTCCAAACGCCTTCTATTTTTCGGTTGAGAATTCCCCACAAGAGGAAGGAGCTGACAAGGCCAGGTTAACAATCAACAACAGCTTGCTACACAACTGTCAAGCTACAAGATGGTGTAGAAAGAGATTATCAGGGTGACTGGAGCCCCTTACCCAGTCACCCCTTACACAAAATACACCATCAGGAGAAATGGCCAAACCTGGCCTTTTTCTCTGCTCTAAATTGTCTGTATCGACTTCCCTAGTGCAATGTACTGTGCTAGAAATGTTAACATTGCAAGGCACTTCAGCTTTCCGAATCAGATTTGAAGGTTTCAAGAAAGGGCTGTTGGGGTTGGATCTGCCGTCTTAGCAGTCTTCAAAGCAAACTCTTCTACCATTGCTAACTATGGGTCCAAGGACATCTTCCAGAAGGCCTAGAATCTCAAACCACTCCATTTCCATCCCAACCATTCTTGCTTATTCCATATTTGCTTGTAATAATACTTAACCAGTGCTATGACAGCTAACTGGACATAGTTATCCATATCTATGTAAATGGACCTCTGAAATCAAAATAGCCAAAAGGCAAATCTCTAGATATAATAATAACAAACAAATCCCAGAAAAATAGTGACGGATTGGCAAGAATATGATGCAAAACTACAACTATTAAGCATTACAAGAAGAAATAAACCCTTTTACATAGTAAATAAATAAGCTCATTCATATGATAAAAATATAAATTAACCTTTGAGAACGGCTTGAATTTGACCCCCAGTTGGCCCTGAGAAAACTGCATAAAAATAGCTCCAAATCAGTTACTCAGGCACTTTAATCTCCTTCCTAGATTAGAAAAATGATGAAGGAAAGCAATGGTTTTCACTTTTCACAGATAATAATAACATCAATTTCTATCATCTGAGAATATTGTCTTTCAAATGCTTTGATTAACATTTGGATCACATGGTAACAGATGGGAAAAAAGGAAACGATATCATCAAATCCATTCAAGAGCTACCTGAGAGGTGAACCGTTCATCAGTTGACCAGAAAAGCCGAATATCTGGTATGTCAAATAAAACCATAGCCAGCCGCTCCAGTCCAAGTCCAAAAGCCCAAGCAACATTATTCAGTTTACCACCTCTCTTCAGTATTTCTTGCTCAGTAACCCCACAGCCCAATACCTCCAACCACTTCTCCTGAAATAAAATTTGATATTAATTAGTGAATGACATGCAGTGCTAAAGGTAGTTGCTTAAGTAATTCCAAAAATGATAAACTTTTTATTGTTCTTCAAATGATGGTTCAAACTTTATGGAATGATAAAAATAGTTAGGATTAGCTTTAATAAAGATAATCAACAAAATACCTGAAAGTATATCTCAAGTTCATACGACGGATTGGTAAAAGGAAAATATGTATCTATCCAACGCATCTCCACAGCACCTGAAATGCTAAATAAATTTGGCTTAATAGACTTTACACAGTGTATACCAATTGATCAATATGACATACTTCCTATATATTTGAGAAGAGGTCCAAGAGGTTTTTACATAATTTGTAAAATATCCTACATAGACCTTTAAGAGTAAAATATTCTCCAAAATTATCAGAAATGCCTGATTTAACTCTAGTATGACATAACTATAAATATTACTTCCACCACTGAAATCCGATACGTCCTTTTTCCAAATTGTTAATGCTACAATTTGAGTTTCTTTCTTGCACTCACAAAAGTTCTGTTACTCTCTTCTATGTACTTCAATCTTGGCAACTTAAAGAATTTATCATATGAGACACCTCATACAACTTCTCGTGATACAAGGCTGGAATAGTTGTGTATAGCTATGAAAATCAAGTCATCCTTGATTTAATCTCATTCAGTATTTAATCCTTCAAACTAGATTAGGAATTATGGGTATTTATGTGTGAAATTGTATTAGCACAAGTTAGCTTTAATTCCATAGTTTATACCAAATAAGTGACGTGCCAAACCCTCCAAGCATTCCTTTAGATCTTGTGCAGCATAATTTGTGGCATCCAAACCAGATGCCTCCCAATCTTGAGGAGAAAAAACACGAACCCCTTCCATCTGCACAGCTATAACAAAATTATTACAGAAAATGAAACATTTTCAGAAAAGAAGAATCTACTGAAACTGATATTTGTGACATGAAAAATACATGACCTGATGGAATACAGGGTAATGAGTTGAATCAATAGAATCTCTACGGTAAACATCTCCAGTTACAAGGAAATGAGTGTGTCCCCCCCTCAGTAGCTCAGCTTGATGAGCACTTGTATGGCACCTTAAAACAGTTTGAGAGTCTACATAATATGTATCATTAAGGCTCCTGCTCACATGATCAGCAGGGACCAAGACATCATCAAAGTTCTGCAAGAAGTAGATTTACTGTCACAAAAGCATAAAGATTCCTACAAGAATTTACAATCATGAATATAAGCCAAAATTAGGAAACATGAATAAGAATACATGATGTTAACTCATTTGATGTGATAAGAACAAAGAGAAAAGGGATGGCTTTAAATATTTTTTACATTTGTAATATTTCCTATCCTACTATTATCATTTTCCGGACTGTGACAATATTCTAAGAAAATGCAAGCTATCAAGGAGTGGTCAGCGCTGAAAATGATAGAAATTCATAGTTTACAGGGATCGCCTTCATTATATATGATTTATTTTAGTCTCCAGCTCTATCATATACCTATAATGGAGTGCTCAGCGGGAGCTAATTTTGAGCACTCAAATCAGAACAATAGAGAGCCTTCCAAAAGATTAAAATGTTGAAGACGAAATCTACAGTTCTTGCACTATCAGATTTTGCAAAAGCATTTTATTGTGTAATGTGATGAAAAAAAGGGAAAGAGAGAATCCAAACTATCAAAAGAGAAATCAGATATTACTAAGATGTGTCTGATGTCAAAAAATGTTATATCGCAGAAGACAACCAGTGAAGTGGTTTAGAAAGCTAATTAGTGAAAGTACATGACAGCAAAATAGGAGTCAAGGAAACTGAGTCAGAGGTCTTTGCTACTACTGTTGAAGCTTGGTGATAGCTATTGGCTTCTACAAAACTAGAAGAGTTGATACAGAACATCTATGCTGCAATAAATGCAGACCCATACTTTCACTTTGTCGGTCCAATTGCTTCCCTAAACCCATTATCCTATGTTTTGATGAGATAACTTATTCTCCCCTTTTCAGTCTTATATTATGTCTTCAGTGTTTCAAAAGAATCATGCCACTACTATATGTTAATGAGTTTGGATGTCGGGATTCATTTGTTATATGATTATGCATAAAAAAGGGCATACCTGATTACAGACATACCTGTTTTACAGAAACAATCGGGCAGAGATCATCAAACTTATCAAACTTGTTTGGGTAATTCGCATCAAAATACTCATATATAGCATTCTTCAAAATCCCAATCGGGTGTTGATTCCTCCTATGAAGTTGCATCCCCAGTTTTGCAAATATCGTATCCGGAACATTGTTCGTAGGGTCATCCCTCACCACATCTACAAATTCAACATCATCCACTTCCATTAAAACTAGTGAATTACACTCGCTGATTCCAATTTAATACAGCAGCAAAACAGCGTACTATGCAAAATGCAAATATTATCAGTAGCATCCTAAAATTCAAATGCAAGTATATACAACCACAAAATCACGATTGCTCACATCCATCAAAATTAATGAACGTATCAGCATTACACTCTGCTGAAATTTCCAATTTTATATAGGACTGAACAGTGTAGCATATGAAACTCAAATACTACCATTAGAATACTAAAATTCAAACGCAAGTATATACATCAACAAACAAAGAATTCACCATCACTCACGTCCATCAAAACTAACGAACATATCAAGATTACTACACGCTGATTTCCAATGTAATACAGCACCAAAACAGCAATCCATACCAGCAGCATCCTAAACTTCAATTGCAAGTATATATACATCTACAAAATAACCATCACTCACATCTATCCAAAACTAACAGACGTAGAAATTACATTCGCTGAAGTTTCCAATTTCTTTTTTCATTTATTTTTAAAACTAAAGTTTCCAAATTCATACAGCACCAAAACGGTAAAAACTTGCAAAGTACAAATATCATCAGTAGCATCATAAAAAAATTTCAAAACTGCTGAATGTATCCAAAATTACACTTACTATTTTCCAACTTTACACAGCACCAAAACAGTAAAACATGTGAAATCTCAAAAATTTACACAGTAGCGTCGTAAAATTCAAATGCACCAAAAACAAAAAAGGACGAAATAGCGAGTACTAGTTAAACTATGGAAAAACCTAAACCGATTAAAAATTCTTGAAAAATGCAAAAGATAGGGAGGTTTAACAAGGTCCGAGTACCGTCTTTGGCGATTTTGACTCCGCCGAGCTCGAGCAGCGAAGCGAGTGGAGGTTTCCACTTGTTTTTAGTAGAAAGCGCCGAAGCGGAAGAGAAAGGTAAGCAGAAGGTGAAGCGGTTGAGGCCATTGCTGCTGCTGCGAATGAAGAGTGAGGTTTTGGAGAAGAGAGTGGATTGCGCGAGTGAAATGGCCATGAAATCCCTCCCTCGCTGTCTTTCTCTGGTTTGTCTGATGATTTTTCAGATAAAATGAGAAGAGATTCTTGAGAATGTGATTTCTGAATTCTGAGTTTTGTGTTTGTGTTTTGTGCGCGTCAGTCGTTTTGATAAAATAAAAGAATTCCGGCTCACCAATTTATTCTGGGTCAATCAATTCAACAGTGCTTCTTTCTAAACTTGTTGGCTCGCCCACAATATTTTCATTTTTTTAAAAATATTTATTGTGAAAAATATATATCGAATATTATTTTGCCTTTTACCTTAAATTCCTATTAATTAAGTTAACAAAATAGTAAAGTCTTTTGTTATTGTAAATAAAAAATACGAGAGTTCAAATATTGCTCATATAGTGATTTTGGGTTTTGGTTTATTAATTTTATTTTTAGGAAAAAAAAAAAACCCTCATTCATTCATTTATTGATGAAAATAGAATAAAAGGATTTGAACTCAAATGATCATTTATTTTGTAAATAGATTGATAGGATGTTAAAATCTTGAATTTAAATAAAAATTTAAGTTTGTGTTGATCATATCTTATAAAAAGTTATATATAAATATCAAGTCCTAAAACTTCAATTTCAGGATTATCAAGGTTTAAATTTCATCTAATATCTCATGTAATTAATGCACATTCACTAATAATAAAGTGGTAGAACACTTACCCCTTCACTTTTATAATAAAAATTCGAATCCCACTTTTACCCAATTTTGATTAGTCTCAAATCATAAAAACACACGCACACACAAAAAAAAAAAAAAAAAAAGGTTTCCACAAAGGTTTCAAGAACACAAGGGTGTTTCTTCCTTGTATGTATACCTGAACCCACTTAGTCTCACCATGAACACAGAGCTGAAATAAAATAAAATCCAGAAACAGCTTCTAGTAGCCAGCTATCACAAGGTTACATTCATGCAATTAAATGCAATCTAATAACTTGTAATATGTACTGTGGACAATCCTGATAAAGTTACTATATAAGTATATAGATAAGTAGTAATACCCGATACACGTACTGATAAATTGCATCTTAAACCTTACCTGACTTATAACTTCTTCCTATACAAAAACAATACATTATCATATCAAAAAATTGAACAAGTGTTACACCTGAAACCGAAAGGAATCCAGGTTAATAACACAAATAACTACTTTTGACGGTGAAAGCATATATACAATCCTCTATAGTTCAACATTACAGTATAAATTCACAAAGTAATACAAGGCAGACTGTCTTACTATTCAAAAAGCAAAAACAAGTCCTCTCTGGAGATATCATCGCGAATTCCATTAGTCTGGCACAACCTCAACTATAACTATCTCGCCATTGAAATTCTCCTTGGAAAAAGAAAATTAAAAAGAGGGCGGGGCACAGTGATGGAGAAATCTGAGTATATAATTGGCATATCAAAACAAGAGTTGTAGCTTTTCTAAACTTGTCGTGTTCATCTTTACACAAACAACAAATAAGCTTCGTACCGTTCGCCAAGGAAAGTTCACGAACTACCCCCATGACGACGGTACAGCACTGATCGGTAGAGGGTAGCAATGTGTAGAAAGGCAATGAGCGCCACCAGTAGATCATCTAACAAGCCAACTACCCCCAATATTGCTGCAAATTAAACCAATAATTGATAATTTCATACTGATATTGGTTTACTGAGATGGGATATTTCAATCAAATATATGGCAGTAAAGATACCTTCTGGAATAATGTCTACAGGACTGACTATGTAGACAACGCTAAGTATCATCTGTAAGCAAGAGAACAAATAAGAATCTGTCTACATAACACAATACGAGAAGGAACTATTTAACTAGGTAATGTAGAACACTACACCATATAATTTGGTCAGTGGCAAAATACTAGAGCATATAAGAGAAGCATGCATGGGTAATGAGAGCAAGATATTAACTATAGTGCAAAATAGTACAGCAAATGATTTACATGGTTTCTCGGTGACTTACTGAAAGATAAACACGGCTCCTGATGACAAAAGGAAGTGATCTCTGAGGATCCAACATTTCTCGGAACAATCTCCTTAATAAGAAAGGAAGGTCTTGAATTCTCTGTCAACAAGAGAAACCATCTTCAGAGATCATAACTCCTAATAGATAAATAGCGGCTGCTTATACGTAAAATTTATCATAATGACTGAGAAAGGACTGTTGTAAGCATAACGGTATACTATTATTAATCAGCCATCTTAACTGGCTTTTTTCAAATAAGAGTGAAAAAAAAAAAGAAGTGAAATTTCAACAACACAAACTATCATGTGATATAAACACCTGCAGTTGGCATTAAGCAACTAACATTCAAAAGAGCAAGGAATACATAGAGAGATCTGAAAAGTAGCAAGTAGATCAAAATAATTTACAACCACTTTTACAGTAGTCTCATACATCAGTTTGAGAAACAAATGCAACATCATTTTTTATAGCAAACAAAATTTTATATACTGCAAAGAAAAATTTACAATATACGAAAGGTGAATAAGAAACATCCAACCATCGGCAAGAAAATTCCTCACGAAAAAATCAACACACAAAAACCTATAGAAAAGTATGCCCTGAAATTACACCAAAAAATAACAAAAAAGAACCTCAAGTTATCTACGCTTCCCAGTTGTTTAATACAAAAATGAAGGAAATATCCTTGCATTTAGAGGCCACAGAAGCCTAAAAAGGAGGTCAAGAAATATAAATCAATATATAATAGTATAGGCAAGATGAAGACAAGTTTCGCAAAATTCTCAATTTTCTCTTCTGTAGACCAGTACTTCTACATCCGATTACCATCTGGGATTAAAAACAGAGCTCTGAAATAGGTTTTTTAATCTATAAATGGAGTTGAATCTCATACATCTCTGCAATTTTCATTCTTTATTGCTTACAACTTCTACATGTTAAAGAACCAGAAGATACCATGATGCACACAAATGTAAGCCCGCAAATTGTCAACGGAAAAGGAATAAACTGATTTTAAAACTCGTATAGTTGTCATAAGATCTACATCAAACCTTCCCAATTGAGATGGAATACCTTATGTAGAATGACCTGTTCATCTAGGCGGTTATGTGTTAGCTGTTTTTGAGCGAAAAAGATATGTTTTTTGTGCTTCAAAACTTCAACGTAGCTTCACTTGCCCATAAAAAGTTATGCACTAGTTTTTTTTCTAAAGAATAAAAGCAAAAACTTCTCTATCGCTCATATCTACTCATTTTTTGAGTTGCAAAAATGCATCACACCACATCCACAATATCTAAGTAACATTTCATCAAGTTATGTGATTTCTATACGAAAACTTTCACCATTCACCACTGAATCAAGACACACATTTGACAGCCACATTTTTAACAGACGCCCTACCGATTTCAACACGCGAAAACATCTCTAAACGAAAATGCTTGTATTTGCTAATTAGTTTTCAGAGTACCTGGATGAGACCACTGGCCTGCCCACCGAAAACACGATTATAGGACTCGATCTTCTGCAGAATTTCGGCGACAGCTGGGTCGTGGCGCTGTCTCAACGAAGCCTCGACCGGAACCAACAGAGTAATCTGACGACGACAAAGAGGGCATTTGCAGGGCTGATACGCCGATCCGTGTTGCCAAACCATCAATATACAATTGCCTGAACAACACGAAACGAATTTTTTTGGGATTAATTTCACAACTTTAGTTGATAATCACGATTATTATTAATTTTTTAGATTTCGAAAAAAAATAAACGAAAGAAAAGGCACCGCAAAACCAGTGAGAGCAGTTGGCTTGGCAAGGGACGGTGAAGCTTCCATGGCAGACTGAGCATAGATCGTTCTCTGGCGGTCCGTCCATTTCTTCTTCTTCTCTCTCCCCCTCCCTCTCTCTCTCTCTCTCTCGCTCTCTCTCTATTTACGAGGAAAACGAGTAAAGAAAAGTCGGTTGTGCAGTTGCTTCCCTTTAATTTTTGGCGCAGCTTGTGGGCCCCACTGGATGTTTACCAAGTGAGTCTCAGTTTCAATCCCATCCCCGATCCCTGATATGGGGCCTTGTCAAGTTTATGTGGTCCAATACACCTCCGTAAATAAATGGCCCAGATTTATTTATTTTTATATCGGAGATTTACAAAAACACCCTAATGTTTAACATATATTCAAAAATAACTTTTTAATTTTGAATTTAAGTAAAAGTCTTTCAATTGTCAGTTGATTTTGAGCGCTCAATACATATGCTCAAGTGTACCACTTTTATATATATATATATATATTATATACGCCACTCTTTTTTTTTATTAACAACATTTTTATATTTAAATAAGAATAATAATTGCCATTTTTTAAAAATTTAGAGAAAAAGAATTCGAACTCGAAACCTCAACTTTATTAAGAGATGTAGTTACTACTGAACTATGTTTAGGACAACATAATAATTGTTATTTGATTGCTAGGAATTGTTAACATTCTAATAAATTTAAAAGGAGGCAAGTACTTAAAAAAAAAAACAAAACAAAAGGCGGCAATTTTTATATGAAAAATGTTAATTATAATTTTTTGGCACATACTAAGAATTGAAAAGGTAAATAAAAAGTTATATTTATTATTCCTTCAAGACATATATAATTGTGCATTGATGCATTATAATGATAAATTTAAATTGCTTTATTTAAATTTTAGATTCTTAAGATGTCTTCACATGACCGTTTAGTATTTAGAGTTCTAGTTATAACATATACATCCTCAAAGATATGGTTAAAATAATATAAGTTCTTAATTCCAGTGTTGAGCAATAACTATAGCGCATAAAATTTTACTCGTACCATGGAAATTCTGAACTCTTAACATTGTCACATTAAAACTAATATTCTACAAATGAGGAACAATGATATTAAATTAAGGGAAAATTTTAATGTAGACCCCGTCATTTTGTAAAATACCATTTTTTATTATTTCAAATGATTACCGTAATCTCTCATATCTAAAGATATATTATTTTAGTCTTCCACTTCGGTCGGTCAAGTTAAACGGTTAAAGGATATAATAATCTTTTATACTTATAAAACTAAAAACTAATATACATCTAAATTTTATAAGATAAATATTAAATATCTTAAATAAAAAATAAATCGTTGGTTAATGAACTAATTGTATGTTTGTCGGATGTACTATCTACCATTTTTAAATTTATTTTTCTTCTTTTATTATTTATTTTTCATGTTAAATATATATTTGAAATGAAACGGTTTTTTGTCTTTTTACAAGTTAAAATCCAATCAAACTAATGGTTTCAAAATGGATACTAACAATTAAAACTGTTTTTGGCGATTATTAAAAAATTATGGACTAATTTGGTGTACATTTAAATTATTAGCAAGTATTTTGATTAATTTTAGAACAGTAAGGAAAAATTTATAAAATTATGGGGGCTATTTTAAAAATTTTCTTAAATTTAAATTAAAGATTAGATATTTTAATAGTTTTTAAAATTTTAAGAATAAAATTATAAAATATTATCTTTTATTGGAGTATTAGTCAAAATTTCCTAATTTTATTTTTAACCTATTCCCCTCTAGTTTCATAAAATACACAAAATTGATCTTTTAAAAAATGATTCGATAATTAGGATTGTAAGGGTAAAATAGTAAATGAACTATAATAAAATTAATAAATAATTCTAAAAGAAAAAATCATTTAATATTTAAAAATAAAAAACTAATAATTTTTCTCTCTTTTCTCTCTCATCCTCACTTCCTCTCTCTCTTTCCTATATTCTCTTTCTCTCCCTCTCTTGCACTGTAACTTCTCTCTCTTCTTCACACCTATCTTTCTCTTTGTTTGGTTATGTGTTGTTTGTGGGATGGTGGTTGGTTAGAGGCGACTGCAACGAGCTGGGTTTGGTGTTTTTAGGAGAAGGTGGTAGTGGTATGAGGGGTGCAATAATGCTGGAGCCTCCCCATTAGAGGCAAATGAGACGCCGTGAACAACGAGAGGCTGAGTCTCCCGTTTTCATACGTTATCCCATGTAGGTGGAGATTGCATATTCAGAGCATCTCCAATGCTATTATGCATTTGGAGAAAATTGAGTGCCACATAGGATCAATATTGAAAAAGTTAAGAAAACATTCTCCAATGCAATTATCTAACTTTAATATTGATATGATGTGGCAAAAAAAAAGTTAGAGAATATCAAGTAGAGTTTCTAATTGTAGATATTCTCCTTGATATGCTGACTAGGATTTCTAACTTTTCCCACCAATAAAATTTTAGTATTTTGTCAATGCATTTAATTATCATATTGAATGGAGAGAGAATGTAACAAATGACTTGTGGTGATTGGTTTAAAATTACTATTTAGATATTCACATTGGAGAAGTGAATATGCATTTCTATAATTTTTTTGACAAGTTAGATCCATATTATTTAGAAATGCTGATATGGCACTATTTAGATACTCAAAAATACATATTTGCATTGGAGATGCTCTCATAATGGATTTGGGGGTGAAGATCCAAATATCTCCACCAAATTGTTGGTTTTAATTTTTTTTTTCAAAAAAATATTATTTTTGGATCTTTACTAAATTTTTGCTTTTAAGTTTTTGGGATAAATTCATAAAGAACCCTTAAACTTATAAATAGTTATTTTTAACCACATATAAATTTTTGTTGTTATTAACCATGTTAGATTGATAAATCTCTGGCTGCCGCCAAAATAAAACATGTTAGATTGCCTTCCCTCCTATTTAAACTCAACTTAAAAGAGAGAAACAACTGCTTTCTAGAGAGAGGCTGCCAAGTTTGAGAAACGACACAATGAAAATAATGAAGGATTTCATTAAGTAAAATCGTTTCACATCATCGTTATTTCTAATTTCTCCATTATTTTCTTTCCCACCTCCATCATCTTCTTATTTCTTTTGTTTCAATATGTATTTTTTTTTTAATTTGTTTGAACGCATCATATGTTATGGGTTTTGTTTAGTTGGACCAATTATTTAAGTAGTTTTGTTGAAATCTTTAAAATCCAAATAATTCATTTTTCCAAAAGATTTCACTATATATCATGTTTTAGAAATTATGAAATCATAGTTAAAAAATTATGAAATCATTCTTAGAAAATTGTGAAATTATTTCTAAAAACGTGAAATCATTTGAACTATGATTTCACATATTTTTCATGCATGATTTCACAATTTCCTGAACTATAATTTATGGATTTATGAACTATAATTTCACGATTTCTGAACTATAATTTCATGATTTTTGAAATATGATATATTATGAAATCTTCTGAAAAAATGAACTTATTTGAATTTTTAAATATTTCAACAAAACCACTTAAATAAATATTTTAATCAAACAAAACTCATAACATATGATGCGTTTCACAGGAAAGAAGAAAATGCATATTGAAACAAGAGAAGTGAAGATAATGATAGTGATAAAGAAAATAATGAAAAAACTAGAAATGAAGATAACGTAAAACGGTTTTACTTGATGAAAGCACGAGATAAACTGTTGATAGATGAATTACAATATAGAACAAAAGAGGATGGAAGAAAATGGTGGAGAAAAGAAGATAGAAGATGATGAAAGTGTATAAAGGGCTGCTTTGGTAATGTGGAGAAAAGAAGAAAAATGGTGATCTAATTGTATAAAGGAATATTTAGGTAATTTTGTAGTTACGGAGTAAAATAAAATTTGACAATATGATCACTAACAATTATTTATAAATATGCAATTAAAAATATATTTTAGTTAACAAATCTGGTTGCTTTTAAAAATTTCCATTTTTATTTAAATTTTTTTTAAAACTGGTGGAGATTCAGAACTCCACAATCCATCTTAGATCTTCACTCAATTTCTTTTTTTTTTTTTTAAAAAGTCTTCAAAGATGGATCAAATTTTTTTTTTTTAAAAAAAATTATATTCTTAGTTTTATCCCTACCTTTTTTTTTAAATTTTTTTATAAAGCTAATTGTATCGATTTTTCTTGAGATTTTACCAACTGCAAGGGCAGTCAACTTTATCGTTTATTACAAATATTCCATGTCTTTAATAAAATTTGGTCAAATATAACAGTTAATTAGGAAAGATCTTTATAAAAAAAAATAAAAAATCAAAAGTTGGTTAACAAGAGGGGAGGTCTTTATCAATAAAAATTCAAAAGTTGACTAATAGAAGATGAAGTTTTTGTTAATAAATTTAAAAGTTGACTCTGTCTGCAATTGAGCAAGTCTTAGGGAAAAAAAACGTCATTTACTTTTTTTTATATATTATTTTATAAATATTCTGAGAGTAAAAAAAAGACCAAAATCATAACAGAAGTTAATACAGTAAGAATTTGAGAGAAAAACAAATCTAAACGGGATTTTAAGTAATACCTTAAACTATAGAGGCAGAAAATGATACTATCCCTAAAATTAAAAGTGGAAAAGACTATCTCTATTTTTTTTTTTTGAAAGGAAAAGAACTATCTTAGTATTTTAGAATTTAGAAGCAATGAGAACCTCCAAATTTATTTTGCCTCAGCAAATTGAGTAGGGAAAAAAAAAAAAGACAAGAGGACGAGATATGAGTCTCTCAGTCTCGTCGTCACTCTCGTGTCCCTTCTCTGTTAACAACATTCATTTTCTGACCACTGCCACTACTACCTGGAAGAAGCTCCATACTCGAAACCTCTACCCCTACCCGTTTCATCGCAAGCTTACCACTCGGAAACGACACCGTTTCTCCCCGCAAGCATCCTCCCTAGTGCTTCCGTTGCTTCCTTTCAACGTTAACGAGGTATATTTTCGTTTTCAAATTATCTTGGATTTTATTTACATTTTACTCCATTAATGTTCTGTTAAATAGAAATTAATTCGTTTTATGATTATTTATAGGTTCTGGTTCCATCTGAGAGCAAGACACTGCATTTATACGAAGCCAGATATCTAGCTTTGCTGGACGAGGTACTCCATTATTATATTACCTTTAATTTTTTATAATATATATATTTTTTTAATATGAGTGGTTAACTGATAGTCTATTAATTTTTTAATTTTTTTTTTTCAAATCTTTTTTTTTTGTTTTTAAAATATATGAATTTTATTTGAACCATTGGATTGAATCGAATGAATTTTAAATTACAATATAATTACAGGTCTTGTAAAGTAGCATAACCCCATGCCCATGTTTTGTTGGATTTATAATTTTAGGACGAAGAGTTTGAATAAAGGCAAATTTTGCACGGACTCTCATTGCTTCCGATATCATGAAAGAATAAATTTTTTGTGTTTTTATCTGAATTATTTACGTTAGCTGTTAGTCTTGAATCCCGAGGACACATGTTAAAACCACCCTTTGTTATTCTTGCTACATGGCAAGTTCTTGCAGATTTTTTTTGGTTTCTTATATTAAGTTTTGGGGTTGGGTTTGGGCTATAATTTTAAGATTTTTAACTCTACATAAATTCTATTGGTTGCAGTCTTTAATAAGAAAGAACCGTTTTGTGCATTTTGTGTTGGACCCTATTGCTATCAGTGATTCAGCAGCTGAAGTATCATTTGCTGCTAGATATGGTTGTTTGGTTCTTATAGAAAATGTGAGCATCCAAACTTTTTCTATAACTTTTACACCTCAAAATGTTCGGAAGTAAGGAGTTTCGTCTTTTTATTGACTAACTTGGTCATTGACTCGTAGGTTGAGCGATTAGATGTTGGAGCATTAGTCACTATAAGGGGAATTGGTCGTGTCAAGATCATCAAATTTTTTCAGGTGAATGAATGTCAAATCAAGTTTACAATTGCTCAATTTCTTGCATATATTGCCATTCATTGTTTGACTAATTTCTGTTGCTGATTTATCTATTGTTTATCTTGAAAAGTTTTTAATTCACCTGTTGGCTGGTCAGTGTATGGTGTTGATAAATTAAGTTAGATGCAGGATCTTCCTCTATTATCAGCAGTACCAGTACTTTTTAATTAAATTTGTAACTTATCATATTATTATGAAATGTATTGAAATTATTCTTTTTCCATGTATGTTTCAACTTTATATCACGTCAAAAGAATGAGTGAAATCAAAGCTTTCTATATTGGATCGGGTCACTTCTTCTGTGTGTTTGGAATAGCATAAAATGTCCACAAATTTACTCAACTATGTGTTGATTGAAGTTCAACCCACAAATATAAATGAAATCTTTAACTAGTTAGGACAGGCACTTTGCTTTGGATTTCAGTGACAATTCAGTGGTTAAGGAAAATGATATGATAAGGAGGATAAAGTTGAACGTTAAAAATTATAATAATCTCCAAATTACATGTCAATGCCCTTCTATGTCCTTTGCTTTTTCCTTTTCCCAGGTCTGTCATTTTGTTGTGTTTTTTTATCAGTGTATGAGTATCAAAGCCACATGGTTGAACTCTTACGTTTTCTAGAAATCCTGTTTACTACTGTGGATTCCAGGCAGAACCTTACTTGAAAGGTGAAGTCATACCAATGCAGGATGCAGTTCCCGACAGTTCAACTGATGTAATAAGCTTCAAAGTTTCAGCTGTGAAGGATGCTGTTTACAGTTTAAACAGCTTAGAGATCAAATTGAAGGTATGCTTCTGTATATGTGTGTGTGTGTGAAGGTGCTCAAAAATTGAAGTCGTCTAGAATTATATTGATATGGAGTTGGTAGCAAGGGAAGGAGAGCAAAAATTTAATTCATTGATGTGTAGGAAGAAGAAGAAACATTGGTAGCCCACTCTTTCAATTAGTAGAGGTCACTTGGAAAGGTCAAAATCGTCTTTGACCTTCGAGTACATGCTGAGGTGTCTTCTTTCAATGTTTTTTTTTTTTTAAAGTAGAATATATAGAAAGCGAACTAAGCCTGGAAATCAGACAGGAGACCCTGATCCAGTCAAGGAGGAGCATCCTCCAATCAAATGACAACATTGTAAAAAAAAACTATGCCTAGCCAACGAATGAGCCACATCATTGGCACTACGAGGCACAAACGAAAACGAAACTGAAACGCTATTACAAAGCGAAATTATATCGAGAATCACAAGCCCCACTTCAGAATTAGGAGGCTTACTTTCAATAAGAAAGTTGATAACATTAAGGGCATTCGATTCCACTAATTGCTTACTGAAACCAGAATTAATAGCAAGCTGGAACCCATTTAAAATAGCAGAAGCTTCTGCCACTTCGATCGACGCCAACCCAATGAGCTTTCGCGAAAGACCTGCCATAAACAAACCCCTACAGTCTCAAATAACAGCCCCCAAATCAACCAAATTCTCAGCGGATTTTAAAGAGGTGTCCACATTAAGCTTGTACCAAGCTTGCGCAGGAGGCTGCCAATATCGAGCTATGACAGGGCACACTGGTTTTAACACAAGAGGCTAGGCAGCATCTAATTGTTTGATGAAGTTAATCGACCAAGAGACTATATCCACCGCAAGCAGAGGAGTGCCACCATGCACCAGTCTGTTTCGCCTGAACCACGAACGCCAAATAACCACCATCCAGAGTTGCATGTCAGTTGCCTTCAACACGGAGCAGCAGTGCACAAACATGTCCAGAAAGGAAGAAAAGGAGCTGCAAAAAGAGAAGTTATTAGGCAAAAAAGAACACTGGGCGCGCACCTTGTTTAAAGACCCACAGAAAAACAAAGCATGGAGAATGGTTTCTGGCAGCTTCTGGCAGCACGGGCATAACACAGGGACTTGCATGCGACGCCCATGGAGCACTGTTAAAGATGGGATCCACCCATTACAAGCTTTCCATATAAGAACTTTGATTTGGTTTGGAAGCTTAACACTCCACAGCACCTTCCACCATAAATCACCACTTGTCCCCGAACGTAGAAATTGGTGGGATAGTGTCTGATTTTGAGGCTAGGAATAAAGAGTTGCTGCCTATTATAAAATCACCTCCTTTAATAGTCCAAGATTCTTTGCATAATCCATGCAATAAGAATCACGCTTCTCAATGTAATGTAGGAGGAAATAATATTAATAAAGAACAGGTGTTGCATGATTGTGAAAAAGACGAGTTTAGCAAGCTTAGTAAGATTGACCTTAATGATGGGTAAGTTACTTTAAAAAATAAGAATGAATTATATAATGGACATGGGCTCATGAAGGGTGGCAATTATTTGGCAGATATAATAGTTGATGAGCATGGGCCGGTTTTCTTTTTTAATAGCAGGGGCAAATTAAATCGTAAGTGGAAGAAACAAGCAAGGTCCACTATACGTTTTGACCCAGCGATAATTCATGAAGGTTCTCACAAGAGGCAGCAACCCTCCATCAGCTCTAGAATCATCACAAAAAAACAAAAATATGATTCTTCTTTACCTCACAATTCCAACAATCATGTTACCATGCAATCAGATTTTTTGGCGAGCTCCGCGGCTGGAGCTTGCCCAGATTAATGAAGGCTCTAGTGTGGAACGTCCTGGGTCTAGGGAATGACCTTCTTAAATTATCGCTGGGTCAAAACGTGTAGTGGACCTTGCTTGTTTCTTCCACTTACGATTTGATTTGCCCCTGCTATTAAAAAAGAAAACCGGCCCATTGTCATCAACTATCATATCTGCCAAATAATTGCCACCCTTCATGGGCCCATGCCCACCATATAATTCATTCCTCTTTTTTAAAGTAACTGATCCATCATTAAGGTCAATCTTGCTAAGCTTGCTAAGTCCTTTTCACAATCATGCAACATCTGTTTTTTATTAATATTATTTCCTCCTATATCACATTGAGAAATGTGATTTTTGTTGCATAGATTATGCAAAGAATCTTTGACTATTAAAGGAGGTGATTTTATAATAGACAACAGCTCTTTATTCCTAGCCTCAAAATCAGATATTATCCCACCAACTTCTACGTTCGTATCACTAAAGTCGCTCCTAGAATCACGTGTCTCCTTTCAATTGAACCTTAATATTTGAAAGCAAAAATTCAAGTATTGTTGGGCAACTAAATTAGATTTGTTTCCTTCTAGTATTATGGTGCATTAGTATTACAGTTTTACATTTTTTTTTTCTAATTAAAAAGAAGGTATTTATAGCTTTATTTTAGGCCCCTTGAAGATGCCTAGTAGGTCCATCACTATGACTATTGAGTGTCAGATTGCTTGTTAATCTGTATAAAAGCAATCTTCTAGGTGATTTCCGAGACCAAAAAAGATCCCTTATATTTTTGCTTGATAAAAATGTTATCAATTAACATATTGTTGCAGTAGCTAATTGTTACGCATAATTAATTACTAAGTCATTCGCATTACCAATTTTTTGTGGTGCATAGGAGTTGTCTGCTTATTTATCTCATGTAAATAGGCTCCCAAGCAAGCACTTCTGCAGACTCAGATTGTGAATTCTCTTTTATGGGCTGATAAGGAACTATCCTTAGATTGTGATGGCGCTTTCATTCCATCTTTGCCCGAGCGTATATCCTTTGCAGCATTTCAACCCGTAACAGGCAAGTCTATTTCATGCTAGATGTCTTTTGCTTTGATGCTTATGTCCAATATAACCCAAAAAGAAGGTAAATACCAATGCTTCTCTCTTCACAAAAAGAAAAAAAGTTTGTTTTCTGTTACATGAACTATTACATGAAATTCAATAGTATAATGGTCTGGAGTTCAAACCCCTTCATGGTCTCAGGCTAGAGTTTTCTACTTTCCAAACATTGCAGGATTCGACGGAGGATCCAGTTTAGAACTGGGTCCGCTGAGTAGATTAGTAAAAAGTATAATATTTGTAATTTTTTTCTTTAGTTTCCTTTTCAATAGAAGCAGCTTTTGCTTCTAAATGATGTAACATCTAAGTTGGCAACTATTAGTTGATGTAAAAATTGTGATTTGTTGCTTGAACAGGTTCAACTAAATCAGAAGTGCTCAAGTTGCAACAAAAGAAATTAAGTGTAATGGATTTAAGAGACACAGAACAGAGGCTAAATGATTCACTAGAATTTCTTAAAGAGAACATCTCCATGGTTGTTGCCAAGCTTGCTATTCAATCTATTGAAATGCAGTAGTCTTGTAAAAAGATTAATTGTGAATACAAAGGAGAGAGAAAGAGAGAGAGAGAGAGAGAGAGAGAGAGAGAGAGAGAGAGAAATCTCTGTAAAGTTCATCATATTGTAAGAGAAATGTATTTCTGTTAATATTGACAGCCACATACTTCTTTGACTATTGTTATGAAATTGACGGACTTTTTTACAATTTTTGGGTACGGGCTAATTTAGGAGTGAAATCTTTATAATTATTTAGCAGTGAGATTTACAATTGAATTTCACTCTCATCATCGAAGTGTAGAATGCTAAACACTAAAATGACTTAGGGTCTGTTTGGCAAGACTTTTGGAAGTCTACTTTTAGCTTTTTAAATTCAAAAACACTTTTGGGACTGTTTAGATATTCTCATAGAAGAGTTTTTAAGCTTTAAAAGTTTTTTCAGACAAAGTTAAAATATATAACTTTTGTAAAAAGAACTCTCAAGAAGCTAAAAATTAAAAGTAAAAGTTTGGCCAAATAGGGTCTTACTTGGTAAAGAATTAGATTAAAAAAGAAAATTTAGTTTTAATTTGGAATTTATTTTGGTTTCGAACATTAAAAATTACAATTATAAAATTTTAAAAACATTAAAGAATTTGATAACTAGTTAGGTTTTTTAACTTTCAGTATAACTATATTCATACACGCCCATTAGTAGTGAAGTTGTTGAACATTATTCCTTCCAAATAAAGATTTGAGTCTTATTTTTACTCGTTAAATCGTAAAGTGTGAAAAAATTATTTTTATGTAGTAGAAGTAATTATTCTGAACTGAATTTATAGCGTTTGATCTGGTCAGGGTCTCAATAGACCATGACTCAATTGGTGTTAAATTTAAGAAATATATATATATAGACACACACCCACCATATTTGTGCCGGTTAAGAATTTATGCTTTCAAATATTAGTGTATCCACCCAAGAAAAAAATAAATACAAGCAAATTTGTCAATTTGATTGAAATAATTCTAAAATTTTTTATTATTATTATTATTATTAAGTATATTAAGAAAACAAATTAAAAAAAAAAAAAAGCTTTTTGTCATGTTGATTTTGAGGTCGAAAATGGTTGTCCCTAGAAAAATAGAAATAAAATATCTAATTCGAACTCATTCCACTCAAAAAGATATTTTATTGATTTCTTCGGTTCGGTTCAACCAAGCTCTAGGTTCTGCAAAGACGCACTACGCAGACAGAGGAACAGAAGAAATGGGGCTGGCCTTGCCAGTGACTCCCTTGTTTCGTGCCTCAATTGCCGCCTCCAGCGCGGCCGACGCCACTAGACGGCCATGTCATCGCCGTCTTCACTTCCTACCCACTTCCGCTCTTCCTCCCGCGCCTCCTGTACGTACATTCATTTTCCCTCTTCTCTTATTATAGTGACAAAAGAAAACTTATGCATTCATAAATTTAAATTTGATATTCTGAGTCTTGAAACCGAAATTTTCCAACCCGTGTGGGAATTTTCCGTGTGACTAGTTGTTTTGTGCAAGTAAGAGTATGCATACTGTTGGTCTATGTTGTGATTCACTACAATTTGTTTGATCATTTTTTGTATGTGTTTTTGCTATGAACCCATTAGAGAATCGGTACATTAGTCATAAAATATGTACATGTGTTATAGCATGGGAAGTTTTAACGCATAAATGCGAAATGTGTAGTTAAGGTTACATAATGGTTATTGGTTAGACTTGTGGTTTGCTCCTAGAAGGTCTAGGATTCAAATTACCCCATGGGTACTTACGTTGTTAAATGTCTAGTTTCATGCTTTTTAAAGATTGTAGGGTTAACTATGTGGGTTAGCTCGACTGGTTAAGCCCTAGGTTTGCTCCCTAGAGATCACTAATTTGAATCCTTACATGGTTAGACCATAAGGAATTTCCTTGTGAATCCCCTAGTCCCGGTGTGGATGGTCTACCTTTGACTTGGTTACAGAGGTGGATTAGTCCGAGATGCGCGTAAGTTGACCCAGAACATCACCTGACTGCAAAAATCAAATAAAAGAATATTATAGGGTTTAGTGGGAGACCCACTAAGCGGGTTTAGGGTATTTCTTAATTATTAAAAAGAAAAATGTTGCATCAATGTAGTGCACATGCAACCCAAACAAGAAGGGATTAAGTATCATCATCACCGCTGCCAGTCTGCCACCACATCTTCTAAATCTATTGATTTTAATGTCTTCAGCATTAGAGGGAATTTTGTTAGTCAATGAACATGCAAGTAAATCATAATGGTGTCAATGCAAGGTTCTCTCATATAGTTTAAATATAGTTTTTACTTGGTTCACCTCTATAATGTTTTCTCAAATCAGATTAAAAACAAAACTTATAACTCAAGATATTTTAGTCTTATAATTGTTTGATGGGTCTAAAAAACTATAAAATTTGACACACTTGTTAACATTTTATCGCAATCATCTTTCATATTACGATAATTGCAATAAATGGGATTGTTTCTTACTTAGTACTCTTAGAAATTCCGCAACTTCTGACTGCTAAGCTTCAGTTTGTGCTCAGAGGAAAAGCATTGTAAATTCTCGGAGGTCATTTACAAGGAACACAGTTTTCAGAGTGTCTTGTAGCCTAGTCGAAGTGGAAGATGGCCTCAATAATGATGAGGCATGTGAGTTAGTTAACGGAGTGGGGCTTTCCATCGGAGAGGGAAATGACAGCATCCAAGCTCATCTCTTCACGGCAGTGAAAAACAACAATGAAACTGGTGTACTTCTGTTGTCTGATATTTTCGGATTTGAAGATTCGTCCACCAGAGACTTTGCATATCGCCTTGCATGCAATGGATACAAGTATGTCGCTTAACCTTGAAGCATTAAAATGGACATGTCCATATTAATGTCTTTCTGTAGTGCAACGAGGACACTTCTGTCTGCGAATTATCCCGTTTGTGAATTTTGTTAGCTCTATTTCTCTTTAATGTATATCTTATCTCCTTTGACCGTAACCAGATTCTCCAAGTCTATACTTATTGCTTCTTTTCTGGAATGAAAAAAATGCAGTGTTCTTGTTCCAGACTTATTTCGTGGGGATCCATGGGCGAAAAAACCGTCCTAAGACAATGTTTGAACAGTGGATGGCAAGACAAGACCCCCAGAGGGTTGCAAAAGACATTGCCTCCGCAAAAGAATGGTTGGTTGATGAATTTATGGCTGCAGGAATTTCAAAGAAGCTTGGCATAATTGGTTTTTGTTTCGGTGGTGGCCGAGTAATAGACGTTCTAGCCCAGGACCAAGGTGCTTGTTTTGGCGTAGGGGTATCCTTTTACGGCACAAGGATAGATCAATCTCTAGCATCAAACATCAAGGTACCTGTCTTGTTCATCTCAGGGGACAACGATCCTCTTTGTGCGGTGTCTGTCTTAAAGGATATCGAGACGAGGATCGGTAGGGGGTCTAGGACAGAGATTTTTGAGGGAAGAGGTCACGCCTTCGCCCATCGACCTGGATCGCCTGAAGAAGACACTGACGCAGAACAAGCATTTACGATAACGAGAAATTGGCTACATGATGGTTTGGTTGTAAACAATTGAATCTGAGTTACTTGTTTCTGTTCTTACTTCTTTTCAGTGTAAAGTTGTAATTTTATTTCGTTGACGGCTGGGGCATAAAAACTTCAAACCAATTGGAGAAAGCTAAAACGAGCTGTTGTTGACACTTGCACTTCATAAACACCAGCAAATTAACTGTACATTTTGAAGATGCGATTCATTTTCAACCAACCGAATCCAAGACAAAGGCAAAATAGGATCATATCCATTAGATTTTGCATCGCAAAATATCTAGCTTTGAACAACTACGGCAGGCAAAATAGTATTGCATCGCTAAACAACTATCCTGCAAAAAAATTCTATTTGTAAAACCTTTACTCAGAAGACATTGTACATTTGAAACCATATATAAATCTCTCTCAAATTGATAATATGACTAGTGAGTGAATGAATGAAGAAATCATGCATTTGGAATCTTGAAATATCAAACAAAATCAAATATTTTTTAAGAACAATTGGTTTACTTCAAAAGCACATACACTGATGAGTTAGCAATGTCAGATAAATGTATACTTTTCTTTCTTCAAATTGCATTTGAAATTGCAGATCTGAAATACTGAACGATAGCTGTAGTTTCTTTTGTTCTCTAACAACCTTAGATTCTAGCATGTAAGAAGCAAATAGAAAATTCAAAGCTTTCACCGAAAACAATTATTTCTTTCTATATTCTTACCTGAGTAAACTTTTTTCGGCAATAAAATTGCAGAATAGAAGGTCACCATACTCAATGTAGTTTGCAGTACATCAGATTAACGGTTTATAAAAGAAGATCGTTTGTACTACATTTTCAAAAGCCATTGCAAAGAAATGAGCCAACAACATAATCAACTGAAGAAAAATGTGATTTCTAAAGCAATCAACCGGATGGTTACGTCAAAATTACAACTCATTCCTGTCCATCCTGCAAAGAAACATTAGAACAGGTTAACTCTCTGAAAACAATTTTAGGATAAAGATGACCAGTAGATGACAATAACTTAGTTGATTTAGTCGATCGTGCACATTCATGATTCAACAAAATGCAGAATATCATGTAGTCATCATAAACTGAATCCTGTAAGCTTCGACTCTTAGTAGGTAACCTTTGGAAACATCAGCAGGCTTGGTTTCTTTAGCATTATTAGTGAATGTGCCATTACTTTGTGACGACATAAAAATGAATCCTTGGCAATTTTTCCGCAATGCAGTTTGTTCACGTTTTCTTTTTCCTTAGAGAATTTATTTGTAATAGAAAATATATAAATGGTTAAGAAACTTTGACAAAAGACAGAGACAAATATATTGAATTAATTTGATACTAAACCTATACACATGTAATTATGGACCAACCTGAGGCGCTGGAGCGTCTGAAACTTTAGGACATGCCACCTTTGCTGGAGGGCCATCAAAAATACGGGAACAGTCTGTGTATGCAGATCCAATTCCCACTCCAGCACCAAAAGCTACAGATGCCCAGCGACTAACCGGACTCCCTGGTTATATACATGATACAATCAAGGTTATTCATCTAAGGAGGATAGAAAAAGGCACTTAAACAACCTATAAAATGCTAAAGCGCGCTTCTTGCAAAAGGCCAAAATACTCAGGAAACAACACCTAGTAACACTTTGTCATGCATTATGTTAATGAATTTCTCATTTTCATTTATTAGATGCTACTCATGAGATCCTAATTTTCAAAAGATAAAATAACAGGAATCTTTGCCTCTTGCAATTGTTGTTGAAATCTTTCCCTCTTAAGTGGATGATTATTTTCCAAAACCATGTATTTTTTTACAAAATTGTGTGCAATGTTACAATGCAGACACAAAGGATTAAATTAAAAACAACACTGAAAAGCAACAAATTTTAAAAACACTGTCTACATTAATGCTGCTCGGCCTTAAGTAGCCGTTATTATCAATTTTGAGTCTTGTTATAGTATTTATTAAATGTTACTTGTGCCTTCTTTTTGTTTCTTATTTTCTCTCAAATTTGCATCAAGAAAATTTTGATCATTTCCAATTTACTGACTATGACTATAAATATGATCCCAATGTCATACATTGGATTGGGCCAGGGTTGTGCTTGAAACTCGATTCAAAACTATTGTACTGAGTAGCAAGATGTTTGACTTAGTTTGGCTTGTCTATCAATATATTATGAAGTGAGAAAACTTTGTAGCTACCTTTAATTATAGGGAATTATCATAAGCATAGAATAACAAGAAATCACTACTGCATCAGAAACAGTTTTTGTAAGCTCAATCTAATTCTGATTCCAAAGTACCTAAAAAGGAAAATTGAAAGGTGATAAAAATATGAAGACTTAGATGTTCTGCCTTCTAAAGCACTTTCCAGTTATCAAGCATTAAGATTTTCCTAAGCTAACTACTTCCATTTGTCTGACCAAAGCACACAAATCCATACCACAGATATGATTTGTTGACCTGTAAAACAAACAAACTCTCGCATTCATATACATATTTCTCAAACCCATGTTTAAGCAACTTTTGTTGTGCTTCCTACAGAATCACAGTAACAATTCCCACCTGAGCCTTTATCTCCATGGATACGAGTACGACCAGGAGCCTCTAAGGAATCTCCAGGTAACAAGGATTAGTGTTATCTTGAATTAGCACAATGTCTAGGGATCTTTAAAAATGGAAAAGAAAGAATATGTTGTAGTCATCTGCAAGAATCAGGAACTCTTGAATATAAGTTCTCACCACAACCACAGGCACTATATTAATGATCCCTGGAGTTTCAATTTAGAGAATTTCATTATTCATTTCCAGTGCCAAAAATAAAAATTAAATTCTAAATCCATGTCAGCCCCTAAAGAAGCAACTTCCAGACATCCTAAGTATCCCTACTTCTGCAGATGATATATGGTAATTTTGTCATTATATCTGTTACACCTATCATGTGATCTATAATCTATTACATATATTTGTTCTTCAGATAGTTTTAGTTGCTATAAGTCATATCTGCATAATATGAAATATCCCAGCTCTTCTGGTGCTAAAACATGCAGTTTAGCCTGTTTAAATCTTTGTACAGGCATCTATTTGGGTTAATATGCATCACTAGGATTGTGCTTTAGGATTTTCCGCCAGCTTTTTGGGAAACTGTCCATAAGATGCATCCTTCAGTTTTTCCACTAGAGTTAAGCTCAGTTCATGTGATCTCCCGCAATGTAAATTCATTGCGGCGACATTTTCTCTAATACCAAAACTGGCACTATATGGCAGCACATGAGGTTACTTTTCAGATGCTTTTGATGGTTAATTAATGGCCAAGGGTTAGAAAGGTTAAGACATCAAAAAAAAAAAAAAAAAAAGGAACCATATTAATAACAGATGTACGAGAACCCTATCATAAGACTCATGAGCTTCTTCCAAGACTCTCCAGCAAACACTCAAATTTGCCAACTAGCCCTACTACTATTATATAAAAAACAGAAGGAAAAAAAAAACAACACTTACTAGACAGGGCTTTTCAAGGTGATTAATTGATTCCTCTCTGGCGATATCCTCATGTAACAGTTACAAAGGCTCAACATATAATAATCATCAAATTCCTCATATCTCTTCATCAAACATGGAGCATCGCACTCCCACGAAAGACCCCGCAAGATAAAACTATAAACCTCTTTAAAACTCTCCATACTGCTATGCAAAAAAAAAGCTAGCAGGTAGCAGCATTTATCACAAAACAGCAGAGTTTTCTAATCCTAAATTCATCTAATCTTATCTCATAAAAAAATCGATACGCTTCCTTTGGAAAGCATTTTCTTGTAACGGTACACAGGCTCAACATATAATAATCGGCAAACAACCAAGCATTTCGATAAACAATTAGAGAGGCAAGTCATCATCCTAGGTCATGCATGCCCATTTAAAATTTTTCAGTTTAATTTCTCATAAGTGTCACTCAAACTAATCAACATTTAGTCATTTACTAAAAGAAAATTCATCAAAAATCAGAATACCAAATTGAATCATCTCTCTCTCCATATATATATAACAGACGAAAAACAAAAACATAAAAAAAAAAAAAAAAAAAGCCCAACCAATAAACATAGAAAATTAAAGGCAAAAGAAGAGAGAGAGAGAGAAAAAAACTGACGGAAGAAGAGGAGACCGGTAAAAGCGCCGACCAAGGAAGAGTAAGCGAAGCGACGGACCGTCAGATCGATACACGTGTCCCATTTCGCGTTCACGTCGTACTTCGGCGGCACGATTCCGCTAGCTTTTTCATCTGCCATTTTTGTTTCAAAACTTCTCTTCTCTGTTAGATCTCTCACCGTATATTGGAATACTTGGTTGCGTCGAGTCACGAGTGAGGTTTTCTTTGGTCTCTCTCCGGCCTTCGCTGAATCTTGTCTCTACTGTTTCTGCGAGGAAGAATGTGATGAATTCAGGGCCAGTGGGCTGTCAGACCAGGGTTGTCCGGCCCGGCCCGTAGTAGTATTAGCAGGAATGAATGGTACGAACTTCTAAATATCCTCCACACTGTATTTCTAAATGCCCCACGGGTGGGAAAGTTACTCGGTAATTCAAGTTGATGAATAAAACACTAACCTTTAGAATTTTTGAAGTTTGTTTATCTATAAGCGGAATTACCTTTTAGATTTATTGATAAATATCTCTGCTAGTCAAATTTAATATGTACAAGGGTATTTTCATATTTTTATGCTTTTTAAATTTTATTTATTAAATAATATTAAAAAAATCTCATTCCTCTAACTTTGAGATGATAGACGGTTATAATTTATTTAAAAAATATATTTATTTAAATAATAATTATAAAAAAATCTTCAAATTAGATCTCCACTACGAACAAAAAAAAAAATTTGATGAACCCAGATCTCGGTTCTTCAAAAAATAATTTTGTTTTTGGTAGAGATCTAATCTCCGGATTAGATTTTCACCGTTCATCAATCTTGATGGACGTTAGAGATTTAAACTTATTTTTATTTAATAAATATTAATAAATTTAAATATTATTATAGGGGTATTTTGGTATTTTTAATAGTTAAATATGATCAACCGTTAAATTTAACGAAATTTGACTAACGACAAGGGAAGTATTTGTCAATAAACCCAAAAGTTGACTCCGCTTATAATTGAATACACCTCAGAGGGTCAAAGGGTTATTTGCTCTTATAAGAAATTAAACTTCAGATCTTCATTGTCCATTTTTGAATGGACGGTGGAGATCTGAAATTAATTTTTTTAATTTTTTTTTAAAAAAAAAGAGTGGGAGGGAGAAAAGTGGAGATCCATGGTGGATGATCGACCATGGATCCACCTGGTTCTAGGTTCGTTTGACGAACCCAGTCGAAGAACCCAAAATCTTTTAAGTTCGTCGAACGAACCTAATTTCTTCTGGGTTCGTTGAACAAACCCAGTATTTTCTAGGTTCATAGAACGAACTCATATAATCGAACAAACCCAGATTAGATCTACACCGTCCATTATCTCAAAGATGGAGGGAGTTTTTTTAATTTTTATTTAATAAAATAAAATTTAAAAAGTATGAAAAAGACCCTTATGTATGTTAAGTTTGACTAAATTTAACTAACGGTAGGGGACGTCTTTATTAATAAAACTAAAAGTTGATTCCGCTTATAATTGAGCAAACCTCAGGGGTTTAGGTGTTATTTACTCTAAATAAAATATCTAAAAAGGAGGTGAAGTGTAAAAATAGCATAAATTAATAAAATAAGGAGTATGTCCATTAATAGTTTAAGTGGTTAGTGCACCTTCCTTCTATCTCAGTAGTGAGAGTTTAATTTCCACCATGCACATTTAACAGCATGTGTGAGTAATTTTTTTCCCTTATTTTGGGAGTAGACGTCTCCCTTTATACGAGTAGATATCTGAACAACACGTTTAGCAATTGACATCGCTAGGTTCCGGCCGATTGTTAATATTGTAATTATACCCCCTTTAAAAAAATAAAAATAAATTAGGAATGGATTTTTTTTTAATAATAAAATTTTCAAATAAATGTGATATATGCAACAGCACAAAATTTCTTATATTGTTATAATATTTTTTTTCTATGTCGAACTATTACTATTTCTAATTTGAAAAATGGGAGAAATGAACCGAATCACAATTTGAGTGCGACCTGATTTACCACTTTGGACACTTTTTATCTTGTCAGCATCAAATAATTTTCTTCTTTCTTTTTAAAGTCGAATGAATCAGATGTTTGTAAAAGAGGAAGCATGGACATAATACTTTTACTTGGACAACATAAAAATAAAATAAAAGTTTTTTTATTTTTATAAGAATAAAGACATAAAATATAAAAATATAAAAAATAATAATAATAAACAGATAAATCTATATTGTCTGATATATCAAAATAATAATAATAATAATAATAATAATAATAATAAATAAGACAATATAAGGATAACAATTTTACCGCGAACTAGCGGATTTCCACCCATTATAGGTGGGTTTAAATTTTACTAATTGAATTTGTGTGTGTATTTAGATGTAAAATTTAAATCCGAAGTGGGCTCGGGTTTGAAAAAAAAAAAAATTCAACACCCAAATCCGCATAAATTTTAAAAATATATAATAAATTTTTGGGCGAAAATTATTTGGATCCTTACCTTTTTTTTAAAATTATTACTTTTTGATCAACATTTCCTCTTTTGGCTCACGTAGTTCCTAACTTTTTAAAAATCTATCAATTCAGTCATTATGTTAGTCAAATTTAACGGTTTTAGGGTTATTTCAGTCTTTACACACATAAATAAAATTCAGGTTAATAAATAAATAAATTATTATTAAACTAAAATTTAATTCTAAAATTAAAACTTTAATTTAACAAGAAGGAGAATGAATTTCTAAGGAACTGTATTATTATGACAATGTAAGGCTGAATCAAAGCCAAATCATGGCCCTAAGTACTTTTAGCAAGTAAGCTATTTTGGATGAAAAGGAGAAAATCTAGAAGTATGACTGGGTGCATCATCGCAATGCATTGTCAATAAGCTTGTTTATCAGGTGCACTGTCTTTTGAAAAGTTCTTCTCAAAATGTATAATTTTACCAGCAAGATTGTAAGCAGTAAAAATCTTTCTCTTAGGAATTCAGGTCGGCTTATAATTTTTTGTGACCCTGGACAAAATAAAAAAAATATTTGTATTATTTCAGAGTTTGTTGAGTTGAAGATTCGTTGGAGAGATATTAAAATTTTTAAAGGAGTTCTAAAAAAAATTTATGCCCTTTCAGAGTTTGTTGGGCTCAAGAATGTAAAAAAATTAGATAGTAAAATCTCTAAAGGAATCCTTTGAATTCTTGCGAGTGTATTTAGAAATTATACATTTAATTTAAGAGTTTGTTGGTACCCTAATATTGTTAAGTCCTGGGTCACTGCCCTATTTACTCAGAATCAGCGCCGACCGTGTATTCAGGAATGTCAACACCTGCTTGGTTGGATGGACAGTTCGACAATTGCCGGAATCCTATCCACTTCGAGCTGCTCATTATGAGAAACAGCTCTTCCTATCCTGTCGTATAAATGAAATTAAGATTCTACGAGAGGCAAAACATGTTCTAAATCGCCTATTTTCCAACCACGTTCTTTGCTTGCAGTTGCTGGGCTGCCTACCAGCAACATTGCATGTTCTGGTGTTATGCGGTGGATCGATAGATGACCGACATGAACTTCTCCACAGTAGCTGAAAGACAAGTGAAAACAATTGTACAAAAGAAACTTTTTGTCTCAGATCATCAAGAATAGCCAAGATAGAACAACTTAATTTTACAAAACAGATCGCAACACCATTACTAGTTCTTTTAAGGATCAACAAAACAACTTCACCAACAAAAAAAATACCGGAAATCTACCATGCTCTTACTCTTGAGTTTCCATTATATGATGCATATTTGGTACTATGAAACATGTCACAGTTACAAAGAACATAACTCTTAGCAGCCAATGCCTTGTTGTAGACAATGATAAAGAAAACTGACCAGTTACCTGGATGAATATATGGCAACGATCTTAGTAGTTACCAATGGCTTCCGCTCATCTTTCTTTAACTTTCTTGGAAGCTCCGTGGAAATCGATCCAGTAGAGTACATTCCATAAGGATGCTTTAAATTAATTATACCAACAAAGTTTCGAGTCGAGCTTTGCATAATGATATCGTGGAATTTCACAAGGTTTCGAACTCGTCTACCCAACATTGCTTCTCATAAGAACAAATTCTTGTGTTTCACAACAAATAGTCTTAAACTGAGAACAACACAACACACAGTAACTACCAAACTTAACATTTAAAGAAGTAACTTACATACAAAATGTAAACATAAGACAACGAATACTAGAGAAATAACTGCTAAAACTGAACTTCTTTGTTAAACTAACACCACAACTATTCCCACATCAATCAAGCATCAAACAAGACAAAAAGAATTAATAATCTTCAATATTCAAGTGTTCCTTTTTCTTTTTTCTTCCCATCCTTATTTTTAAATGCATTTATCATATAAATTCCTTACAATTAAAAAGTAACTTTACAATAAAATATGAAATGTTTACAAGATAGGCATTCAGGTTACGGACGGTAAAAATTCCCGACATGCACCAAATCCATGGACACCCGCTTCGTTTGAGACAAGTATGGAGCAATAATTTCAAGTAATGGATTAAGACTGAGTTAAAAATTTTAACCCTCCCGGATAATAGAGTCAGGAAGGTGTAGATATTTTTTGACTCGACCATTGAACGAAGGTGTAGATATTTTTTGACTTGACCGTTGGGCCCGTTAAATTATATATATAGGATGAATTGCACTCAAGTACCCTGAGTTTTATCATAATTGCACGCTTAATGCCAGTTTTGCCATAATTGCACTCTAGTACCCGGTAATCCGTTGACCACCGTTAGGGTAACGGTTGACCAAACGGATTCCGGCAAAATGACGAGAATGCCCCTCAAAGCAAAAAAAAAAAAAATTGAAAATCAGATCTTCGAACCTAGATGAACTGGGTTCGCGATCGAACCCAGCTGGGTTCGACCACGAACCCAGAAATCAACAAAAAAAAAAAAAAAAAATTTGAAAAGTTTTCGAAGAACACGAACCCAGAATCTGGGTTCGTGTTCTTCGTGGTCGAACCCAGATCTGGGTTCGAGCACGAACCCAGAAATCAACAAACCAAATCAACAAAAAAAAAAAAAAAATTTTGAAAAATTTTTCGAAGAACACGAACCCAGAAATCTGGGTTCGTGTTCTTCGTGGTCGAACCCAGATTTCTGGGTTCGTGGTCGAACCCAGATCTGGGTTCGTGGTCGAACCCAGATCTGGGTTCGACCACGAACCCAGAAACTGGGTTCGACCGCGAACCCAGCATCTGGGTTCGTGGTCGAACCCAGATCTGGGTTCGACCGCGAACCCAGCATCTGGGTTCGTGGTCGAACCCAGATCTGGGTTCGACCGCGAACCCAGAAATCTGGGTTCGTGCTCGAACCCAGCGAACCCAGATTTCTGGGTTCGTGTTCTTCGAAAATGTTTTCAAAATTTTTTTTTTTTTTGTTGATTTAGTTTTTTAAAAAATATTTTTTAAAATTAATTAAATATGACGTGGCATGTTCTTATTGGTTGAATGATTTTTTAAATTTTTTAAAAATAAATTTAAATGTAAAAGACCATTTTACCCCTGAATCCGTTTGGTCAACCGTTACCCTAACGGTGGTCAACGGATTACAAGATACTAGAGTGCAATTATGGCAAAACTGGCATTAAGCGTGCAATTATGATAAAAGTTAGGGTACTTGAGTGCAATTCACCCATATATATATATATATATATATAGAGAGAGAGAGAGAGAGAGAGAGAGGAGAGAGA